>CM053033.1:184153694-184172926 GCA_028564925.1 Lithobates sylvaticus | reverse complement strand
AAAACAGGTTTGGGGACCCGGGTCCTGCCCCAGGGGACATATATCAATGCAAAAAGAACTTTTAAAAACTAACGTTTTTTTTTTTCGGGAGCAGTCATTTTAATGATGCATAAAGTGAAAAAAAAAAAGTGAAATTTTCCTTTAAATATGGTACCTGGGGGGTGTCTAAAGTATGCCTGTGAAGTGGCATGTGTTTCCCGTGTTTAGAACTGTCCTTGCACAAAATGACATTTGTAAAGGAAAAAAAGAAGCCATTTAAAACCACTTGCGGCTTTAGGTTTGTTCTTAAGTAGAATCTGAACAGGTACATTATGAAGTGTAGCTCCATCACAAAAAAAATCTATTTTTAAGCTTTTTGGAGAACATAGGGAGGGGTTATCACCCCTGTAACATTTGCTGTCTTTGCACATCTGTTCAGAACATGTCACCTCACTTTCCGTCCCAATGACAAATGTTTTTGGAAAAAGTGGGGTTTTAATTGAAACAAGGATTGGTGATAAAGTATCAGTAGAGAGGAGATACCTTTTTCCCAAATTAAATCTAACAGGATAGAATTTCCCTTCCTAGGGGTAGATTTCCTCTCACTTCCTGTTTTCTCTTTCCATTTGCAAGTAGGAGTCGTTTGTAAGTTGGATGTTTGAAAGTAGGGGCCTGGCGTATATACTCTGCAGAAATTTGCCCTATTAGATGTTGGTGTAGCCACAAGACTGGTGGGCACAGGAATGGGCCCTGCTGTGAGTTAATAGATCAAGATTTGTAATTGCATGCACCTGTTGAACAGGGCAGAAAAATTGGGGGTGGTGGTGGTGGTGGTGGACGGTGTTGCCACAAGACTGTAAGCTCTCACAGTTACTCTTGGTGGGCGCAGGAATGGGCCCTGCTGTGAGTTATTAGATCAAGATTTGTAATTGCAAGCACCTGATGAACAGGGCAGAAAAATTGGGCCTTTGGCGGTGGTGGTGGGGTGGACGGTGTTGCCACAAGACTGTAGGCCCTCATAGTTACCCTGCTGTGAGTTATTAGATCAAGATTTGTAATTGCAAGCACCTGATGAACAGGGCAGAAAATTTGGGCCTTTGGCGGTGGTGGTGGACGGTGTTGCCACAAGACTGTAAGCTCTCACAGTTACTCTTGGTGGGCGCAGGAATGGGCCCTGCTGTGAGTTATTAGATCAAGATTTGTAATTGCAAGCACCTGATGAACAGGGCAGAAAAATTGGGCCTTTGGCGGTGGTGGTGGACGGTGTTGCCACAAGACTGTAGGCCCTCATAGTTACTCTTGGTGGGCGCAGGAATGGGCCCTGCTGTGAGTTATTAGATCAAGATTTGTAATTGCAAGCACCTGATGAACAGGGCAGAAAAATTGGGCCTTTGGCGGTGGTGGTGGACGGTGTTGCCACAAGACTGTAAGCCCTCACAGTTACTCTTGGTGGGCGCAGGAATGGGCCCTGCTGTGAGTTATTAGATCAAGATTTGTAATTGCACGCCCCTGATGAACAGGGCAGAAAAATTGGGCCTTTGGCGGTGGTGGTGGACTGTGTTGCCACAAGACTGTAAGCCCTCACAGTTACTCTTGGTGGGCGCAGGAATGGTCCACTGCTGTGAGCATTTTATTAGATCAAGATTTGTAATTA
Organism: Lithobates sylvaticus; assembly: GCA_028564925.1. NCBI lineage: Eukaryota > Metazoa > Chordata > Amphibia > Anura > Ranidae > Lithobates > Lithobates sylvaticus. Next base: position 184,171,293 of record CM053033.1, on the reverse strand, counting down.
CCCGCCCCTGTTAAACAGGGGCTGAAAAATTGTGCCTTAGGCACTGGTGCTGGTGCCACAACACTGCAACCCCTCACAGATACTGTACTTGGAGCACAGCAGTCACACGTGTTGCGAAGCATTTTTTTTAAAAAATTGTAAGTACACGCCCCTGTTAAACAGGGGCTGAAAAATTGTGCCTTAGGCACTGGTGCTGGTGCCACAACACTGCAACCCCTCACAGATACTGTACTTGGAGCACAGCAGTCACACGTGTTGCGAAGCATTTTTTTTAAAAAATTGTAAGTACACGCCCCTGTTAAACAGGGGCTGAAAAATTGTGCCTTAGGCACTGGTGCTGGTGCCACAACACTGCAACCCCTCACAGATACTGTACTTGGAGCACAGCAGTCACACGTGTTGCGAAGCATTTTTTTAAAAAATTGTAAGTACACGCCCCTGTTAAACAGGGGCTGAAAAATTGTGCCTTAGGCACTGGTGCTGGTGCCACAACACTGCAACCCCTCACAGATACTGTACTTGGAGCACAGCAGTCACACGTGTTGCGAAGCATTTTTTTATAAAAATTGTATGTACACGCCCCTGTTAAACAGGGGCTGAAAAATTGTGCCTTAGGCACTGGTGTGGTGGCATGGATCATTGAGGAGGAGGAAGAGGATAGTCAGTGAACATAAGAGGACAGTCACTCAGCATCAGCATAGGCAGTCTTGAAGGGATGTGACATTAAAAATTATTCGGTTATATCCGCCTCAGGTGCCTGGTAGCTGGTGGTGATCCAAGACTGATTCATTTTGATGAAGGTCAGTCGATCAACCGAGGCGGTGGACAGGCGCACCCTATGATCGGTGACAAATCCTCCAGCAGCACTGAATGTGCGTTCGGAAAGAACGCTGGAGGCAGGACAGGCCAGTAGCTCAATTGCATACTGTGCAAGCTCTGGCCAGTGATCCATCCTCAGGACCCAGTAAGCCAGAGGATTTTCGGTGGGAAAGGTGTCCAAGTCTGACCTTGCCCCAAGGTATTCCTGCACCATGTATATCAGACGCTGGCGATGGTTGCTGGAACCGATCATACCTTGGGGCTGCGGACTAAAAAATTGTCTGAACGCATCGGTCAGACGTCCACCTTCCCCACCGCTCCTTCTGCTACTGACCGAAGCCTCAGCAACTCGTCGCCCAGGACCAGGAGTTTGTAACCTCCCAGTTTCTGGGAACGCGTTGCACAGACCTTTCTGCAAGGCCTCCCTGAGATGTCTCATCCTCTGCTCCCTCTGCGACGGCAAGATAAGGTCCGCAACCTTACCCTTGTACCGCGGATCAAGGAGAGTGGCCAGCCAGTAATGGTCCCTCTCCTTGATCCGAAGAACACGAGGATCCTTCCGCAGGCTTTGCAGGATCAGGGAGGCCATGCAGCGTAGGTTAGCTGAGGCATTCGGTCCGGAGTCTTCTGGGTCACTGAGGATGACATGATCGCCAGCCACCTCCTCCCAGCCACGTACAAGTCCACTGGTTTGTTGGGACTGTACATCATCCCTAAAAGACTGCTGCTGCTGATGCTGAGTGCCAGGCTCCACCTCCATGCTCACACAATCCTCCTCCTCCTCCTCCTCCTCCTCCTCATCCTCTTCCTGTGTGATGGGTGGGACAGAAGGAACACTGTCCGGATAAAGGGGGCCTTGAGAGGCAAGGAAGTCCTCCTCTTCCTGCCTCTGTTCTGCCTCAAGTGCCCTGTCCATTATCCCACGCAGCGTATGCTCCAACAGGTGGACAAGAGGGACAGTGTCACTGATGCATGCACTGTCACTGCTCACCATCCTCGTGGCCTCCTCAAATGGTGAGAGGACAGTGCATGCATCCCTGATCATGCTCCACTGACGTGGGGAAAAAAAAAAACCAAGCTCCCCTGACCCTGTCCTGGTGCCGTAGTCGCAAAGGTACTCATTGATGGCCCTCTGCTGCGTGTGCAGTCGCTGCAGCATGGCCAACGTTGAGTTCCACCTGGTGGGCATGTCACATATTAGGCGGTTCTTGGGCAGGTTCAGCTCCTTTTGCAGCTCAGTCAGCCGAGCACTGGCATTATAAGATCGGCGGAAATGCACACAGACTTTCCTGGCCTGCCTCAGGACATCCTGTAAGCCTGGGAACCTGCCCAAGAACCGCTGCACCACCAGGTTGAGGACGTGAGCCATGCAGGGCACATGGGTGAGCTGCCCCTGTCGCAGGGCGGAGAGGAGGTTGGTGCCATTGTCAGAAACGACCATTCCTGGCTTAAGCTGACGTGGCGTCAACCACCTCTCGGCCTGCCCCTGCAGAGCTGCCAGAACCTCTGGCCCAGTGTGGCTCCTGTCCCCCAAACACACCAGCGCAAGCACGGCATGGCATCTTTTTGCCTGCGTACTTGCGTAGCCCCTTGTACGCCTACGGAGCACCGCTGGTTCCAAGGACAGAGCACTGGAGGAAGAAGAAGAGGAGGGGGTGGAGGAGAGAGGTGTGTCACAACCAGTAGCAGTAGTAGCGTTTTGGAGGCGTGGTGGCGGAACAACCTCCAACACTACTGCACCTTGTCCTGCATCCCTCCCAGCTGCCAATAGAGTGACCCAATGGGCCGTGAAAGAAAGGTACCGTCCCTGTCCATGCCTGCTGGACCATGAGTCAGCGGTAATATGCACCTTACCGCTGACCGCCCTGTCCAGCGAGGCATGGACATTGCCTTCCACATGCCGGTAGAGAGACGGAATCGCCTTCCGTGAGAAAAAGTGGCGTTTGGGAACCTGCCACTGAGGAACCGCACATTGAACAAACTCACGGAAGGGGGCCGAGTCTACCAACTGAAAAGGCAGCAGTTGAAGTGCTAGCAATTTAGCCAAGCTAGCATTCAACCGCTGGGCATGTGGATGGCTGGGAGTGTACTTCTTTCTACGGTCCAGCAGCTGGGGCAGGGAAATTTGCCTGCTGCAATCGGACGTCGGTGTACTGCAAGTACTTGGTTGTGACACACCTAATTCTACACCTTCAGTCCTCTCAGAGCAGCTTTCAGAGAGGACTGAAGGTGTAGTGGGGATGGAGATCCCAGCTGATGAGGAGCAAGGAGAGGTCCGCTTAGTTCTTTGGTGTGGGTCTTTTATGTGTGCCTGCCAACGAGCTGCATGGCAGGTCGACATATGTCTGGTCATGCTTGTGGTGCCCAAGCGGCTGATGTTTTGGCCACGCGAGATTCGCTTGAGACAAATATTGCAAATAGCAGTGGTGCGATCTGATGCACTCGTCTCAAAAAAGGCCCACACCAAAGAACTTTTCTGATAACGTGCAGAGGCAGCGCCCTGCACAGGCGGAGCTCTGCGGTGTTGTACAGTTGCTGGTCTGGCCTCTACCTGGCCTCCAGGGGGCATCCTGCCTCGTTGGACATGTGACGCCGCATCCTCCTCCTCCTCGTCCTCCTCCTCATCCTCTCTCCCTTCAGGCACCCACGTGGAGTCAGTGACCTCATCATCCCCTCCCTCTTCACCACTAGAGCAAACCTGGCAGTAAGCTGCAGCTGGTGGAACAGTACTGCCAGATTCCTCAAGCTGGGTATCATCATCCGAGCCTTCGAATCGTTGGGCATCCTCCTGGAGCATGTACCCAACACTGTGCTCAAAGAGTTCGGGGGACTCCTCAGGAGGACATGGTGGGTCTAGGGAAGGGGTGGCTGATGATGCCATTGAGTACGCGTTGGCAGCTGCTCTGCCAGTACCCTGAGCCTGGGTGAGAGAGGATGAGGAGGATGAGGAGGGCTTGGTCATCCATTCTACCAAGCCTTCAGCATGATGCGGCTCCACATGTCCAGCTGCCGAAAACAAAGACGCGCGTGTCCCATGGCCACGTGCTGATGACGATGCACGACCACGTCCACGGCCATGGCCACGTCCACTAGAAACAGAGCCTGCCTGCCCTGTGTTCTTGGCTCTGCACGCTCTGCCTCCCCTTGGCGGTCTTCCAGCCATTGTAGTCGGTAGTCCTGTGGGTGCTGCTGAGAAGAAATTATAGGAGCTCTGTGTGATGCCACTAACACACTAGAAGTCCTATGGGTGCTTCTGCAAAGAAAATAGAGGATCTCTGTGTGATGCCACTAACACACTAGAAGTCCTGTGGGTGCTGCTGAGAAGACAATATAGGAGCTCTGTGTGATGCCACTAACACCTAAGAAGTCCTATGGGTGCTTCTGCAAAGAAAATAGAGGAGCTCTGTGTGATGCCACTAACACACTAGAAGTCCTGTGGGTGCTGCTGAGAAGAAAATATAGGAGCTCTGTGTGATGCCACTAACACACTAGAAGTCCTATGGTGCTTCTGCAAAGAAAATAGAGGAGCTCTGTGTGATGCCACTAACACACTAGAAGTCTTGTGGGTGCTGCTGAGAAGAAAATATAGGAGCTATGTGTGATGCCACTAACACACTAGAAGTCCTATGGGTGCTTCTGCAAAGAAAATAGAGGAGCTCTGTGTGATGCCACTAACACACTAGAAGTCCTGTGGGGGCTGCTGAGAAGAAAATATAGGAGCTCTGTGTGATGCCACTAACACACTAGAAGTCCTATGGGTGCTTCTGCAAAGAAAATAGAGGATCTCTGTGTGATGGACTAACACACTTCAAGTCCTATAGGTGCTTCTGGGAACAAAATATAGCTCTGTGTGATGGGACTAACACACTTCAAGTCCTATAGGTGCTTCTGGGAACAAAATATAGGATCTCTGTATGATGGGACTAACACACTTCAAGTCCTATAGGTGCTTCTGGGAACAAAATATAGGTCTGTGTGATGGACTAACACACTTCAAGTCCTATAGGTGCTTCTGGGAAGAAAATATAGGATGTCTGTGTGATGGGACTAACACACTTCAAGTCCTATAGGTGCTTCTGGGAAGAAAATATAGGTCTGTGTGATGGGACTAACACACTTCAAGTCCTATAGGTGCTTCTGGGAACAAAATATAGGATCTCTGTGTGATGGGACTAACACACTTCAAGTCCTATAGGTGCTTCTGGGAAGAAAATATAGGTCTGTGTGATGGGACTAACACACTTCAAGTCCTATAGGTGCTTCTGGGAACAAAATATATGATCTCTGTGTGATGGGACTAACACACTTCAAGTCCTATAGGTGCTTCTGGGAACAAAATATAGGTCTGTGTGATGGGACTAACACACTTCAAGTCCTATAGGTGCTTCTGGGAACAAAATATAGGATCTCTGTGTGATGGGACTAACACACTTCAAGTCCTATAGGTGCTTCTGGGAAGAAAATATAGGTCTGTGTGATGGGACTAACACACTTCAAGTCCTATAGGTGCTTCTGGGAACAAAATATAGGATCTCTGTGTGATGGGACTAACACACTTCAAGTCCTATAGGTGCTTCTGGGAACAAAATATAGGATCTCTGTGTGATGGGACTAACACACTTCAAGTCCTATAGGTGCTTCTGGGAAGAAAATATAGGATCTCTGTGTGATGGGACTAACACACTTCAAGTCCTATGGGTGCTTCTGGGAACAAAATATAGGTCTGTGTGATGGACTAACACACTTCAAGTCCTATAGGTGCTTCTGGAACAAAATATAGGTCTGTGTGATGGGACTAACACACTTCAAGTCCTATAGGTGCTTCTGGGAACAAAATATATGATCTCTGTGTGATGGGACTAACACACTTCAAGTCCTATAGTGCTTCTGGGAAGAAAATATAGGTCTGTGTGATGGGACTAACACACTTCAAGTCCTATAGGTGCTTCTGGGAACAAAATATATGATCTCTGTGTGATGGGACTAACACACTTCAAGTCCTATGGGTGCCTCTGGGAAGAAATTGTAGGTCTGTGTGATGGGACTAACACACTTCAAGTCCTATAGGTGCTTCTGGGAACAAAATATATGATCTCTGTGTGATGGGACTAACACACTTCAAGTCCTATAGGTGCTTCTGGGAAGAAAATATAGGTCTGTGTGATGGGACTAAACACACTTCAAGTCCTATAGGTGCTTCTGGGAACAAAATATATGATCTCTGTGTGATGGGACTAACACACTTCAAGTCCTATAGGTGCTTCTGGGAAGAAAATATAGGTCTGTGTGATGGGACTAACACACTTCAAGTCCTATAGGTGCTTCTGGGAAGAAAATATAGATCTCTGTGTGATGGGACTAACACACTTCAAGTCCTATAGGTGCTTCTGGGAACAAAATATAGATCTCTGTGTGATGGGACTAACACACTTCAAGTCCTATAGTGCTTCTGGGAAGAAAATATAGGTCTGTGTGATGGGACTAACAACTTCAAGTCCTATAGTTGCCTCTGGGAACAATATATATCTCTGTGTGATGGGACTAACACACTTCAAGTCCTATAGGTGCTTCTGGGAAGAAAATGTAGGTCTGTGTGATGGGACTAACACACTTCAAGTCCTATAGGTGCTTCTGGGAACAAAATATATGATCTCTGTGTGATGGGACTAACACACTTCAAGTCCTATAGGTGCTTCTGGGAAGAAAATATAGGTCTGTGTGATGGGACTAACACACTTCAAGTCCTATAGGTGCTTCTGGGAACAAAATATATGATCTCTGTGTGATGGGACTAACACACTTCAAGTCCTATAGGTGCTTCTGGGAAGAAAATATAGGTCTGTGTGATGGGACTAACACACTTCAAGTCCTATAGGTGCTTCTGGGAACAAAATATATGATCTCTGTGTGATGGGACTAACACACTTCAAGTCCTATGGGTGCTTCTGGGAAGAAAATATAGGTCTGTGTGATGGGACTAACACACTTCAAGTCCTATAGGTGCTTCTGGGAACAAAATATATGATCTCTGTGTGATGGGACTAACACACTTCAAGTCCTATAGGTGCTTCTGGGAAGAAAATATAGGTCTGTGTGATGGGACTAACACACTTCAAGTCCTATAGGTGCTTCTGGGAACAAAATATATGATCTCTGTGTGATGGGACTAACACACTTCAAGTCCTATAGGTGCTTCTGGGAAGAAAATATAGGTCTGTGTGATGGGACTGACACACTTCAAGTCCTATAGGTGCTTCTGGGAACAAAATATATGAGCTCTGTGTGATGGCACGAACACACTTCAAGTCCTATAGGTGCTTCTGGGAAGAAAATATAGGTCTGTGTGATGGGACTAACACACTTCAAGTCCTATAGGTGCTTCTGGGAACAAAATATATGATCTCTGCCTGCCTGCCACGAACACACTTCAAGTCCTATAGGTGCTTCTGGGAAGAAAATATAGGTCTGTGTGATGGGACTAAACACACTTCAAGTCCTATAGGTGCTTCTGGGAACAAAATATAGGAGCTCTGCCTGCCTGCCACGAACACACTACAAGTCCTATAGGTGCTTCTGGGAACAAAATATAGGAGCTCTGCCTGCCTGCCACGAACACACTACAAGTCCTATAGGTGCTTCTGGGAACAAAATATAGGAGCTCTGCCTGCCTGCCACGAACACACTACAAGTCCTATAGGTGCTTCTGGGAACAAAATATAGGAGCTCTGCCTGCCTGCCACGAACACACTACAAGTCCTATAGGTGCTTCTGGGAACAAAATCTAGGAGCTCTGCCTGCCTGACACGAACACACTACAAGTCCTAGAGGTGCTTCTGGGAACAAAATACTGGAGCTCTGTTTGCTGCCAGTGCCATCCTGCCACGAACACACTACAAGCCCCTCTTTCTAAATCAATCTTTCTAAATGAATCTATCTAACTCAATCTCTCTAAGTAAATCTCTCTAACTAAATCCAGCAAAGTGACACAGAACGATCCTGCTCTATCTACGCCGGAACAGCATGTGACCGGCGCAGACCGCGTGGCGGCCTTTTATAAGAGGGGGCGTGTACTAAAGCCCCTGATTTTGCATTTGCCTGCCTGTGGGTCGCACGCGCCGCCAGCGGCGCGCTCGCGACCCTGTCAGGAGCTCCGTGACCCCGGCCGCGGGACCAGCGGACCCGATCTCCGCTGGTGTCCCGCGATCGGGTCACGGAGCTGAAGAACGGGGAGAGGTAAGTGTAAACAAACCTCTCCCCGCGCTTCCTACTCTGCCTGTCATTGATTGACTGTTCCCGGTCATCGGGAAAGCCGATCAATGACGTCAGACGTCAGCCCCGCCCCCTAATGTAAAAAAAAACACACACGCACAGCCCATAACCCCTCCCCTCCCCCTAGTGGTTAACCCCTTCACTACAACTGTCATTTATACAGGAATTAATGCATTTAAATAGCATTGATTGCTGTATAAATGACAATGGTCCCAAAAAATGTGTCAAAAATGTCCGATGTGTCCGCCATATTGTCGCAGTCACAATAAAAATCGCTGATCGCCGCCATTACTAGTAAAAAAAAAAATATTAATAAAAATGCTATAAAACTATCCCCTATTTTGTAAACGCTATAACTTTTGCGCAAACCAATCAATAATCGCTAATTGCGATTTTTTTTACCAAAAATATGTAGAAGAATACGTATCGGCCTAAACTGAGGAAAAAAAAAAAATATTTTTATATATTTTTTGGGGATATTTATTATAGCAAAAAGCAAAAAATATTGCATTGTTTTCAAAATTGTCGCTCTATTTTTGTTTATAGCGCAAAAAATAAAAACCGCAGGGCGATCAAATACCACCAAAAGAAAGCTCTAATTTGTGGGAAAAAAAGGACGCCAATTTTGTTTTGGAGCCACGTCGCACGACCGCGCAATTGACAGTTAAAGCGACGCAGTGCCGAATCGCAAAAAGGGGCCTGGTCTTTTGGCTGCCAATTGGTCCGGGGCTGAAGTGGTTAATATTCGCATGGTCTGTATCTTACCAATAATTTAAAAGGGCAAGATATCCGACAAATTCTAAGTACGTCAAGGGGCTCCAGTAACTTGGTCCAGCAAGATGGGGAGTGGTCAATTATCAGCAGGCCTATTGATCGTCTAGGGGGTGTATCCGGCGTGTGGGTCTGTGATCCCTCTCTATGGCCGTCACATCCTTTATACCAACCGGGACAATTAGCTCATAAAATTATCATGAGCTCAGCCCAGAAGGTTTGGCTTATGCCGAGTACACACGATCGGACTTTCTGCCAACAAAACTATGGATTTTTGTTCGAAGTTTGTTAGCTCAAACTTGTCTTGCATACACACGGTCACACAAATTTTGGCCAACAATTATGAACGTGGGAACGCGGTGACGTATAAGACGTGAACTTTTGTACACACGATCAGACTTTCTGACAACAAAGTTTTGTTGACGGAAAATTTGAGAACCTGCTATCAAACATTTGTTGGCAGCAAATGTTCGATGGAGCATACACACGGTCGGACTTTCCAACAACAAGCTCACATCCAACATTTCCCGTTGGAAAATCCGACCGCGTGTATGTGGCATTATTCTCCATTGGTTGGATAACTCTAAAGCCCCATACACACGGTCGGACAATCCGCGGACCAGGTCGGTCGGATCCTGTCCGTCATACTTTGTCTGATGTTGGTTTTGCGTACACACGGTCGGACAAAGTTGTCGGAAAATCCGATCATTCTGAACGTGGTGACGTTTGTTGCCTACGACGGGACTACGTAGAGGCTAGTAGCCAATAGCTTTGGTCTTGTAATGTGATCTGAGCATGCGTAGCACTTTGACCGGTCGGACAACCGTACACACGATCGGATTTGGTGTGATCGGACCGTGTTGTCGGCAAATCTTTCCAGCAGGAGATAAGACTTTGTCCGTCGGAAAATCCGACGTACACTGTCCGATGGTGCATACACACGGTCTGATTTTTCAACAACATTGTCCGATCGGACAGAATCCATGAAAAAGTCCGACCGTGTGTATGGGGCTTAATGATTTACCTGGTGAGCTCAGGTAATATCATCTTCAGTCACTAGGTGTGTCTGAGGACAAAAAAAATGTATTCTAATCTATTTATTAAAAGAAAAATATGTTCTCTTTCATAATGGGCATCTACCTATATTTTGGGGCTAATGAATATATATCTATATTTATCAGGGACTCCGGCAACTGGTACAATATACAATACACTGAGTATAATTCCAATTAATCAATATCACACAAAATGATTGTCTATATGGGTAAATATATCACCCCTACATATTCTGTGAAGACCTGTTTATTTTGGGACAACACATGCTATATGGGCATTTTTATGTAGATGTGGTCACGGTTTCTATGTCTTTATAACAATGATGAGTATCTTAACACAATTCTTCATTTGTTCTATATCAAAATATTATGTTTCTACTTTGTGACAAATTATTCATGGGGTCAGTGGATACTCAAATCATACCTGGAATCTAATATAGCAGTCCATGCCCCACACTATATAAGGCTGCCTGCACGTCAGCCCAGTGTAGTGTGTTGTTGGCATGGATGGAGAGAGTGTCATTTAGATTGAGCAGGCAGGCAGGTTATTCAGTTAGCTGCAGTGTATTTAATATATATATATATATATATATATATATATATATATATATATATGTATATATATATATATATATATATAATATATAATATATATATATATATATATATATATATATATATATATATATATATATATATATATATAGACAGTCTTGTATATATATATATATATATATATATATATATATATATATATATATATATATATATATATATATATATATATCCACTGTATCCAGTTTAGCTATATCTGACTGCAGGCCGTTCCTGGTGTACTTTTTCTAATATACTTTAGGCAGTGTACACAGTACTGTGCACCCATAATGCAGTTGCTACTACTTTTCTGGTGATGTACACCGTACACCCATAGTTGTTATTACACTTCTGTTGGTGTACACAGTACTGTGCACCCATAGTGTAGTTGCTACTACTTTTCTGCTGGTTTACACAATACAGTAAACCCATAGTTGTTATTACACTTCTGTTGGTGTACACAGTACCGTGCACCCCTAGTGCAGTTGCTACTACTTTTCTGGTGGTGTACACAATACATACAGTGCATCGCAGTTGTTATTACACTTCTGTTGGTGTACACAGTACCGTGTACCCACAGTGCAGTTGCTACTACTTTTCTGGTGGTGTACACAGTACACAATACATACAGTGCACCCATAGGTGTTATTAAAGAGGAAGTAAAGCCTCCTCCTAAAAAAAAAAAAAAAAAAAAACGGAACCTGCAAGGCAAAGGCATAATTGAGCTAGTATGCATAGCATACTAGCTCATTATGAATAACTTACCTGAGAACAAAGCCCCCGAAGCGGTCCTCATCCACGACCTTCTCCGCCACCATCAAGCCCGGAGTGACTTCCGGGTCTCGCTGCTCCAGTGCTGTCATTCGCTGGATCGTCGTTGACGTCACTCCCGCGCATGCGCATGAAAGCGAAATATTGCTGTGATCTTGGCATGCGCAGTGCGCCTGCGCGCCGCTGTCTACGGCGCATGCGCCGTAGACAGCGATGCCTCTTTTTTTCTAAATATCTCCTAAACAATGTAGGTTTAGGAGATATTTATTGGACCTACAGGTAAGCCTTAATCTAGGCTTACCTGAAGGCCAAAGTGGTTTCTAAGGGTTTACAACCACTTAAAACTTCTGTTAGTGTACACAGTACCGTACACCCCTAGTGCAGTTGCTACTAGTTTCTTGGTGGTGTACACAGTACACAATACATACAGTGCACCCATAGTTGTTATTACACTTCTGTTGGTGTACACAGTACCGTTCACCCCTAGTGCAGTTACTACTACTTTTCTGGTGGTGTACACAATACAGTACACCAATAATTATTACACTGCTGTTGGTGCACTTTACACAGTACCGTGCAGTTGCTACTACATTTCTGGTGGTGTACACAGTACACAATACAAACAGTGCACCCATAGTTGCTATTAGACTTCTGGTGGTGTACACAATACCGTTTACCCCTAGTGCAGTTGCTACTACTTTTCTGGTGGTGTACACAATACAGTACACCCATAGTTGTTATTACACTTCTGTTGGTGTACACAGTACTGTGCCCCCCTAATGCAGTTGCTACTACTTTTCTGGTGGTGTACACAGTACACAATACATACAGTATACTCATAGTTGTTATTACACTTCTGTTGGTGTACACAGTACAGTGCACCCCTAGTGCACTTGCTACTACTTTTCTGGTGTTGTACACAATACATACAGTGCATCGTAGTGGTTATTACACTTCTGTTGGTGTACACAGTACCGTGCACCCACAGTGCAGTTGCTACTACTTTTCTGGTGGTGTACACAGTACACAATAAATACAGTGCACCCATATGTGTTATTAAACTTCTGTTGGTGTACACAGTACCGTGCGCCCCTAGTGCAGTTGCTACTACTTTTCTGGTGGTGTACACAGTACACAATACATACAGTACACCCATAGTTGTTATTACACTTCTGTTGGTGTACACAGTACTGTGCACCCCTAGTGCACTTGCTACTACTTTTCTGGTGGTGTACACAATACATACAGTGCATCGTAGTTGTTATTACACTTCTGTTGGTGTGCACAGTACCGTGCACCCACAGTGCACTTGCTACTACTTTTCTGGGGGTGTACACAGTACACAATACATACAGTGCACCCATAGGTGTTATTAAACTTCTGTTGGTATACACAGTACCGTGCACCCCTAGTGCAGTTTCTACTACTTTCCTGGTGGTGTACACAGTAAACAATACATACAGTGCACCCATAGTTGTTGTTAAACTTCTGTTGGTGTGCACAGTACCGTGCACCCCTAATGCACTTGCTACTACTTTTCTGGTGGTGTTCACAATACATACAGTGCATCGTAGTTGTTATTACACTTCTGTTGGTGTGCACAGTACCGTGCACCCACAGTGCAGTTGCTACTACTTTTCTGGTGGTGGACACAGTACACAATACATACAGTACACCCATAGTTGTTATTACACTTCTGTTGGTGTACCCAGTACCGTGCACCCCTAGTGCACTTGCTACTATTTTTCTGGTAGTGTACACAGTACACAATACAGTGTAGTGTGGTTTTGCTAAACAAAATTTACAGCATGTCTGGAAGGGCACCAAGGAGAGGCAGACGCTCACATGCCACTAAAAGAGGGCAAGCAGGCTCTGTGTCTACAGTCGACAGTGCTGGTCTTGGACACGGTGCATCCTCAGCATGTGGCCGTGGGGCATGCTTGTCCTTTTATTCTGCAGCTGGCCGTGTTATTAAGCCCCAACATGCAGAAGAGTTGGTGGAATGGATAACAAAGCCTTCCTCATCCTCCTCATCCTCTATCACCCAGGCTCAGAGTAGTTTGCCTGCCAATGCAGCTGCCAAAGCGACCTATTGCATTGGCTCCATATCAACAGTCACTCCTTCTCTAGCCCCACCATCATGCACGGAGGAGTCCCCTGAACTATTCAACCACAGTGTCAGTTACGTGCTGCAGGAGGATGCACAGCGATTTGAAGGCTCTGATGATGGTACCCAGGTTGAGGAAGGGAGTAACGTCAGCCTAGAGAGAGGGGGTGCCCAAGAAGGTCAAGAAACTGTCAGTCATGTTCCCCGAGCTGCTGCCTACTGCCAAGTTTGCTCCAGTGACAAGGAGGGAGGGGATGATGAGGTCACTGACTCTACTTGGGTGCCTGATAGAAGAGAGCAGGAGGAGGAGGCACATCTCCAATGAGGCAGGATGCCCTCCAGGGGGCAGCCACCCTATTGCATCACACTGCTAAGCAGGTGCAGGGCACTGCTGACTCCTCACATATTTTAAAAAGTTCTTTGGTGTGGGCCTTTTTTGAGACGTGTGCAGCAGATCGTCAAAAGAAATTTGGTCCCAGCCATCCACATGCTCAGCGTCTGAATGATAGCACTGCAACTGCTGACTTTTCAAATGGTAGACTCTGCCCCCTTTTGTGAATTTGTGGAATGTGGGGTACCTCAGTGTAACAGTGTAAATTAGCTGTCACCTCAAAATAACTCAACACACAACCATTAATGTCTAAACCTCTGGCAACAAAATTGAGTACACCCTTAAGTGAAAATGTCCAAATTGGGCCCAATTAGCCATTTTCCCTCCCCGGTGTCATGTGACTCGTTGAGTGTTACAAGGTCTCAGGTGTGAATGGGAGCAGGTGTGTAAAATTTGGTGTTATCGCTCTCACTCTCTCATACTGGTCACTGGAAGTTCAACATGGCACCTCATGGCAAAGAACTCTCTGAGGATCTGAAAAAAAGAATTTTTGCTCTACATAAGGATGGCCTAGGCTATAAGAAGATTGCCAAATGACCCTGAAACTGAGCTGCAGCATGGTGGCCAAGACCATACAGCAGTTTAACAGGACAGGTTCCACTCAGAACAGGCCTCGCCCTGGTCGACCAAAGAAGTTGATGCACGTGCTCAGCGTCATATCCAGAGGTTGTCTTTGGAAATAGACGTATGAGTGCTGCCAGCATTGCTGCAGAGGTTGAAGGGTGGGGGGTCAGCCTGTCAGTGCTCAGACGCACTGCACACTGCATCAAATTGGTCTGCATGGCTGTCGTCCCAGAAGGAAGTGTCTTCTAAAGATGATGCACAAGAAAGCCTGCAAACAGTTTGCTGAAGACAAGCAGACTAAGGACATGGATTACTGGAACCATGTCCTGTGGTCTGATGAGACCAAGATAAACTTATTTGGTGCAGATGGTGTCAAGCGTGTGTCGTGGCAACCAGGTGAGGAGTACAAAGACAAGTGTGTCTTGCCTACAGTCAAGCATGGTGGTGGGAGTGTCATGGTCTGGGGCTGCATGAGTGCTGCCAGCACTGGGGAGCTACAGATCACTGAGGGAACCATGAATGCCAACATGTACTTTGACATACTGAAGCAGAGCATGATCCCCTCCCTTCAGAGACTGGGCCGCAGGACAGTATTCCAACATGTTAACAACCCCAAACACACCTCCAAGACGACCACTGCCTTGCTAAAGAAACTGAGGGTAAAGGTGATGGACTGTCCAAGCATGTCTCCAGACCTAAACCCTATTGAGCATCTGTGGGGCATCCTCAAACGGAAGGTGGAAGAGCGCAAGGTCACTAACATCCACCAGCATCCGTGATGTCATCATGGATGAGTGGAAGAGGACTCCACTGGCAACCTGTGAAGCTCTGGTGAACTTCATGACCAAGAGGGTTAATGCAGTGCTGGAAAATAATGGTGGCCACACAAAATATTGACACACTTTGGGCCCAATTTGGTCATTTCCACTTAGGGGTGTACTCACTTTTGTTGCCAGCGTTTTAGACATTAATGGCTGTGTGATGAGTTATTTTGAGGGGACATCAAATTTACACTGTTAAACAAGCTGTAGACTCACTACTTTACATTGTAGCAAAGTGTAATTTCTTCAGGTGTTGTCACATGAAAAGATATAATAAAAAAATGACAAAAATGTGAGGGGTGTACTCACTTTTGTGAGATACTGTATATCCTGCTGTTCTAAGTTTTTAGTGCCTGGGGGACCCCCACACTAGGGATGAGCCAAACACCCCGGGGTTCGGTTCGCACCAGAACCTTCGAACGGACCGAAAGTTTGTGCGAATTTTCGAACCCTATTCGTTACAATGGACGCTGATTGTTCGAAATCAAAAGTGCTAATTATAACGGCCAATATGTTAATGTCATAAAACAGGTTTGGGGACCCGGGTCCTGCCCCAGGGGACATATGTCAATGCAAAAAGAAGTTTTAAAAACGAACGTTTTTTCGGGAGCAGTCATTTTAATGATGCATAAAGTGAAAAAAAAAAAAAGTGAAATATTCCTTTAAATATGGTATCTGGGGGGGTGTCTAAAATATGCCTGTGAAGTGGCATGTGTTTCCTGTGTTTAGAACTGTCCCTGCACAAAATGACATTTGTAAAGGAAAAAAAGAAACCATTTAAAACCGCTTGCAGCTTTAATGTCATGTCTGACAATATGGCTGAAAATCCTTGAGAAAAATGGCATGCTACCCCATCACCCCCCCCCCCCCCACCCCAGCCCCTTTGGGTCTTGTATGGAAATTAAGGGGAACCCGCACCCAAAATAAAACCCTATACCTACATCCCTATATACTATGAACAGCAGTATACAGGGGGTGCAAACAAGACAGGGACTGTAGGTTTGTTCTTAAGTAGAATCTGAACAGGTACATTTTTAAGTGTAGCTCCATCCAAAAAAATATCTATTTTTAAGCTTTTTGGAGAACATAGGGAGGGGTTATCACCCCTGTAACATTTGTTTTGCTGTCTGTGCACCTGTTCAGAACATTTCTCCTCACTTTCCATCCCAATGACAAATGTTTTTGGAAACGTGGGGTTTTTATTGAAACAAGGATTGGTGATAAAGCATCAGTAGAGAGGAGATACCTTTTTCCCAAATTAAATCTAACTGCATAGAATTTCCCTTCCTAGGGGTAGATTTTCCTCTCACTTCCTGTTTTCTCCTTCCATTTGCAAGTAGGAGTCGTTTGTAAGTTGGATGTTTGAAAGTAGGGCCTGCCGTATATACTCTGCAGAAATTTGCCCCATGAGATGTTGGTGTAGCCACAACACTGTAAGCCCTCACAGTTACTCGTGGTGGGCGCAGGAATTGGCACTGCTGTGAGTTATTAGATCAAGATTTGTAATTGCATGCACCTGTGAACAGGGCAGAAAAATTGGGCCTTTGGTGGTGGTGGTGGACGGTGTTGCCACAAGACTGTAAGCCCTCACAGTTACTCATGGTGGGCGCAGGAATGGGCCCTGCTGAGAATTATTAGATCCAGATTTCTAATTACACGCCCCTGATAAACAGGGGCTGAAAAATTGAGCCTTTGGTGGTGGACGGTGTTGCCACAAGACTGTAAGCCCTCACAGTTACTCTTGATGGGCGCAGGAATGGGCCCTGCTGTGAAATATTAGATCAAGATTTGTAATTACACACCCTGTTAAACAGGGGCTGAAAAAATTGTGCCTTAGGCACTGGTGCTAGTGCCACAACACTGCAACCCTCACAGATACTGTACTCTGAGCACAGCAATGAGACCTGTTGCAAAGCATTGCATAAAAAAAATTGTAATTACACACCCCTGTTAAACAGGGGCTGAAAAAATTGGGCCTTAGGCACTGGTGCTGGTGCCACAACAGACAACACTGCAACCCCTCACAGATACTGTACTTGGAGCACAGCAGTCAGACCAGTTGTGAAGCATTGCTTAAAAATTGTAATTACACGCCCCTGTTAAAACAGGGGCTGAAAAATTGGGCCTTAGGCACTGGTGTGGTGGCACCCAGAAACAAAAATGTTCTTCCAAGCTATCAAGGAATGGATCATTGGGGAGGAGGAAGAGGATAGTCAGTGAACATAACAGGACAGTCACTCAGCATCCTCATAGGCAGTCTTGAAGGGATTTGACATTATAAATTATTCAGTTATATCCGCTTCAGGTGCCTGGTAGCTGATGGTGATCCAAGACCGAATCATCTTTATGAAGGTCAGACGATCAACCGAGTCGGTGGACAGGCGCACCCTGTGATCGGTGACAAAGCCTCCAGCAGCACTAAATGTGCGTTCGGAAG
>CM053033.1:184076431-184153224 GCA_028564925.1 Lithobates sylvaticus | reverse complement strand
CTGCAAGCAACTTCATGCGTTCACAATACACCTGAGTGTATCTTGACATCAAGGACTTAGTCTTGTCAATCCTTTTTGCGGCTCTCACCGCATCTTCACCTGGCTGCATCAAGGCCCAGTCAGCAAGCTTCAGCTGGGCCTCAAGATGCAACTTCTCCTCCCTTACTAGGTCCGCGAGAACAGGGCCCTTCTTGGGTCCTTCAGGCCGGAGGTCAGGCACCTGGCCTGGGCTAGAGGAGGCCATGCTCTCCCTCTCCTTTCAAACGCCAGGAAACGCAGCAGCTCAGGACAAAAACAAAACATTCCTCTCTCCACCAGCACTTCCCCTACCGCCCAACAGCGCCAGCCTCCTCTGGTGGTTGAAACTGGAACTGCACTCCAAGGAAGACAGGGATATTTTTTATTATACAGCCACTGCTACCATATTTACAAACATAAAGTTTACATAACAAAAATCAACCTTATACACTCATTTCATATTACAATCAAATTACAATAGTCTGGCTCACCAACTACTTCCCACAGGCAACGCCACTAATTAAAGCAGCATCACCAAGGTACTAAACTGTTGGATCACTGCACTCACAGTTCTTCCTCCTCCCCATCATACTCAGCCCCCGAAGAAGGAACCCCGCTCACAACCTTTAAACAACCTCCAGGTCCCTGCCGGGGACCCGACTCAAGAACTTTCTTTTTCTTTTTTTTGTGGTTTTGTTTCTTCTTTCTTATGGTTACCCATTCTGTACTTTCACGCATGGGATCCCTATCACCCTCCTCATCAGATATTTCTTTAGGACGCTTCTGGGTTCCTTTTACAGTTACCTCCATCTCTTCTTCCTCCACCTGCTCGTCGCTAGTCATAGAGGAATCAGAGAGGATATGCCTGGGGAGGGAAGGGAAAGCACAGTAAGGGCTCAGGGAACGTGGGGGAAGGGACACTGGGGGGGGAGGGGGAAGGGGTGGAATGGGGGGCTCAGCAGAACCCCCACTCTGCAATACAGGACCAGGATTTCCCGAGGCCAAAGCCCGCACAACCTTCTGACCTGCCACTTTACTAACAGAAACCCTTTCCTTTCGTTCCTTAGCCGGCCTTTGCTCCCGGGGAGGTACCCGACCCCCACCAGGAGCATCACCAGCAGGGGGAGCACCCTCTCTGTAGGCCCTAGGGCATCTACTAAAGGGGTGCCCCATTTGGCCGCACAGATTACACTGAATGAGGCCACAGGAGTCACTCGAATGGCCAAACTTATTACACTTGGTGCAACGCATCACTGTGCAGTCTGCACTTAAATGGGTTGGGCACCCACACCGAAAACAGCGCCGGGGCTGACCGGGATAGAACACCAGGATCCTGTCCCTGCCAATAAAGGCACTACCAGGGACATGTGCCATCGTGTTCCCTTGCCTACTTAACTTGATCCTGGTGTTCCATGCACCGGTCCACACCCCGCGCTCATCCAACCCTTTCCTCAAGGGACCCTGCAACTGACCATACCTACTCAGCCATGTCCCGATATCTTCAGGCGGCAGACTTTCGTTGCGCACCAGAACAGTGATGCTCTTTACATCCTCCTGTCGGCTAAGGGGAATGATCCTGAACCCCTTCCAGGGCTCTGTACCATTGATAATCCCAAAAGCAGTTATAAAAAGTTCCATAACCACCACATTCACAAAACTCAGATCAAATTCGCGCGATCCAGCAGGGTGGATCACTGCAAAGATATCTGCGACTTTGATCCCAAGAGACAGGATCACATCCACCACCTGGCCCCTACTGGGGCACTGACCCTCCCCCTCCCACCTGAGCTGGACTACATTTCTGCGCCTTCTCTCCGGGCCCCCAATACCACGGGACCATGAATTTGCACCTGAAAACTGGTCCGCTGGGGGGACCCGAAAATTACGCGCACCAAACTGGTCATATATTGGACCCAAAGCTACCCTAGCCCCCGCCACATTAGCATATGATCGGTTCTCCCCCAAAGCTGTCAGGAGGTCAACCTCCGGCGCACCCCTAAGGATCTGCCCGGGGAGGGGGACCCCCGGAGGAGACCCCACAGAAGCCGCCAAAGGAGAAGCCCCAAAAACATCCTTTTTATCCTGGACCACCGAACCCTTCCCCTGTATCCTCTCACTTCTCCTGGGTACAGGCTGAACCTCAGACGGACCCTCACTTGCGGAGTCCCCCGAGGACCGGCCAGCCAGGAGGTCATCCCAGTCCTCTGACCAACTTTCTTCACCAGCCATGTGAGCCCCACATGAATCCACCACAGTCTCCCCCTGCTGAGACCCCTCCAGACCACGGATAAATACTAGTGCCGGATCATCCACTCTTTGTGATCCCAACAAGCAATCACCCCCGGCTACAGCCTGTGCTGGATTCAAAGTGCCACCAGTTGTTGACACTGACTCACCTACCTCCCCAGAGAGACACGGAGCACCGCAAACCGCGGGGATCGCCGTCCGGAAGTGACGCGCAGCGTCACTCTCCGCAATTTCCGGCTTCACGGCTCCTGCCGTAGCTCCGCCTCCCGCCATAGCTCCGCCTCCCGCTGTAGCTCCGTCTCCCGACGTAGCTCCGCCTCCCGCCGTAGCCCCGCCTCCCGCCGTAGCTCCGCCTCCAGCCGTAGCTCCGCCTCCAGCCGTAGCTCCGCCTCCCGCTACCACGCCATTCCCGGAGGACACCAGCTGATTGGCTCCCGGCTGAGATGCACCTCCCACCTCCCACTGGGAAGATGGCGTTCCTTTACCACCCTCCGCCATTACCAAAGTCTCGCCACATGTTCCCCCCTTAGAGGCAGCCATACTGGCTTGACTCCTACTGTCAGTCTTAGTTCCCTTAACCTTAGCCTTTCTCCCCTCACCCTGTGTCTGGCTTACAGCAGTGATTGCCGACACAGTATCTGACGGCACATCCTGCTCACAGACTTTTACAGAGCTCACTGGGGATTGCACAGGTAAGACCTTTTTATTGCTCTTCTTCTTATTGTCTTCTTGTAATCTGGAAAGCTTAACCACCGGGGTTTTCTTTACAACACACAGTGCTGGATCACACACTGCTTCACTAGACTCCCCCTGGCCAACCCCGTCTACTGCCTCTCTCACAGGCAGAGACTCAGAAGGCACACAGGAGCCTTCCACATTATTACCACCGGGGCACACTGTCTTTCCATCTGTCTCTGGGGCTGCCACCTCCATTGCTGAAACTTGCAAACTTGCTTCTTCCCCACCAGTCTTTGGGGCCATCACCTCCATAGCTGGGTCTCTTGGATCTACCGTCTCACCACCAGTCACTTGGGCCGGGTCTGTTTCCATCTCCTGCATACTACCGCTCACTGGGGCTTCCTCCTCCATGGCTGGATCCTCCACCTTGCTTCCACTCCCTGCAATTTGGGAGAGGCGCTGGTTGCGCCTTCTCACAGCCTGGGAACCCTCTTCACATGCCTTACGCATCACTTTATCGATTCCTTGCAGAAAACCTTTCTCTCCAGAGCCAAAATCTAAGAGGCCTGTCATGACCTCACTGATTCGGTTACACTGCTTCTTTAAGCTGTCAATAGCCGTCTTGAATTCAGGCCTCTTTCCACTGCTAGTTTTGTCCCTTCTGTTCCTTAGCTCTGCAAGCAACTTCATGCGTTCACAATACACCTGAGTGTATCTTGACATCAAGGACTTAGTCTTGTCAATCCTTTTTGCGGCTCTCACCGCATCTTCACCTGGCTGCATCAAGGTCCAGTCAGCAAGCTTCAGCTGGGCCTCAAGATGCAACTTCTCCTCCCTTACTAGGTCCGCGAGAACAGGGCCCTTCTTGGGTCCTTCAGGCCGGAGGTCAGGCACCTGGCCTGGGCTAGAGGAGGCCATGATCTCCCTCTCCTTTCAAACGCCAGGAAACGCAGCAGCTCAGGACAAAAACAAAACATTCCTCTCTCCACCAGCACTTCCCCTACCGCCCAACAGCGCCAGCCTCCTCTGGTGGTTGAAACTGGAACTGCACTCCAAGGAAGACAGGGAGGACACGAGGGTGTATAGCTGAGCGACGGCGGCTGAAATCGATTCCAGAGACGCCTGCTGGCTGCTGGGGCTTGCTGCGGCCGGTGGTGGGAAGAGGAGCCTGAATAGCTCCGCCTTCCTGGCCGCGGCCGAGAAGGGTATTCCTCTGCGTCTCAGCTCGGCGGACAGCCTGGGAATTGTCCATGCCCTAAGGGACTGGACACTGCCAGCCTCGGAGGCTGATGCCGGAGATAGCGGGGTGGTGAGGTCATCGCTGCCGACTGATGACATGGCGGCTGCCAAGACCCGTTACTTAGTAGACTGGTCACGTGTCTGCAGGCTGGGCCTATAAAGAGGTGACAAGCAATGAGTTTGAATGTGTCACCTATGATCTACGTACCTGCCATGAGAAAGCAGGAGCCCCTCGTGCCCCTGCGTTTTTTTTTTTTTTTTTTTACCTGCTGGAACCCTGATCAAGCTGGTGCAGGTGGACCTACTGAATCCGACTGACCTGAGAGAGTGTGAGAGAAAGTACCTATTTAAGAGCCTAACTGCTGCCGTCCAGAGCGACGGAACCCAACGTAGATGATAACAACAGGCGATAGTGACTGCCGAGACCGCTGTGGGATCAAATGACAGATGACAACACCAACGACTGACTTGACATGTTGCCTTAACTGAACAAACTTCCCGTGACAGGGCCCGGCCTGTTCGTACCGTATGGGGGTGCCTGTGAGCCGGACTCTGGAGCACGTACAGGAATGAGGCAACCGTGAAACGAGGCTAACTGCCTGGGTATTGCTGAGGCCGAACTGTGACATCCAGCTGCCACCGGGTCCGACTCCAAGCTCCCTTTTTTTTTTTTTGTAGAAATGCGGCCGGCCTAGGGCACGCCGGCGCGAATTCGTACAGGCAGGTGACCAATTAACGCCGGGGCGTGGTAAGGTGACACAGAAATGATATAACATGACAAGGACAAGAGTCAAAGTCTCTTTTTTTTTTTTTTTTTTGCTGCGACTCCGCCCCTGGCGCATGCATTGAAATGAGGCCGGGCCTAGGGCACGCCGACACGAATTAGTGCAAGGTAGTGACTGCATTCATGCCGGGCGTGGTAAGGTGACAGAAATGAGATACCATGACAGGGGCAAGAATCAGGAATGTACGCAAACCAGTGATGCGATTCCGCCCTTGGCGCATGTATTGAAATGAGGCCGAGCCTAGGGCACGCCGACACGAATTAGTGCGAGGTAGTGACTGCATTCATGCCGGGCGTGGTAAGGTGACAGAAATGATATACCATGACAGGGGCAAGAATCAGGAATGTACGCAACCAGTGATGCGATTCCGCCCTTGGCGCATGTATTGAAATGAGGCCGGCCTGGGGCACGCCGACACGAATTAGTGCGAGGTAGTGACTGCATTCATGCCGGGCGTGGTAAGGTGACAGAAATGATATACCATGACAGGGGCAAGAATCAGGAATGTACGCAACCAGTGATGCGATTCCGCCCTTGGCGCATGTATTGAAATGAGGCCGGCCTGGGGCACGCCGACACGAATTAGTGCGAGGTAGTGACTGCATTCATGCCGGGCGTGGTAAGGTGACAGAAATGATATACCATGACAGGGGCAAGAATCAGGAATGTACGCAACCAGTGATGTGATTCCGCCCTTGGCGCATGTATCGAAATGAGGCCGGGTAGTCGTGCATCTGGGTCGCCCCGATCGGAGCATGTATGGATGCGACCGGACTAGGATCGAAGCGATGGCATGAACGCCCTGTTTAACTGATGCGAAATGATTTAGCATGACCGAATGGCCCGATACGTTAGCCATGTTTGAAATGATGAAATGATTGTCATGCTAACACGTGAAATGTTTCGACACGGTCGAAGTAATTCGTACAATTAGTATGCCAACAGTGCTTCGGAATGTGAATAGCGATTTGGTACGCTCGCTGGCGCCACTGATTCGAATAATGGCAGGACATGAACGATGCGTGTGAGTGCGAACGGCACCCGTGCGTGAGTCGTGTTTGAACGATTCGAAGACTGCGTAGCACGACCGCGTAAGGGAACCCTTGAGTGCCGGATGCGGCATCGGTCGGAGTGTTTCGTGGCGGGCGGCCCTGAATGTGCGTGCCGCTAGATGGCTCCCGATCGTGTACAACCAAAAAAGTGCGAGTAAGTGTTTAGTTTTCGAGACAAGCAGCGCGTGGTTCGCGAGCTACGCAGACCACAGTTTAGTGACATGATAAGCAGTGCATGAGAACGTAAAACATGGGAGCCGAAGCCCTACCTGGGACAGCCGAACCAGACTCTTTGAACGAACTGCGACTCGGCGACACGAGTGCGACACGAAGGGACAACACGACTTACGAACACGGAACGCGGGACTGCAACAAGAGGAGACGGACAGACGAAAACGGAGCTCACGAACCGGCACCAACAGCGCTTGTCTCGAACGAGTCGGTCCTAGATGTCTGAGACGTATCAGATATCACGCACAGGAAACCGACAAAGACCGGCGGCCTTTGGGCTGCTTAAATACCCTCCGGGCTCCTCCCATAACTTCAGGCCGGTACCCGGCCTTCCAATATATCCACTGTATCCAGTTTAGCTATATCTACTTTTTCTAATATACTTCAGGCAGTGTACACAGTACTGTGCACCCATAATGCAGTTGCTACTACTTTTCTGGTGGTGTACACCGTACACCCATAGTTGTTATTACACGTCTGTTGGTGTACACAGTACTGTGCACCCATAGTGTAGTTGCTACTACTTTTCTGCTGGTGTACACAATACAGTAAACCCATAGTTGTTATTACACTTCTGTTGGTGTACACAGTACCGTGTACCCCTAGTGCAGTTGCTACTACTTTTCTGGTGGTGTACACAATACATACAGTGCATCGCAGTTGTTATTACACTTCTGTTGGTGTACACAGTACCGTGTACCCACAGTGCAGTTGCTACTACTTTTCTGGTGGTGTACACAGTACACAATACATACAGTACATCCATAGGTTATGAATAACTTACCTGAGAACAAAGCCCCCGAAGCGGTCCTCATCCACGACCTTCTCCGCCACCATCAAGCCCGGAGTGACTTCCGGGTCTCGCCGCTCCAGTGCTGTCATTCGCTGGATCGGCGATGACGTCACTCCCACGCATGCGCATGAAAGCGGCATATCGCCGTGATCTCGGCATGCGCAGTGCGCCTGCGCGCGCTGTCTATGGCGCATGCACCGTAGACAGCGATGCCTATTTTTCTAAATATCTCCTAAACCATGTAGGTTTAAGAGATATGTATTGGACCTACAGGTAAGCCTTAATCTAGGCTTACCTGTAGGCCAAAGTGGTTTCTAAGGGTTTACAACAACCACTTAAAACTTCTGTTGGTGTACACAGTACCATGCACCCCTAGTGCAGTTCCTACTAGTTTCTTGGTGGTGTACACAGTACACAATACATACAGTGCACCCATAGTTGTTATTACACTTCTGTTGGTGTACACAGTACCGTGCACCCCTAGTGCGCTTGCTACTACTTTTCTGGTGCTGTACATAATACAGTACACCCATAGTTGTTATTACACTTCTGTTGGTGTACACAGTACTGTGCACCCCTAGTGCAGTTACTACTACTTTTCTGGTGGTGTACACAATACAGTACACCCATAGTTGTTATTACACTTCTGTTGGTGTACACAGTACTGTGCACCCCTAGTGCAGTTACTACTACTTTTCTGGTGGTGTACACAATACAGTACACCAATAATTATTACACTGCTGTTGGTGCACTTTACACAGTACCGTGCAGTTGCTACTACTTTTCTGGTGGTGTACACAGTACACAATACATACAGTGCACCCATAGTTGCTATTAGACTTCTGGTGGTGTACACAACACCGTTTACCCCTAGTGCAGTTGCTACTACTTTTCTGGTGGTGTACACAGTACACAATACATACAGTATACTCATAGTTGTTATTACACTTCTGTTGGTGTACACAGTACAGTGCACCCCTAGTGCACTTGCTACTACTTTTCTGGTGTTGTACACAATACATACAGTGCATCGTAAAGGTTATTACACTTCTGTTGGTGTGCACAGTACCGTGCACCCACAGTGCAGTTGCTACTACATTTCTGGTGGTGGACACAGTACACAATACATACAGTGCACCCATAGTTGTTGTTAAACTTCTGTTGGTGTACACAGTACCGTGCACCCCTAGTGCAGTTGCTACTACTTTTCTGGTGGTGGACACAGTACACAATACATACAGTATACCCATAGTTGTTATTACACTTCTGTTGGTGTACACAGTACTGTGCACCCCTAGTGCAGTTGCTACTACTTTTCTGGTGGTGTACACAATACAGTACACCCATAGTTATTACACTTCTGTTGGTGCACTTTACACAGTACTGTGCAGTTGCTACTACTTTTCTGGTGGTGTACACAGTACACAATACATACAGTGCACCCATAGTTGCTATTAGACTTCTGGTGGTGTACACAATACCGTTCACCCCTAGTGCAGTTGCTACTACTTTTCTGGTGGTGTACACAATACAGTATACCCATAGTTGTTATTACACTTCTGTTGGTGTACACAGTACTGTGCAACCCTAGTGCAGTTGCTACTACTTTTCTGGTGGTGTACACAGTACACAATACATACAGTGCACCCATAGTTGCTATTAGACTTCTGTTGGTGTACACAATACTGTGCACCCCTAGTGCAGTTGCTACTACTTTTCTGGTGGTGGACAAAGTACACAATACATACAGTACACCCATAGTTGTTATCAGGGCCGGGACAAGGGGTGGGCAGAAGGGGCGGCTGCCCCTGGCGCAATGGTTTATTGCAGGGTTGGGGGGGCACCCTGACCCTAACCCTTAGGGAAAGGGGGGCGCAGTTTGGCATCTTTGCCCTGGGCGCTGGGTGACCTTGTCCCGTCACTGGTTGTTATTACACTTCTGTTGGTGTACACAGTACTGTGCACCCCTAGTGCAGTTGCTACTACTTTTCTGGTGGTGTACACAATACAGTACACCCATAGTTATTACACTTCTGTTGGTGCACTTTACACAGTACCGTGCAGTTGCTACTACTTTTCTGGTGGTGTACACAGTACACAATACATACAGTGCACCCATAGTTGCTATTAGACTTCTGGTGGTGTACACAATACCGTTCACCCCTAGTGCAGTTGCTACTACTTTTCTGGTGCTGTACATAATACAGTACACCCATAGTTGTTATTACACTTCTGTTGGTGTACACAGTACTATGCAACCCTAGTGCAGTTGCTACTACTTTTCTGGTGGTGTACACAGTACACAATACATACAGTACACCCATAGTTTTTATTACACTTCTGTTGGTGTGCACAGTACTGTGTACCCCTAGTGCGGTTGCTACTACTTTCCAGGTGGTGTACACAGTACACAATACATACAGTACACCCATAGTTGTTATTACACTTCTGTTGGTGTACACAGTACTGTGCACCCCTAGTGCACTTGCTACTACTTTTCTGGTGGTGTACACAATACATATAGTGCATCGTAGTTGTTATTACACTTCTGTTGGTGTGCACAGTACCGTGCACCCACAGTGCACTTGCTACTACTTTTCTGGGGGTGTACACAGTACACAATACATACAGTTCACCCATAGGTGTTATTAAACTTCTGTTGGTGTACACAGTACCGTGCACCCCTAGTGCAGTTTCTACTACTTTCCTGGTGGTGTAAACAGTACACAATACATACAGTGCACCCATAGTTGTTGTTAAACTTCTGTTGGTGTACACAGTACCATGCACCCCTAGTGCAGTTGCTACTACTTTTCTGGTGTTGTACACAGTACACAATACATACAGTACACCCATAGTTGTTATTACACTTCTGTTGGTGTACACAGTACTGTGCACCCCTAGTGCACTTGCTACTACTTTTCTGGTGGTGTACACAATACATACAGTGCATCGTAGTTGTTATTACACTTCTGTTGGTGTGCACAGTACCGTGCACCCACAGTGCACTTGCTACTACTTTTCTGGGGGTGTACACAGTACACAATACATACAGTGCACCCATAGGTGTTATTAAACTTCTGTTGGTGTACACAGTACCGTGCACCCCTAGTGCAGTTTCTACTACTTTCCTGGTGGTGTACACAGTACACAATACATACAGTGCACCCATAGTTGTTGTTAAACTTCTGTTGGTGTACACAGTACCATGCACCCCTAGTGCAGTTGCTACTACTTTTCTGGTGTTGTACACAGTACACAATACATACAGTACACCCATAGTTGTTATTACACTTCTGTTGGTGTACACAGTACTGTGCACCCCTAGTGCACTTGCTACTACTTTTCTGGTGGTGTACACAATACATACAGTGCATCGTAGTTGTTATTACACTTCTGTTGGTGTGCACAGTACCGTGCACCCACAGTGCACTTGCTACTACTTTTCTGGGGGTGTACACAGTACACAATACATACAGTGCACCCATAGGTGTTATTAAACTTCTGTTGGTGTACACAGTACCGTGCACCCCTAGTGCAGTTTCTACTACTTTCCTGGTGGTGTACACAGTACACAATACATACAGTGCACCCATAGTTGTTGTTAAACTTCTGTTGGTGTGCACAGTACCATGCACCCCTAGTGCACTTGCTACTACTTTTCTGGTGGTGTACACAATACATACAGTGCATCGTAGTTGTTATTACACTTCTGTTGGTGTGCACAGTACCGTCCACCCACAGTGCAGTTGCTATTACTTTTCTGGTGGTGGACACAGTACACAATACATACAGTACACCCATAGTTGTTATTACACTTCTGTTGGTGTACACAGTACTGTGCACCCCTAGTGCAGTTGCTACTACTTTTCTGGTGGTGTACACAATACATACAGTGCATCGTAGTTGTTATTACACTTCTGTTGGTGTGCACAGTACCGTGCACCCACAGTGCAGTTGCTATTACTTTTCTGGTGGTGGACACAGTACACAATACATACAGTACACCCATAGTTGTTATTACACTTCTGTTGGTGTACACAGTACCGTGCACCCCTAGTGCACTTGCTACTATTTTTCTGGTAGTGTACACAGTACACAATACAGTGTAGTGTGGTTTTGCTAAACAAAATTTACAGCATATCTGGAAGGGCACCAAGGAGAGGCAGACGCTCACAGGCCACTAAAAGAGGGCAAGCAGGCTCGGTGTCTACAGTCGACAGTGCTGGTCTTGGACACGGTGCATCCTCAGCATGTGGCCGTGGGGCATGCTTGTCCTTTTATTCTGCAGCTGGCCGTGTTATTAAGCCCCAACATGCAGAAGAGTTGGTGGAATGGATAACAAAGCCTTCCTCATCCTCCTCATCCTCTATCACCCAGGCTCAGAGTAGTTTGCCTGCCAATGCAGCTGCCAAAGCGACCTATTGCATTGGCTCCATGTCAACAGTCACTCCTTCTCTAGCCCCACCATCATGCACGAAGGAGTCCCCTGAACTATTCGACCACAGTGTCGGTTACGTGCTGCAGGAGGATGCACAGCGATTTGAAGGCTCTGATGATGGTACCCAGGTTGAGGAAGGGAGTAACATCAGCCTAGAGAGAGGGGGTGCCCAAGAAGGTCAAGAAACTGTCAGTCATGTTCCCCGAGCTGCAGCCTACTGCCAAATTTTCTCCAGTGACAAGGAGGGAGGGGATGATGAGGTCACTGACTCTACTTGGGTGCCTGATAGAAGAGAGCAGAAGGAGGAGGCACATCTCCAATGAGGCAGGATGCCCTCCAGGGGGCAGCCACCCTATTGCATCACACTGCTAAGCAGGTGCAGGGCACTGCTGACTCCTCACATATTTTAAAAAGTTCTTTGGTGTGGGCCTTTTTTGAGACGTGTGCAGCAGATCGTCAAAAGAAATTTGGTCCCAGCCATCCACATGCTCAGCTTCTGAATGATAGCTTGGCCAAATTGTTAGCACTGCAACTGCTGCCTTTTCAAATGGTAGACTCTGCCCCCTTTTGTAAATTTGTGGAATGTGGGGTACCTCAGTGTAACAGTGTAAATTAGCTGTCACCTCAAAATAACTCAACACACAACCATTAATGTCTAAATCTCTGGCAACAAAACTGAGTACACCCTTAAGTGAAAATGTCCAAATTGGGACCAATTAGCTATTTTCCCTCCCCAATGTCATGTGACTCATTAGTGTTGCAAGTTCTCAGCTTTGAATAGGGACCAGGTGTGTTAAATTTGGTGTTATCGCTCTCACTCTCTCATACTGGTCACTGGAAGTTCAACATGGCACCTCATGGCAAAGAACTCTCTGAGGATCTGAAAAAAAGAATTGTTGCTCTACATAAGGATGGCCTAGGCTATAAGAAGATTGCCAAGACCCTGAAACTGAGCTGCAGCAAGTTGGCCAAGACCATATAGTGGTTTAACAGGACAGGTTCCACTCAGAACAGGCCTCGCCATGGTCGACCAAAGAAGTTTGAGTGTACGTGCTCAGCGTCATATCTAGAGGTTGTCTTTGGGAAATAGATGTATGAGTGCTGTCAGCATTGCTGCAGAGGTTGAAGGGGTGGGGGGTCAGTCTGTCAGTGCTCAGACGCACTGCACACTGCATCAAATTGGTCTGCATGGCTGTTAATCCAGAAGGAAACCTCTTCTAAAGATGATGCACAAGAAAGCCTGCAAACAGTTTGCTGAACACAAGCAGACTAAGGACATGAATTACTGGAACCATGTCCTGTGGTCTGATGAGACCAAGATAAACTTATTTGTTTCAGATGATGTCAATCGTGTGTCGTGGCAACCGGTGAGGAGTACAAAGAAAAGTGTGTCTTGCCCACAGTAAAGCATGGTGGTGTGAGTGTCATGCTCTGGGGCTGCATGAGTGCTGCCGACACTGGGGAGCTACAGTTCATGGAGGGAACCATGAAAGCCAACGTGTGCTGTGACATACTGAAGCAGAGCATGATCTCCTCCTTTCGGAGACTGGGCCGCAGGGCAGTATTCCAACATGATAACGATCCCAAACACACCTCCAAGACGACCACTGCATTGAAAAAGAAGCTGAGGGTAAAGGCGATGGACTGGCCAAGCATGTCTCCAGGCCTAAACCCTATTGAGCCGAGGAGCGCAAGGTCACTAGCGTCCACCAGCTCCATGATGTCATCATGGATGAGTGGAAGAGGACTCCACTGGCAACCTGTGAAGCTCTGGTGAACTTCATGCCCAAGAGGGTTAATGCAGTGCTGGAAAATAATGGTGGCCACACAAAATATTGACACTTTGGGCCCAATTTGTTCATTTCCACTTAGGGGTGTACTCACTTTTGTTGCCAGCGGTTTAGACATTAATGGCTGTGTGTTGAGTTATTTTGAGGGGATATCAAATTTACACTGTTAAACAAGCTGTAGACTCACTACTTTACAATGTAGCAAAGTGTCATTTCTTCAGTGTTGTGACATGAAAAGATATAATTAAAAAAATGACAAAAATGTGAGGGATGTACTCACTTTTGTGAGATACTGTATATCCTGCTGTTCTAAGTTTATAGTGCCTGGGGGACCCCCACACTAGGGATGAGCCGAACACCCCCGGGTTCGGTTTGCACCAGAACCTTCGAACGGACCGAAAGTTTGTGCGAATTTTCGAACCCTATTCGTTACAATGGACGCTGATTGTTCGAAATCAAAAGTGCTAATTATAACGGCCAATATGTTAATGTCATAAAACAGGTTTGGGGACCCGGGTCCTGCCCCAGGGGACATATGTCAATGCAAAAAGAAGTTTTAAAAACTAAAGTTTTTTCGGGAGCAGTCATTTTAATGATGCATAAAGTGAAAAAAAAAGTGAAATATTCCTTTAAATATGGTACCTGGGGGGGGTCTAAAATATGCCTGTGAAGTGGCATGTGTTTCCTGTGTTTAGAACTGTCCCTGCACAAAATTACATTTGTAAAGGAAAAAAAAGAAACCATTTAAAACCGCTTGCGGCTTTAATGTCATGTCTTGTCCTGACAATATGGCTGAAAATCCTTGAGAAAAATGGCATGGCTACCCATCAACCCCCCCCCCCCCCCCCCAGCACCTTTGGGTCGTCTTGTATGGATATTAAGGGGAACCCCGCACCCAAAATAAAACCCTATACCTACAACCCTATATACTCTGAACAGCAGTATACAGGCGGTGCAAACAAGACAGGGACTGTAGGTTTGTTCTTAAGTAGAATCTGAACAGGTACATTTTTAAGTGTAGCTCCATCCAAAAAAATATCTATTTTTAAGCTTTTTGGATAACATAGGGAGGGGTTATCACCCCTGTAACATTTGTTTTGCTGTCTGTGCACCTGTTCAGAACATTTCACCTCACTTTCCGTCCCAATGACAAATGTTTTTGGAAAAAGTGGGGTTTTTATTGAAACAAGGATTGGTGATAAAGCATCAGTAGAGAGGAGATACCTTTTTCCCAAATTAAATCTAACAGGATAGAATTTCCCTTCCTAGGGGTAGATTTCGATCAAGATTTAGATCAAGATTTGTAATTGCATGCACCTGTTGAACAGGGCAGAAAAATTGGGCCTTTGGTGGTGGTGGTGGACGGTGTTGCCACAAGACTGTAAGCCCTCACAGTTACTCTTGGTGGGCGCAGGAATGGGCCCTGCTGAGAATTATTAGATCAAGATTTCTAATTACACGCCCCTGTTAAACAGGGGCTGAAAAATTGGGCCTTTGGTGGTGGACGGTGTTGCCACAAGACTGTAAGCCCTCACAGTTACTCTTGATGGGCGCAGGAATGGGCCCTGCTGTGAACTATTAGATCAAGATTTGTAATTACACGCCCCTGTTAAACAGGGGCTGAAAAATTGTGCCTTAGGCACTGGTGCTGGTGCCACAACACTGCAACCCTCACAGATACTGTACTCTGAGCACAGCAATGAGATCTGTTGCAAAGCATTGCATAAAAAATTGTAATTACACGCCCCTGTTAAACAGGGGCTGAAAAATTGGGCCTTAGGCACTGGTGCTGGTGCCACAACACTGCAACCCCTCACAGATACTGTACTCTGAGCACAGCAATGAGACCTGTTGCAAAGCATTGCATAAAAAATTGTAATTACACACCCCTGTTAAACAGGGGCTGAAAAATTGGGCCTTAGGCACTGGTGCTGGTGCCACAACAGACAACACTGCAACCCCTCACAGATACTGTACTTGAAGCACAGCAGTCAGACCTGTTGCGAAGCATTGCTTAAAAAATTGTAATTACACGCCCCTGTTAAACAGGGGCTGAAAAATTGGGCCTTAGCCACTGGTGTGGTGGCACCCAGAAACAAAAATGTTCTTCCAAGCTATCAAGGAATGGATCATTGAGGAGGAGGAAGAGGATAGTCAGTGAACATAACAGGACAGTCACTCAGCATCAGCATAGGCAGTCTTGAAGGGATTTGACATTATAAATTATTCAGTTATATCCGCTTCAGGTGCCTGGTAGCTGATGGTGATCCAAGACTGAATCATCTTTATGATGGTCAGATGATCAACCGAGTCGGTGGACAGGCGCACCCTGTGATCGGTGACAAAGCCTCCAGCAGCACTGAAGAACGCTGGATGCAGGACAGGCCAGTAGCTCAATTGCATACTGTGCAAGCTCTGGCCAGTGATCCATCCTCAAGACCCAGTAAGCCAGAGTGGGAAAGGTGTCCAAGTCTGACCTTGCCCCTAGGTATTCCTGCACCATGTATATCAGATGCTGGCGATGGTTGCTGGAACCGATCATACCTTGGGGCTGCGGACTAAAAAATTGTCTGAACGCATCGGTCAGACGTCCACCTTCCCCACCGCTCCTTCTGCTACTGACCGAAGCCTCAGCAACTCGTCGTCCAGGACCAGGAGTTTGTAACCTCCCAGTCTCTGGGAACGCGTTGCACAGACCTTTCTGCAAGGCCTCCCTGAGATGTCTCATCCTCTGCTCCCTCTGCGACGGCAAGATAAGGTCCGCAACCTTACCCTTGTACCGTGTATTAAGGAGAGTGGCCAGCCAGTAATGGTCCCTCTCCTCGATCCGAAGAATACGAGGATCCTTCCGCAAGCTTTGCAGGATCAGAGAGGCCATGCAACGTCGGTTAGCTGAGGCATTCCATCCACAGTCTTCTGGGTCACTGAGGACGACATGATCGTCAGCCACCTCCTCCCAGCCACATACAAGTCCACTGGTTTGTTGGGACTGTAAATCATCCCTAAAAGACTGCTGCTGCTGCTAATGCTGAGTGCCAGGCTCCACCTCCATGCTCACACAATCCTCCTCCTCCTCCTCATCCTCCTCTTCCTGTGTGATGGGTGGGAGAGAAGGAACACTGTCTGGATAAAGGGGGCCTTGAGAGGCAAGGAAGTCCTCCTCTTCCTGCCTCTGTTCTGCCTCAAGTGCCCTGTCCATTATCCCACGCAGCGTATGCTCCAACAGGTGGACAAGAGGTACAGTGTCACTGATGCATGCACTGTCACTGCTCACCATCCTCGTGCCCTTCTTTAAATGGTGCAGGACAGTGCATGCATCCCTGATCATGCTCCACTGGCGTGGGGAAAAAAAATCCAAGCTCCCCTGACCCTGTCCTGGTGCCGTAGTCACACAGGTACTCATTGATGGCCCTCTGATGTGTGTGCAGTCGCTGCAGCATGGCCAACGTTGAGTTCCACCTGGTGGGCATGTCACATATAAGGCGGTTCTTGGGCAGGTTCAACTCCTTTTGCAGCTCAGCTAGCCGAGCACTGGCATTATACGATCGGCGGAAATGCACACAGACTTTCCTGGCCTGCCTCAGGACATCCTGTAAGCCTGGGTACCTGCCCAAGAACTGCTGCACCACCAGGTTGAGGACATGAGCCATACAGGGCACATGGGTCAGCTGTCCCTGTCGCAGGGCAGAGAGGAGGTTGGTGCCATTGTCAGAAACCACCATTCCTGGCTTAAGCTGGCGTGGCGTCAACCACCTCTCGGCCTGCCCCTGCAGAGCTGCCAGAACCTCTGCCCCAGTGTGGATCCTGTCCCCCAAACACACCAGCGCAAGCACGGCATGGCATCTTTTTGCCTGCGTACTTGCGTAGCCCCTTGTACGCCTACGGAGCACCGCTGGTTCCGAGGACAGAGCACTCGAAGTGGCCATGGAGGAAGAAGAAGAGAAGGGGGTGGAGGAGAGAGGTGTGTCACAACCAGTAGTAGCATTTTGGAGGCGTGGTGGCGGAACAACCTTCAACACTACTGCACCTTGTCCTGCATCCCTCCCAACTGCCAAAAGAGTGACCCAATGGGCCGTGAAAGACAGGTAACGTCCCTGTCCATGCCTGCTGGACCATGAGTCAGCGGTAATATGCACCTTACCGCTGACCACCATGTCCAGCGAGTCATGGACATTGCCTTCCACATGCCGGTAGAGAGCCGGAATCGCCTTCCGTGAGAAAAAGTGGCGTTTGGGAACCTGCCACTGAGGAACCGCACATTGAACAAACTCACGGAAGGTGGCCGAGTCTACCAACTGAAAAGGCAGCAGTTGAAGTGCTAGCAATTTAGCCAAGCTAGCATTCAACCGCTGGGCATGTGGATGGCTGGGAGTAAACTTCTTTCGACGGTCCAGCAGCTGGGGCAGGGAAATTTGCCTGGTAGAATCGGACGTCGGTGTACTGCTAACAGAGTGCCCGCAAGTATTTGGCTGTGATACACCTAATTCTACACCTTCATTCCTCTCAGAGCAGCTTTCAGAGAGGACTGAAGATATAGTGGGGTTGGAGATCCCAGCCGATGAGGAGCAAGGAGAGGTCCGCTTTTTTCTTTGGTGCGGGTCTTTAATTTGCGCTTGCCAATGAGCTGCATGGCAGGTCGACATATGTCTGGTCATGCTTGTGGTGCCCAAGCGGCTGACGTTTTGGCCATGCGAGATACGCTTGAGACATATGTTGCAAATAGCAGTGGTGCAATTTTGATGCACTCGTCTCAAAAAAGGCCCACACCAAAAAAAGGCCTCTTCTAAGAAGGAATCAACGCAGGTCGGATCAAGCGCCTCGAGGCGATTCAGTTCGCAGTTGCAGCGCTATACAAATCATTCATTCATTCATTCATTCACCAAATAACTTTTGTGATACCGTGCAGAGGCAGCGCCCTGCACAGGCGGAGCTCTGCGGTGTGATTCAGTTGGTGTGCTGGCCTCTAGCTGGCCTCCGGAGGGCATCCTGCCTCGTTGGACATGTGCCGCCTCCTCCTCATCCTCCTCCTCCTCTCTCCCTTCAGGCACCCATGTGGAGTCAGTGACCTCATCATCCCCTCCCTCTTCACCACTGGAGCAAACCTGGCAGTAAGCTGCAGCTGGTGGAACATGACTGCCAGATTGCTGTCCTTGAGCATCCCCTCTCTCTGCACTCACGCTACTGCCTTCCTCTAGCTGGGTATCATCATCCGAGCCTTCAAAACGTTGGGCATCCTCCTGGAGCATGTACCCAACACTGTGCTCAAACAGTTCGGGGGACTCCTAAGGAGGACATGGTGGGTCTAGGGAAGGGGTGCCTTATGATGCCTTTGAGTACGCGTTGGCAGCTGCTTTGCCAGTACCCTGAGCCTGGGTGAGAGAGGATGAGGAGGGCTTGGTCATCCATTCTACCAAGCCTTCGGCATGATGCGGCTCAGCATGTCCAGCTGCCGAAAACAAGGACAAGCGTGTCCCTTGGCCACGTGCTGATGACGATGCACGACCACATCCACGTCTGTTGTCTCTAGTCACAGAGAGAGCCTGCTTGCCCTGTGTTTTTGCCTTTGGACTGTCTGCCTCTCCTTGGCGGTCTGCCTCTCCTTGGCGGTCTTCCAGGCATTGTAGTGGGTAGTGTATATTGTGCTGGAGTCACACAGCACACACACTAACTCCTGCAGATGGCTGCCTTAGATGACAGCAACAGGGCCTTACGGCAGATAGAGGCTGCCTTAGATGACAACAACTGGGCCTTATGGCAGATAGAGAGGCTGAGGTGGTTTTATGTGTGCTGTACTAACACAGCAGACACACACGCTAGCTCCTGCAGATGCCTGGCTGCCTTAGATGACAACAACTGGGCCTTACGGCAGATAGAGGCTGCCTTAGATGACAACAACTGGGCCTTATGGCAGATAGAGAGGCTGAGGTGGTTTTATGTGTGCTGTACTAACACAGCAGACACACACGCTAGCTCCTATAAATGCCTGGCTGCCTTAGATGACAACAACTGGGCCTTACGGCAGATAGAGGCTGCCTTAGATGACATCAACAGGGCCTTATGACAGATAGAGAGGCTGAGGTGCTTTTATGTGTGCTGTACTAACACAGCAGACACACATGCTAGCTCCTATAAATGCCTGCCTGCCTTAGATGACAACAACAGGGCCTTATGACAGATAGAGAGGCTGTGGTGGTTTTTTGTGTGCTGTACTAACACAGCAGACACACACGCTAGCTCCTATAAATGCCTGCCTGACTTAGATGACAACAACAGGGCCTTATGACAGATAGAGAGGCTGAGGTGGTTTTATGTGTGCTGTACTAACACAGCAGACACACGCGCTAGCTCCTATAAATGCCTGCCTGCCTTAGATGACAACAACAGGGCCTTACGACAGATAGAGAGGCTGAGGTGGTTTTATGTGTGCTGTACTAACACAGCAGACACACACGCTAGCTCCTATAAATGCCTGCCTGCCTGCCTTAGATGACAACAGGGCCTTATGACAGATAGAGAGGCTGAGGTAGTTTTATGTGTGCTGTACTAACACAGCAGACACACATGCTAGCTCCTATAAATGCCTGCCTGCCTGCCTTAGATGACAACAGGGCCTTATGACAGATAGAGAGGCTGAGGTGGTTTTATGTGTGCTGTACTAACACAGCAGACACACATGCTAGCTCCTATAAATGCCTGCCTGCCTGCCTTAGATGACAACAGTGGGTTTGAATCGAACACCGGGCCCATCCCTACCCCACGCCATTTTTTTTTTTTTGGTATTTTTTGCACAGGGTTCCCCTTAATATTAAGGTCCTGGTAATGGACTGTGGGGGGCCCACGGCATTTTTTTCATCGATTAATTTTATCTATATTGCCAGGATCGGACAATACATTACAGGCACAAGCAGTTTTAAATGACATTTTTTTCCTTTGGAAATGTAATTTTGCTCTGGTACTGCTATAAACATGGGAAAGATGCGCTACTTTACAGGCAGACTAAGGAGGCCCCCCAAGGCACGATATCTAAAGAAATATTTCATTTTTATTGCTTCACTTTAAGCATTATTAAAATTACTGCTCCCAAAAAAACTGCCATTTTTAATTTTTTTTTACTTTTTTTGCATTGATACATGTCCCCTGCGGCAGGACCCGGGTCCACAAACACTTTTTTTGGCAATAACTCGCATATACTGTAAGCCTTTAAAATGAGCACTTTGTTCTGCTGTTAACCGAACCAGGGGGTATTCAGGTCATCCCTATAGGGTTGTATAGTGGCAAGTTAGGGTAGTATAGGGTGATATAGTGACAGGTTAGTGCTGTATGTAGTGAGTAAGGATGGGCCCGGTGCTCGATGCGAACCCACGTTCGCATCGAGCACCGGGCGTTCGCTCGCTCGGCGAGCCCAGAACTATTTTGGCCGCTCGCATCACGTTCGTGTGATGCGAGCGGCCCCGCAATGCATTGCGGCCGGCGCGGCCGACGCAGTGCATTGCTGGCTGATGATTGGCCAAGCATGCACTGTGACCCCGCATGCTTGGCCAATCACAGCCCCGGAAACTCGAAGAGCCATAATTGGCTACAGGCAGGACGCCTGTAGCCAATTACAGCTCAGGGGCTGTAGTACACGCCCCCCCCCCCCCCTATAAAACGCCGCCACGCCGTCTGCGCCGGTCACATGCTGTTCCGGCGCAGATTGAGCAGGCTGTTCCTGTGACACTCTGCTGCATTTAGATAGATAGAGAGAGAGATTCACTTGCAGAGATTGAGTTAGATAGATTCAGTTACAAAGATTGATTGACAAAGAGGGGCTTGTAGTGTGCTCGTGGCAGGCAGGCAGAGCTCCTATATTTTGTTACCAGAAGCACCTATAGGACTTGTAGTGTGTTCGTGGCAGGCAGGCAGAGCTCCTATATTTTGTTACCAGAAGCACCTATAGGACTTGTAGTGTGTTAGTGGCAGGCAGGCAGAGCTCCTATATTTTGTTACCAGAAGCACCTATAGGACTTGTAGTGTGTTAGTGACAGGCAGGCAGAGCTCCTATATTTTGTTACCAGAAGCACCTATAGGACTTGTAGTGTGTTAGTGGCAGGCAGGCAGAGCTCCTATATTTTGTTACCAGAAGCACCTATAGGACTTGTAGTGTGTTAGTGACAGGCAGGCAGAGCTCCTATATTTTGTTACCAGAAGCACCTATAGGACTTGTAGTGTGTTAGTGACAGGCAGGCAGAGCTCCTATATTTTGTTACCAGAAGCACCTATAGGACTTGTAGTGTGTTAGTGGCAGGCAGGCAGAGCTCCTATATTTTGTTACCAGAAGCACCTATAGGACTTGTAGTGTGTTAGTGACAGGCAGGCAGAGCTCCTATATTTTGTTACCAGAAGCACCTATAGGACTTGTAGTGTGTTAGTGGCAGGCAGGCAGAGCTCCTATATTTTGTTACCAGAAGCACCTATAGGACTTGTAGTGTGTTAGTGACAGGCAGGCAGAGCTCCTATATTTTGTTACCAGAAGCACCTATAGGACTTGTAGTGTGTTAGTGGCAGGCAGGCAGAGCTCCTATATTTTGTTACCAGAAGCACCTATAGGACTTGTAGTGTGTTCGTGGCAGGCAGGCAGAGCTCCTATATTTTGTTCCCAGAAGCACCTATAGGACTTGAAGTGTGTTAGTCCCATCACACACACAGAGCTATATTTTCTTCCCAGAAGCACCTATAGGACTTGAAGTGTGTTAGTCCCATTACACACACAGAGCTATATTTTCTTCCCAGAAGCACCTATAGGACTTGAAGTGTGTTAGTCCCATCACACACACAGAGCTATATTTTCTTCCCAGAAGCACCTATAGGACTTGAAGTGTGTTAGTCCCATTACACACAAAGAGCTATACTTTGTTCCCAGAAGCACCTATAGGACTTGAAGTGTGTTAGTCCCATTACACACACAGAGCTATATTTTCTTCCAGAAGCACCTATAGGACTTGAAGTGTGTTAGTCCCATCACACACACAGAGCTATATTTTCTTCCCAGAAGCACCTATAGGACTTGAAGTGTGTTAGTCCCATTACACACACAGAGCTATATTTTCTTCCCAGAAGCACCTATAGGACTTGAAGTGTGTTAGTCCCATTACACACACAGAGCTATATTTTCTTCCCAGAAGCACCTATAGGACTTGAAGTGTGTTAGTCCCATTACACACACAGAGCTATATTTTCTTCCCAGAAGCACCTATAGGACTTGAAGTGTGTTAGTCCCATTACACACACAGAGCTATATTTTCTTCCCAGAAGCACCTATAGGACTTGAAGTGTGTTAGTCCCATCACACACACAGAGCTATATTTTCTTCCCAGAAGCACCTATAGGACTTGAAGTGTGTTAGTCCCATTACACACACAGAGCTATATTTTCTTCCCAGAAGCACCTATAGGACTTGAAGTGTGTTAGTCCCATTACACACACAGAGCTAAATTTTCTTCCAGAAGCACCTATAGGACTTGAAGTGTGTTAGTCCCATTACACACACAGAGCTATATTTTCTTCCCAGAAGCACCTATAGGACTTGAAGTGTGTTAGTCCCATCACACACACAGAGCTATATTTTCTTCCCAGAAGCACCTATAGGACTTGAAGTGTGTTAGTCCCATTACACACACAGAGCTATATTTTCTTCCCAGAAGCACCTATAGGACTTGAAGTGTGTTAGTCCCATTACACACACAGAGCTATATTTTTCTTCCCAGAAGCACCTATAGGACTTGAAGTGTGTTAGTCCCATTACACACACAGAGCTATATTTTCTTCCCAGAAGCACCTATAGGACTTGAAGTGTGTTAGTCCCATTACACACACAGAGCTATACTTTGTTCCCAGAAGCACCTATAGGACTTGAAGTGTGTTAGTCCCATCACACACACAGAGCTATATTTTCTTCCCAGAAGCACCTATAGGACTTGAAGTGTGTTAGTCCCATTACACACACAGAGCTATATTTTCTTCCCAGAAGCACCTATAGGACTTGAAGTGTGTTAGTCCCATTACACACACAGAGCTATATTTTCTTCCCAGAAGCACCTATAGGACTTGAAGTGTGTTAGTCCCATCACACACACAGAGCTATATTTTCTTCCCAGAAGCACCTATAGGACTTGAAGTGTGTTAGTCCCATTACACACACAGAGCTATATTTTCTTCCCAGAAGCACCTATAGGACTTGAAGTGTGTTAGTCCCATTACACACACAGAGCTATATTTTCTTCCCAGAAGCACCTATAGGACTTGAAGTGTGTTAGTCCCATTACACACACAGAGCTATATTTTTCTTCCCAGAAGCACCTATAGGACTTGAAGTGTGTTAGTCCCATCACACACACAGAGCTATATTTTCTTCCCAGAAGCACCTATAGGACTTGAAGTGTGTTAGTCCCATTACACACACAGAGCTATATTTTCTTCCCAGAAGCACCTATAGGACTTGAAGTGTGTTAGTCCCATTACACACACAGAGCTATATTTTCTTCCAGAAGCACCTATAGGACTTGAAGTGTGTTAGTCCCATTACACACACAGAGCTATATTTTCTTCCCAGAAGCACCTATAGGACTTGAAGTGTGTTAGTCCCATTACACACACAGAGCTATACTTTGTTCCAGAAGCACCTATAGGACTTGAAGTGTGTTAGTCCCATCACACACACAGAGCTATATTTTCTTCCCAGAAGCACCTATAGGACTTGAAGTGTGTTAGTCCCATTACACACACAGAGCTATATTTTCTTCCCAGAAGCACCTATAGGACTTGAAGTGTGTTAGTCCCATTACACACACAGAGCTATATTTTCTTCCCAGAAGCACCTATAGGACTTGAAGTGTGTTAGTCCCATCACACACACAGAGCTATATTTTCTTCCCAGAAGCACCTATAGGACTTGAAGTGTGTTAGTCCCATTACACACACAGAGCTATATTTTCTTCCCAGAAGCACCTATAGGACTTGAAGTGTGTTAGTCCCATTACACACACAGAGCTATATTTTCTTCCCAGAAGCACCTATAGGACTTGAAGTGTGTTAGTCCCATTACACACAAAGAGCTATACTTTGTTCCCAGAAGCACCTATAGGACTTGAAGTGTGTTAGTCCCATTACACACACAGAGCTATATTTTCTTCCCAGAAGCACCTATAGGACTTGTAGTGTGTTCGTGGCAGGCAGGCAGAGCTCCTATATTTTGTTCCCAGAAGCACTTATAGGACTTGAAGTGTGTTAGTCCCATTACACACACAGAGCTATATTTTCTTCCCAGAAGCACCTATAGGACTTGTAGTGTGTTAGTGGCAGGCAGGCAGAGCTCCTATATTTTGTTACCAGAAGCACCTATAGGACTTGTAGTGTGTTCGTGGCAGGCAGGCAGAGCTCCTATATTTTGTTCCCAGAGGCACTTATAGGACTTGAAGTGTGTTAGTCCCATTACACACACAGAGCTATATTTTCTTCCCAGAAGCACCTATAGGACTTGTAGTGTGTTCGTGGCAGGCAGGCAGAGCTCCTATATTTTGTTCCCAGAAGCACTTATAGGACTTGAAGTGTGTTAGTCCCATTACACACACAGAGCTATATTTTCTTCCCAGAAGCACCTATAGGACTTGAAGTGTGTTAGTCCCATTACACACACAGAGCTATATTTTCTTCCAGAAGCACCTATAGGACTTGAAGTGTGTTAGTCCCATCACACACACAGAGCTATATTTTCTTCCCAGAAGCACCTATAGGACTTGAAGTGTGTTAGTCCCATCACACAGAGCTCCTCTATTTTCTTTGCATAAGCACCCACAGGACTTCTAGTGTGTTAGTGGCATCACACAGAGCTCCTATATATTCTTCTCAGCAGCACCCACAGGACTTCTAGTGTGTTAGTGGCATCACACAGAGCTCCTCTATTTTCTTTGCAGAAGCACCCACAGGACTTCTAGTGTGTTAGTGGCATCACACAGAGCTCCTCTATTTTCTTTGCAGAAGCACCCATAGGACTTCTAGTGTGTTAGTGGCATCACACAGAGCTCCTATATATTCTTCTCAGCAGCACCCACAGGACTTCTAGTGTGTTAGTGGCATCACACAGAGCTCCTCTATTTTCTTTGCAGAAGCACCCACAGGACTTCTAGTGTGTTAGTGGCATCACACAGAGCTCCTCTATTTTCTTTGCAGAAGCACCCATAGG
Source organism: Lithobates sylvaticus (assembly GCA_028564925.1). Taxonomy (NCBI): domain Eukaryota; kingdom Metazoa; phylum Chordata; class Amphibia; order Anura; family Ranidae; genus Lithobates; species Lithobates sylvaticus. The sequence continues at coordinate 184,127,733 of CM053033.1, read as the reverse complement.
ACTTCTAGTGTGTTAGTGGCATCACACAGAGCTCCTATATATTCTTCTCAGCAGCACCCACAGGACTTCTAGTGTGTTAGTGGCATCACACAGAGCTCCTCTATTTTCTTTGCAGAAGCACCCACAGGACTTCTAGTGTGTTAGTGGCATCACACAGAGCTCCTCTATTTTCTTTGCAGAAGCACCCATAGGACTTCTAGTGTGTTAGTGGCATCACACAGAGCTCCTATATATTCTTCTCAGCAGCACCCATAGGACTTCTAGTGTGTTAGTGGCATCACACAGAGCTCCTATATTTTCTTTGCAGAAGCACCCATAGGACTTCTAGTGTGTTAGTGGCATCACACAGAGCTCCTATATTTTCTTCTCAGCAGCACCCACAGGACTTCTAGTGTGTTAGTGGCATCACACAGAGCTCCTATATTTTCTTTGCAGAAGCACCTATAGGACTTCTAGTGTGTTAGTGGCATCACACAGAGCTCCTATATTTTCTTCTCAGCAGCACCACAGGACTACCGACTACAATGGCTGGAAGACCGCCAAGGGGAGGCAGAGCGTGCAGAGCCAAGAACACAGGGCAGACAGTCTCTGTTTCTAGTGGACGTGGCCGTGGACGTGGACGTGGTCGTGCATCGTCATCAGCACGTGGCCATGGGACACGCGCGTCTTTGTTTTCGGCAGCTGGACATGTGGAGCCGCATCATGCTGAAGGCTTGGTAGAATGGATGACCAAGCCCTCCTCATCCTCCTCATCCTCTCTCACCCAGGCTCAGGGTACTGACAGAGCATCATCAGCCACCCCTTCCCTAGACCCACCATGTCCTCCTGAGGAGTCCCCCGAACTCTTTGAGCACAGTGTTGGGTACATGCTCCAGGAGGATGCCCAACGATTCGAAGGCTCGGATGACGATACCCAGCTTGAGGAATCTGGCAGTACAGTTCCACCAGCTGCAGCTTACTGCCAGGTTTGCTCTAGTGGTGAAGAGGGAGGGGATGATGAGGTCACTGACTCCACGTGGGTGCCTCAAGGGAGAGAGGATGAGGAGGAGGACGAGGAGGAGGAGGATGCGGCGTCACATGTCCAACGAGGCAGGATGCCCCCTGGAGGCCAGGTAGAGGCCAGCACAGCAACTGTACAACACCGCAGAGCTCCGCCTGTGCAGGGCGCTGCCTCTGCACGTTATCAGAAAAGTTCTTTGGTGTGGGCCTTTTTTGAGACGAGTGCAGCAGATCGCACCACTGCTATTTGCAATATTTGTCTCAAGCGTATCTCGCGTGGCCAAAACATCAGCCGCTTGGGCACGACAAGCATGACCAGACATATGGCGACCTGCCATGCAGCTCGTTGGCAGGCACACATAAAAGACCCACACCAAAGAACTAAGCGGACCTCTCCTTGCTCCTCCTCAGCTGGGATCTCCATCCCCACTACACCTTCAGTCCTCTCTGAAAGCTGCTCTGAGAGGACTGAAGGTGTAGAATTCGGTGTGTCACAACCAAGTACTTGCAGTACACCGACGTCCGAATGCAGCAGGCAAATTTCCCTGCCCCAGCTGCTGGACCGTAGAAAGAAGTACACTCCCAGCCATCCACATGCCCAGCGGTTGAATGCTAGCCTTGCTAAATTGCTAGCACTTCAACTGCTGCCTTTTCAGTTGGTAGACTCGGCCCCCTTCCGTGAGTTTGTTCAATGTGCGGTTCCTCAGTGGCAGGTTCCCAAACGCCACTTTTTCTCGCGGAAGGCGATTCCGTCTCTCTACCGGCATGTGGAGGGCAATGTCCATGCCTCGCTGGACAGGGCGGTCAGCGGTAAGGTGCATATTACCGCTGACTCATGGTCCAGCAGGCATGGACAGGGACGGTACCTTTCTTTCACGGCCCATTGGGTCACTCTATTGGCAGCTGGGAGGGATGCAGGACAAGGTGCAGTAGTGTTGGAGGTTGTTCCGCCACCACGCCTCCAAAACGCGACTACTGCTACTGGTTGTGACACACCTCTCTCCTCCACCCCCCCTCCTCTTCTTCTTCCTCCAGTGCTCTGTCCTTGGAACCAGCGGTGCTCCGTAGGCGTACAAGGGGCTACGCAAGTACGCAGGCAAAAAGATGCCATGCCGTGCTTGCGCTGGTGTGTTTGGGGGACAGGAGCCACACTGGGCCAGAGGTTCTGGCAGCTCTGCAGGGGCAGGCCGAGAGGTGGTTGACGCCACGTCAGCTTAAGCCAGGAATGGTCGTTTCTGACAATGGCACCAACCTCCTCTCCGCCCTGCGACAGGGGCAGCTCACCCATGTGCCCTGCATGGCTCACGTCCTCAACCTGGTGGTGCAGCGGTTCTTGGGCAGGTTCCCAGGCTTACAGGATGTCCTGAGGCAGGCCAGGAAAGTCTGTGTGCATTTCCGCCGATCTTATAATGCCAGTGCTCGGCTGACTGAGCTGCAAAAGGAGCTGAACCTGCCCAAGAACCGCCTAATATCTGACATGCCCACCAGGTGGAACTCAACGTTGGCCATGCTGCAGCGACTGCACACGCAGCAGAGGGCCATCAATGAGTACCTTTGCGACTACGGCACCAGGACAGGGTCAGGGGAGCTTGGGTTTTTTTCCCCACGTCAGTGGAGCATGATCAGGGATGCATGCACTGTCCTCTCACCATTTGAGGAGGCCACGAGGATGGTGAGCAGTGACAGTGCATGCATCAGTGACACTGTCCCTCTTGTCCACCTGTTGGAGCATACGCTGCGTGGGATAATGGACAGGGCACTTGAGGCAGAACAGAGGCAGGAAGAGGAGGACTTCCTTGCCTCTCAAGGCCCCCTTTATCCGGACAGTGTTCCTTCTGTCCCACCCATCACACAGGAAGAGGATGAGGAGGAGGAGGAGGAGGAGGAGGAGGAGGATTGTGTGAGCATGGAGGTGGAGCCTGGCACTCAGCATCAGCAGCAGCAGTCTTTTAGGGATGATGTACAGTCCCAACAAGCCAGTGGACTTGTACGTGGCTGGGAGGAGGTGGCTGGCGATCATGTCATCCTCAGTGACCCAGAAGACTCCGGACCGAATGCCTCAGCTAACCTACGCTGCATGGCCTCCCTGATCCTGCAAAGCCTGCGGAAGGATCCTCGTGTTCTTCGGATCAAGGAGAGGGACCATTACTGGCTGGCCACTCTCCTTGATCCGCGGTACAAGGGTAAGGTTGCGGACCTTATCTTGCCGTCGCAGAGGGAGCAGAGGATGAGACATCTCAGGGAGGCCTTGCAGAAAGGTCTGTGCAACGCGTTCCCAGAAACTGGGAGGCTACAAACTCCTGGTCCTGGGCGACGAGTTGCTGAGGCTTCGGTCAGTGGCAGAAGGAGCGGTGGGGAAGGTGGACGTCTGACCGATGCGTTCAGACAATTTTTTAGTCCGCAGCCCCAAGGTATGATCGGTTCCAGCAACCATCGCCAGCGTCTGATATACATGGTGCAGGAATACCTTGGGGCAAGGTCAGACTTGGACACCTTTCCCACCGAAAATCCTCTGGCTTACTGGGTCCTGAGGATGGATCACTGGCCAGAGCTTGCACAGTATGCAATTGAGCTACTGGCCTGTCCTGCCTCCAGCGTTCTTTCCGAACGCACATTCAGTGCTGCTGGAGGATTTGTGACTGATCATAGGGTGCGCCTGTCCACCGCCTCGGTTGATCGACTGACATTCATCAAAATGAATCAGTCTTGGATCACCACCAGCTACCAGGCACCTGAGGCGGATATAACCGAATAATTTTTAATGTCACATCCCTTCAAGACTGCCTATGCTGATGCTGAGTGACTGTCCTCTTATGTTCACTGACTATCCTCTTCCTCCTCCTCAATGATCCATGCCACAGCACCAGTGCCTAAGGCACAATTTTTCAGCCCCTGTTTAACAGGGGCGTGTACTTACAATTTTTTAAAAAAAATGCTTCGCAACACGTGTGACTGCTGTGCTCCAAGTACAGTCTCTGTGAGGGCCGTGTTGCAGTGTTGTGGCACCAGCACCAGTGCCTAAGGCACAATTTTTCAGCCCCTGTTTAACAGGGGCGTGTACTTACAATTTTTTAAAAAAATGCTTCGCAACACGTGTGACTGCTGTGCTCCAAGTACAGTCTCTGTGAGGGCCGTGTTGCAGTGTTGTGGCACCAGCACCAGTGCCTAAGGCACAATTTTTCAGCCCCTGTTTAACAGGGGCGTGTACTTACAATTTTTTAAAAAAATGCTTCGCAACACGTGTGACTGCTGTGCTCCAAGTACAGTCTCTGTGAGGGCCGTGTTGCAGTGTTGTGGCACCAGCACCAGTGCCTAAGGCACAATTTTTCAGCCCCTGTTTAACAGGGGCGTGTACTTACAATTTTTTAAAAAAAATGCTTCGCAACACGTGTGACTGCTGTGCTCCAAGTACAGTCTCTGTGAGGGCCGTGTTGCAGTGTTGTGGCACCAGCACCAGTGCCTAAGGCACAATTTTTTCAGCCCCTGTTTAACAGGGGCGTGTACTTACAATTTTTTAAAAAAATGCTTCGCAACACGTGTGACTGCTGTGCTCCAAGTACAGTCTCTGTGAGGGGTTGCAGTGTTGTGGCACCAGCACCAGTGCCTAAGGCACAATTTTTCAGCCCCTGTTTAACAGGGGCGGGTAATTACAAATCTTGATCTAATAGTTCACAGCAGGGCCCATTCCTGCGCCCACCAAGAGTAACTATGAGGGCCTACAGTCTTGTGGCAACACCGTCCACCACCACCGCCAAAGGCCCAATTTTTCTGCCTGTTCATCAGGTGCTTGCAATTACAAATCTTGATCTAATAACTCACAGCAGGGCCCATTCCTGCGCCCACCAAGAGTAACTGTGAGAGCTTACAGTCTTGTGGCAAAACCGTCCCACCACCACCACCACCACCACCACCAAAGGCCCAATTTTTCTGCCCTGTTCAACAGGTGCATGCAATTATAAATCTTGATCCAATAACTCACAGCAGGGCCCATTCCTGTGACCACCAGTCTCGTGGCTACACCAACATCTAATAGGGCAAATTTCTGCAGAGTATATACGGCAGGCCCCTACTTTCAAACATCCAACTTACAAACGACTCCTACTTGCAAACGGAAAGAGAAAACAGGAAGTGAGAGGAAATCTACCCCTAGGAAGGGAAATTCTATCCTGTTAGATTTATTTTGGGAAAAAAGTATCTCCTCTTTACTGATGCTTTATCACCAATCCTTGTTTCAATTAAAACCCCCACTTTTCCAAAAACATTTGTCATTGGGACGGAAAGTGAGGTGACATGTTCTGAACAGATGTGCAAAGACAGCAAATGTTACAGGGGTGATAACCCCTCCCTATGTTCTCCAAAAAGCTTAAAAATAGATTTTTTTGGGATGGAGCTACACTTCATAATGTACCTGTTCAGATTCTACTTAAGATCAAACCTAAAGCCGCAAGTGGTTTTAAATGGCTTCTTTTTTTCCTTTACAAATGTCATTTTGTGCAAGGACAGTTCTAAACACGGGAAACACATGCCACTTCACAGGCATACTTTGGACACCCCCCAGGTACCATATTTAAAGGAAAATGTCACTTTTTTTTTTTTCACTTTATGCATCATTAAAATGACTGCTCCCGAAAAAACGTTAGTTTTTAAAAGTTCTTTTTGCATTGATATATGTCCCCTGGGGCAGGACCCGGGTCCCCAAACCTGTTTTATGACATTAACATGCATATTGGCCGTTGTAATTAGCACTTTTGATTTCGAACGTTCGCGTCCATTATAACGTATAGGGTTCGAAAATTCGCGCGAACTTTCGGTCCGTTCGAAGGTTCTGGTTCGAACCGAACCCGGGGGTGTTCGGCTCATCCCTAGTAGTGAGTAGTGACAGTGTGCTCAGTCACTTGCAGTATGGCTGGAGATGAAGACACCCGGTGCTGTTGTGTTCTCTTATCTTTCTCCTTCAGCTGTGGAATTAGTCTGTGAATGAGTCTTTGGGATGAGTGGAAGATCCCCAAGGGACAACCGAAACTGATTAGATGACGGGGGAGACAGGCAGCCTCCCCACACCGCTGGGCCCCCTGCTGACCCAATGGCTTTGTTAAAGCAGTACATTTTTACAAAGCTGAAAGGATGGGGAAAGTGCTGCTTACTAGGGGGGCACCTGGCAGGAGGGAGGGGCTAGGAGTGCTGGCGACAGACCCAAGAAGAGGAGGATCTGTCTGCTCTGTGCAAAACCACTGAACAGAGCACGTAAGTTTGACATGTTTGTTATTTTTAAACAACAAAAAACAAGTCCTCAATATCATTTTAACTCTTGGCAGTAAAATATTTCTATCATGTTAACCTTCACAATCGCCTTTTGTGTAAAACGTACAAGGGAAAACACCTTCAGGAACTTCCTCCAGGGTTTTTTTTAACCTCCCTGGCGTTATTCCCGAGTCTGGCTCAGGGTGGAATTTAAGTACCATTAGCGGTAACCCCGAGCCAGACTCGGGATTGCTTTGCAGGATACAGGGAAAGTTACTTACCTTGTCCCTGGATCCTGTGATGTCTCCCCGCTTTGTGTGCTGCCAAAAACACCCACGGGGAATATTGTATATTCTTTTTCTATAAATTTATCCGGGGTGAGCAGCCAGCTCCAAAATTAATAACTTTCATTGGTACACCCACATCCCTCTTTTCACAGGGAAAGTTACTTACCTTGTCCCCTGGATCCTGTGATGTCTCCCCGCTGTGTGTGCGAGCTGTCTCCTCGCTCGATTCACACAGTGCCGAGTGCCGCTGAGCTCCATTCCCTGCGACGTTGTGACGCACAGGAGCGGAGATCGGCGGCAAATTCAAAAAAGTTAAAACACAGTACACATACAGTGGTGTGAAAAAGTGTTTGCCCCCTTCCTCATTTCCTGTTCCTTTGCATGTTTGTCACACTTAAGTGTTTCGGAACATCAAACCAATTTAAACAATAGTCAAGGACAACACAAGTAAACACAAAATGCAATTTGTAAATGAAGGTGTTTATTATTTAAGGTGAAAAAAAATCCAAACCATCATGGCCCTGTGTGAAAAAGTGATTGCCCCCTAAACCTAATAACTGGTTGGGCCACCCTTAGCAGCAACAACTGCAACCAAGCGTTTGCGATAACGTGCAATGAGGCTTTTACAGCGTCCTGGAGGAATTTTGGCCCACTCATCTTTTCAGAACTGTCCTAATTCAGTTACATTAGAGGGTTTTCGAGCATGAACGGCCTTTTTAAGGTCATACCACAACATCTCAATAGGATTCAGGTCAGGACTTTGGCTAGGCCACTCCAAAGTCTTCATTTTGTTTTTTCTTCAGCCATTCGGTGGTGGACTTGCTGGTGTGTTTAGGATCATTGTCCTGCTGCAGAACCCAAGTTCGTTTCAGCTTGAGTACACGAACAGATGGTCGGACATTCTCCTTCAGGATCTCTTGGTAGACAGCAGAATTCATAGTTCCTTTTATCACGGCAAGTCTTCCAGGTCCTGAAGCAGCAAAACAGCCCCAGACCATCACACTACCACCACCATATTTTACTGTTGGTATAATGTTCTTTTTCTGAAATGCAGTGTTCCTTCTACGCCAGATATACTTGGACACACACCTTCCAAAGAGTTCCACTTTTGTCTCATCGGTCCACAGAATGTTGTCCCAAAAGTCTTGGGGATCATCAAGATGTGTTGTGGAGAAATTGAGACGAGCTTTGATGTTCTTTTTGCTCAGCAGTGGTTTTCTCCTTGGAACTCTGCCATGCAGGCCATTTTTGCCCAGTCTTTTCCTGATGGTGGAGGCATGAACATGAATGTGTTGTCCTTGACTATTGTTTAAATTGGTTTGATGTTCTGAAACACTTAAGTGTGACAAACATGCAAAGGAACAGGAAATGAGGAAGGGGGCAAACACTTTTTCACACCACTGTACAGTACACTGTAATCTTACAGATTACAGTACTGTATAAAAAAATTACACATCCCCTTTGTCCCTAGTGGTCTGTCCAGTGCAGTGCATGCACTTTTATATTATAAATACTTTTTCTTCTGACTGGAATTTGGAGATTGTCCATAGCAACCAAAAAGTGTCCCTTTATGTCAAAAGCGGTTTTAGACCAGCTTGAAAACAGCGATAATAAATTAGAATCACTTGCAGAATTGAGCGATAGTGATTTGTGGTAAAATTCGTCATCAAGCACTAAATCTAATGACAGCGACAATTCTGCAACTGAGCAAATTTCAGTGTTTTTGATTTGATTACATTATTGAATAATTTTTATTATCATTATATTATTATTTTTTATAATTATTTATAGTTATTCATTATATTAAAATGTATTATTTTGTGTTTTAAACTTTATCATACCTGGGATGTCTACTAGACTCTGGTTTGGACAGATTTAAGTGAGTTATTCCTAAGAATTGCAGGCCTACAATATAAAACGCCAAATTTCCATGCAAAATAATTGTACCGCTTTCAACACCTAAAATCAGAAATAATCATACCGCCAGGGAGGTTAAAGTACATTTATATATACTATTTCATAATATGCATGTGATAATCCCAAATGTGAACTCAAATATGTAAAGCCAGCTTTGTTAAGCCATGAATGACAAAAGGTCAACCTTGAAAACTGTAGTGTCTGTCTCTTGGCATTAAATTGTAACTATAAGGCCTACATGTTCACATTTTGAACCCCAGTACCAATTTCAGCTCTGGATAGTAGTTCTTTTGTATCAGTGGAATTCTTGATCTGTATACTTGTGAGGATTCCCAGCTGATAAGTGAATGTAAGCAAAGTGTAAAAAATTGTGTGGAGTCCCCCCCAAAATTATTTCAGACCCTTTAGGTCTGGTATGGACTTAAAGGGGAATCCCATGAAAAAAAAACTGTGTAGGTTTCCCTAAGCCGACCCTTATCCAAAAATTTAGCAAGGGCCTCTTCCTCACAACCCTGGCTTAGTAGTTGTGGTGGTGTGTGGATGGGGGACTTATCACTTTGTTTGACACTAAAGCTAGTCATGGCCACAAAATAGGAGTCCTAAGACTCATCTCCCTAAACATCAACCTGTAGATCAACTGTTCCATAGACATGAACAATCGTTTCATCTGGACACACATATTTATGTAGTGAAGAGAAGCCCTTGCAGCCAGCTTAAAAAATGGTACAGAATGCACCTGCAACAACTATGGGAAATAGCTGATACTACTGGCCTTGAAGGGGTGGGGGGGGGGGAGAAGGGAGAAGCATAACTGGCATATTGATACAATATTATCAGGCCTGGTCCATTGTTGTCACTATCAGGAAGCCATTCAGATGAAGAGGATTCCCCAGGCACTATAGCTCTTGAAGAGTGCAAAGTTTTGTGCCACCTATGGCAGGACAGGTAAGTACATCTCTTATTTATAGAATTGTATGAACAAGCTAAGGGGGGTACCTCATCCTATAGAGTACATGTAAAAAAAGAAGGCAGGAGGGGGTGCCAACCTGATAGATTATCTCGGTACCTGAACACAATGTGACCTAAATACTCATAATATTTTCTAAATATCTTTTATTATCACAAAATATATAATACATATAACATTATAAAAGAAATAGATGAAGATTTAACATCAACTGCCAAATATGCATCTACATACAATGGATCAAACTATTGAGTCAGAAATGCTGATCGATACTGGTTGACGCGTTTCGCTTGTGGCTTCTTCAGAACCAGAAAACAGCAGTCATGACATCTGAGGTATATCATGTAAAGAGACAGGAGATATGTGTAAGTAAGTCATCAAAAATATTGATTTCATTGGCATGATCATTTCGAAAGATTATATAACAAAATTATTTTAAATTGTGATTTAGTCTGTATTTTCGTACCTTCAAAACTTCATATCTTTAAAAAAAACACCTGATACAGTAGCTGATTAATTTGTAGGCAATATGTTGTCCCATCAATAGAGTGGGATCATCAGAAGTAAACAGCCAGAGTCTGCTTGTGGGAAACTTGAGTCCGACAAAAGTGCAAATGCTGAAAAAAAAAGAAGGGGGGGGGGGGGAGAAAAAAGTTTTAATAAAACTAATAAACAAAATACTATATCCTGGTGATTTATATGTAAGGGATACTTACATCTGACCAATAAGGGCAGCTGCAAAAGTGGTTAGAGCTAATATCCTATGTTGAAATCCTAGTGGATGGAGGTAGCTGGAGAGACATTCCTGACAGACAAGTCCAACCTGCAATTCATAGCAATGGCATCACTGGAAAGCCCAAGCATATGCTCCCTTAATAAGGCTAACAGCTAATAGACCAGGTACTTCCATCCACTAGGATTTCTACATAGGATATTAGCTCTAACCACTTTTGCAGCTGCCCTTATTGGTCAGATGTAAGTATTCTGTAAGGAATACTTACATCTGACCAATAAAGAATTTCAAAAACAAAATGTTTCGGGGGGCGTGACCGGATGTGAGCGAGGCAGGACGTGCAGATACGGAGCTCCGGCTCACATCCGACAAATCATCCTGATATAGGCGGACAGACCATCGATCGGAGGCCCTTTCAGCGCTGGCAGGTTGTCGGAATAGCCCAGGCAAAGGGACATGCCATTTGCGAACCGAAAGCAGGCCAAGAAACATCACTCCCAGCCGCCCAAAGGTCCGAGGACTCTCCGTTCTCAGGCGAGTATGGCGACTAGCCCCGCCCACCTCCCTGCAGGCCCAGCTCACAGTGCGGCCTCACAGCGCGCCAAAATGGAAACTGCTGGCGTAGAACAACAGGGCTCAGCAAGCCCGGCGGCCCCAGTGGATGCTTCTAGTGCAGTGCAGGAAGTGGAGGTGGACACAGCTGCAATTACAGGCCCGATTCTAGAGGCCATAGCGGCCTCAAAAACGGAGCTGGTGGGCCGCATGGATCACCTAGCGTCTGAATGTAACCTCACCCGCCATGATGTGGACAAAATCAGAGGTAGATTGACAACTGCTGAGGACCGCATATCTGAGGTGGAAGATGCTACACATGTACAAGGCTCTCAAATAGCGGAGTTAAGAGACATGCTTGGTGCACTACAACACCGAGCTGACGACGCGGAAGACCGCCAAAGAAGGAACAATGTCAGGGTGGTGGGGCTACCTGAAGGGGCGGAAGGGTCCGCCACTACTACATTTGCAGAGGAATTTTTTAAGACCATCCTGGCTTTAGGCGACCTCCCCCCTACGTATGTGGCTGAGAGGGCTCACAGAGTCCCAACAGGATCCAGACCTCCAGGTGCCCCGCCAAGGCCTTTCCTGGTAAGGTTTCTTAACTACAGGGACCGTGATATGATACTGGCGGAAGCAAGGAAACATAAGGAATTAAAGTTTGAAAATGCACGCATTATGCTTTTTCCAGACTTCTCAGCAGAAACGCAAAGAAGACGCAGATCCTTCATAGAAGTAAAAAAGAGGCTCAGGGAGAAAGAGCTGAAATACAGTATGCTGTACCCAAGCCGCCTACGCATCCAATACAAGGGTACTGTGAAATTCTTTGACCATCCTCAAGACGTCAGTGAGTGGTTGGATCGCAATCCCTGAACCCTCGAGACAACATGGAACTTTTTCCCCCTATAAGATGAGCCCCGCTGCAAGTTGAATGTTTCCGTCATTCACTGTTTTTATTTTTTTTCTTTTTTTTTTTTTTCTTGGTTTGACACCCTTTGACCCAGCAGGGAATTGAGTTGCTGCTACTGTCATTGAGATTCTGGGGACCCAGACGCTCTTTTTTTTCCTGATCAAGAGCCTCCAACGCGGGGGTGATACCTACCAAAAACCCTAGTCTATCCTGAGCTGACGAGGTTACTTTTTATATTTTGCTTTTCTCCCTTTTCAACCACTTTGTTTTCTCAGCAGGCACTATAGAGTCATGCAGTTGTATCTGGGGGGACTTTTAAATGGCTGCTTTCACACATGTGCTATAACTCTTCCTTAGCAGTGGCCCTCAAAAATGGTGCTTATGGCCACGCACCACATGGTTAGGTCTGTCTAGCCGATCTCATTTAACCCTTTATATGAGCATGGAGACTCGTGTGGAAGACACGGATACTTTTATCTCCAGATGTCGAACTTTCGACACGACCGGTGGAACTCTTTTTGGCAGTTTTGTTATGGGTTTAAAGCTGCATGCTGGACTTTTTTTGGTTTGAGCCCCTTTTTAGGGCTCTTAGTTTCCAGTATAACAGCAGGGGGGGGGGGGGAAGGGAAATTTCAATGCCTTGTGATATATAATGTAAGTTGGATGAGTGTACCTATTCATAGCAATCCTATACAGTATATGTGTCTTGCTAACATGAGAATGCCTTCAGGAAATACCCGTAGCCTTAAATGTGTCTTAGGATATTATGGATGATAGGTTCAAAGTTTTCTCATGGAATGTGAGAGGGCTCAATAACAAATTTAAACGTGCTGCTATGTTTCAGTACCTTACGCAGGCAAAACCACATATTGTTCTCCTCCAGGAGACGCACCTGGATGGAAGTAAAATTCTATCTCTCCGCAAGCCCTGGATACAAAAAGCTTTCCACTCCACATATTCATCGTATGCCAGAGGTACCACCATTCTGATTAGTAAAGCCATTGCATGTACTGTACACCAGGTGATCACAGACCCAGGGGGACGATACGTGGTTTTAGTTCTGGAAATAGGAAGTAAGAAATTGGTTTTGGTGAATGTTTATGTGCCTCCTCCCTTCAGGGTTCAGTTGCTTTATGATATTTGGGTAATCCTAGCTCCTTATTTAGACCTACCAGTGCTGCTCCTGGGTGACTTTAATGCCATTCTAGACTCGACGCTAGACTCCTCTAATGTGACCAGACCAGTTTCAGCAGACCTGTGCGCCTGGGTGAATATGGCCAACCTAACTGAAGTCTGGAGGTGGAAACACCCTGACGAGGTTGCATACTCACACCTTTCCTCTACACATAGATCCTCAGCCAGAATAGATCTGGCCTTTGGAAATCCCCTTATGCTGCAATATGTTTACGCTGCGGATTACCTGGCCGGTGGCACATCGGACCATAACCCGTTACAAGTAACCCTGGCTTTCCCCACAGGTGGTAGGAGAGGGGGTTGGAGGTTAGCCTCGGGCTGGTTGCAGGAGGATCAAGTGACAACACAAATCCAAACTACTATGGATACTTTCTGGGAAACCAATCTTCACTCGGCGGATCCGGACATCGTTTGGGACGCCTTTAAGGCTGTCTCAAGGGGTGGGTGTATCTCTGCGATAAAAGCTGCAAAAAAAAAGACAGGACTGAAGAAGGTGAGGCCCTCTTGGCCAAAGAGAGGGAGTGTGCCCAACTACAGGCGGACTCCCCCTCGGAGGTCAATTATGCTGCCCTTCATTCCTCCAGAAGACTGGTAGCTCTTCACTTCGACAACCTGGCCCATACCGAGCTTAGGCAGAAAGCGGAGACAGTTTTTGCTGAGGGAGACAAGAACGGTAAATTATTGGCCACCTTGGCGGCTGAACATAGGATACCCGTTAGCATCCCAGTAATCAAAGGCAGGAGGGGGGAGTTAGTCACAGAACCGGAGGGTATTATGGAGGAATTTACCTACTTCTACAGATCGCTCTATTCACAGATAGCGCCCTACGACCAACTGGAACTGGAGGGACTCTTAGAAAGCCTATCCATTCCACGGATGTCCGATGTAGACAAGGACTCTCTAGACGAGGCCATCTCAGAGATGGAGATCGAGACGGCTATAGCGGCATTTCCCCCCCACAAAACACCAGGCCCCGATGGATTCCCCGCTGACTTCTACCAAACCTTTAAATCCCAACTAGCCAGTAGATTGACTCAGCTGTTTTCACATTGAAGGAACAGGGAGCCCTACCGGCCTCAATGATGGAAGCCTATATGGTGCTCCTCTTGAAACCAGGAAAGGACCCGCTAGAGTGCTCATCTTATCGCCCTATAGCACTGCTCAATACAGACCTGAAGATTCTAGCCAAGGTACTGGCCTCAAGGTTGGCCAGGGTAATACCGACCCTGGTTGACATTGACCAGACCGGATTTATGCCGGGTATGTCAACAGACACCAACCTCAGGAGACTCTTTACACACATTCAGTTGGAAGATACGGAATTCCCAGACAGAATTGTAGTCTCTATTGATATAGAGAAAGCCTTCGACTCTGTCGATTGGCAATACATGCACAAAGTGTTAGAAGCCATGGGGTTCGGCCCTGGTTTCCGCCAGTGGATAGCGCTGTAATATGGCGCCCCACGGACGGCAATCAGGCTGGGTAGCAGGATCTCAGACTTCTTCGAGATAGGGAGGGGAACGAGACAGGGTTGTCCCCTTTCCCCCTTCCTTTTCTCGTTAATGATGAAACCCATGGCCAGGGCACTCAGGCAATCGCAAGAGGTGGGAGCCGTTAGAGTAGGAAGTGTTGACGAATGTGTGGCATTATATGCAGACGACATGCTCCTATTCCTGAAGGACCCTGGGCCCTCACTCAAAGCGGCTTTAAAAATTTTGGACAAGTTTGCCCAGTTCTCGGGGCTCAAGGCGAATTGGAGCAAGTCGTCTATCCTACCATTGGGCTCAAATGCACTTGCCCAAAAGGATGATAGCCTGCCACTTAGATGGGTCTCTACAACCTATACATACATACCTAGGGGTTAAAATTACTGCGAACATTCAGGACTATATGACAATCAACCTCCTCCCATTGGTGACTAGACTTAAACAAATGACGGTGACATGGAAGAACCTTCCTCTCTCCCTAATAGGACGAGTTAGTCTCATAAAAATGAAGTTTCTATTGGTAATTCTATATTTTTTGCGTCATTCTCCTGTGTGGGTTCCTAAGACCTTTTTTAAAACTCTTGATAGTATTATCGGGTCGTTTATCTGGTCGCCACAGTCACCCCGCATTAGTATCAAGTCACTGCAGGAACCATGGGGACAAGGGGGTCTAGCACTGCCCGACTGGCATAAATATTATTTGGCAGGCCAAATGGTAGTTGCCAGGAAATGGCTGACAGCGGAGGAAGGAGACTCTGCTACGGTTGTGGAAGCGCCATTGCTGGGCTCCTATGAAAGTTTACGATTGGCTCTCTACAGGGGCCCTAAGTCATGCTTACCTCTAACAAGCTCCATGAAGGCCACAATAAGGGCATGGGAGGTAACCACTACTCTGATGTCCCCCAGTTATGACGGAATCACACCCTCAGCTCCGTTATGGATGAACCCACGGTTTCCACAATTCTTTTCTTTCCCTGACCCTATGATATGGTAGTGCAAAGGCATCAAGTTACTAAAGGATATAACTAGAGAAGGGGAACTCTGCACCTTTGACCAACTAAAGGCTAGACATGACCTTCCCAATGCCTACTTTTTTCGCTATATGCAGCTGCGACATGCCTTTCAAGTACAGTTCTCAGGCCTACGTATAGAATATTTGCCATCAGACCTAGAGTCCTTGTTAACTGAAGAGGACTTGACTAAACCATTGTCAACTGTGTACAAATCCCTTTTCAAAAAGACCCCCCCCCCCCCGGTTTAGCTAAATGTAGAAGGAAATGGGAGAGCGAAATTACAGATATACAAGGTGAAGACTGGGACGACATGTGGGACCATCCTTTTAAACACTTAGTATCAGCAAGGGACCGACTGATTCATTTCAAATTTTTACACCGGGTATACTTCACCCCTGCCAGGTTGGCTCGAATCTATCCCTCCTCCAGCAGTCGATGCTGGCGCTGCAATCACACTCCTGCAGATGCAGAACATATTTTTTGGAGCTGTACACAGATACAACTATTCTGGACAGGTATTATTAATTGTTTGACAGAGGTACTCAGCATGCCCATACCCAAATTACCAAGAGTGTGTATGATTGGCCTGGTGGAGGAAGTGGTCCCTTCAAGGGCCCAACGTACTTTCCTGAACATAGGGCTTTTTTACGGCAGGAAAGCCATTCTTTTGAAGTGGAAGAAAGCGGAGGCTCCCACCCTGTCTTTCTGGAAGGGATTAATAAATAAGGTTCTTCCCCTCTATAAAGCGACATATAGATCCAGAGGCTGTGAAAAGAAATTTTATAAAGTCTGGCAGCCCTGGTTAGACTCCTCAGACACTGTGGGATAACAAAGATTGTTTGTGAGACTGGAATCTATGTACACCAGTCTTTTTCTCTCTGGGGTGATGTATAACTGTTTAACAGTATAATTCCTATAGTATGTAACTCCTGCAGTAGCAATGGAAGGCATTCTCCAAGTAAAGTGAGGATTAATGTGTTGGGTGACACTAATTAATAGTTCTTAATGCATGGTATACTCTACAGAATATAGAATGAAGTTTCAGCAAGGCGGGGAGGTATAGGGAGGGTGGGGAGGGGGTGGAGGGGGAAGGGAGAGAAAGGAGAGGATGGGGGGGGGGGGAAGATTGGGTGAACTATGTTAGTTCGCTGTACACCAATTTTTGGTGGCTGGTTGCCCGCGTTGGGCAGTGTTTATATGTGTAGTGTTTAGAGTATTGTTTTTTGTTGTATGTGTATGTATGTAATGTACTGTCTTTTAAAATTTAAAAATATAAAAGATAAGGTTTTACAATTATTCCCTCCTACACAGGACCCGCCCAACCGATCAATGACTTTGCAGAATCTGGAAAGATTTGCATACAAAGACCGGTAGAGGATCAACTACAAGTCGTTAACCTATCCTTCAAATCCCTATCACAAATAGAATTGGAAGTTTTAGGTTTAGGTCTGAGTTTTTGTCCCTCATCTCACATGGATAGCTTTGAGGTTGTTAAAGACCTCAATTTATTTGCTAGACGGCTCACTTACAAATTTATGTTCGATGACGAGAGGAAAAAGAGAAAACAGGAATTGGTAGAACGGGAGTAGTGGAAGGGGTTCACGGTCAGAGATTTTCTTGCCCTAAAGGACCTCTTGGATGAAAGTGATGGATCCCAGGGTGGTCCTGCTGAGGGGGCTCCCCCGTTTAAATTCGGAGGACCTCCCTCAAGCAATTTCACCCAGGGAGATACCTAAATTTCTCAATAAATCGACCAATTTTCCATCTTTAAAAACAAATCCCAGTATATGGACTTTCTTACAGCAAGTAACAAATGATATTAAAAAATTAGACTTTAGGTCACAGAAAAAAAAATCATACTTCTGAACAACAACTTGCGATCTTTAAACTCCAAAATGACAAAGAAATTACCATTAAAATGGCAGATAAAGGAGGAAATGTAGTAGTAATGAATACTGAAAATTATTGACAAATGTGTCTGGACATACTATCCAATCTAGAGTGGTATAGTCTTATTCCTTTTGAGAACATAATGGCCTATAGTGAGATTATGAAATAATAATTACACAGGCATTTAATGAAGGAATAATAGACAAAGACATTTTTGAGGCCCTCAAGACCACACATCCAAGAGTCCCGTCATTCTATTCACTTCCTAAGACTCACAAAAATATTAATAAACCCCCAGGACGCCCAATTATATCAGGCATAGGGTCAAAAAGTGAAAAGGGCAGCCGATTGGTGGATGTATTTTTACGTCCCTATGTAACAAAACTTCCTTCTTATCTACAGGACACTCTGGCACTATTAAGAGTTTTACATAACAGAAAATTCCCTCCCACTAGCCTTCTAGTCTCTATAGACGTGGAAGCTCTATACTGCAGTATACCCCATACATTGGGGATATCGGTAGTAAAGAGCTTTCTGAGTGAAAGTGATCCGACACATAGGCTGTATAATGTATTCATTCTAGAATTACTTAAACATATTTTGACTAAAAATGTTTTTTCATTTGATGGCTCCCACTACCTCCAGGTACAGGGGGTGGCGATGGGGACTTGTTGTGCCCCATCGTATGTGAACCTGTACCTGGGGGAGTGGGAGCGCTCCCTTTTTTCTAGCCCCAACGCGTCGATATACCTGGCCAGCATATTATGCTGGTACAGGTATATCGACAAAATTTTTTTGGTATGGGACGCAGATCTGGAGGAGCTGACTACGTTTATGAAGGTACTATCCATCAACGATTTTAATCTCAGGTTTACCATGGAGTATAGCCTGAGATCATTATCGTTCTTGGATCTTACTATACAATAGGGATGAGCCGAACACCCCCCCGTTCGGCTCGCACCAGAACCCGCGAACGGACCTAAAGTCCGTGCGAGCTTTAGAACCCTATTAGTTATAATGGATGCGAACGTTCGAAATTAAAAGTGCTCATTTTAAAGGCTAATATGCATGTTAATGTCATAAAAAGTGTTTGGGGACCTGGGTCCTGCCCCAGGGGACATGTATCAATGCAAAAAAATGTTTTAAAAACCGCCGTTTTTTCAGGAGCAGTGATTTTAATAATGCTTAAATTGAAACAATAAAAGTGTAATATTCCTTTAAATTTCGTACCTGGGGGGTGTCTATAGTATGCCTGTAAAGGGGCGCATGTTTCCCGTGTTTAGAACTGTCTCTGCGCAAAGTGTCATTTTTGAAAGTAAAAAAGCTATTTAAAATCACTCGCGGCTAATGTTAATTCACGGCTCCCGTAACACAGAGAACAGTGATTCATTGAAACTCATTCATAAAAAAAAGTCATTGATAAAAAATAAAAAAAATAAAAAAAAAAAAAAAAAAAAGCGTAGGGGTCCCCCCAAATTCAATAACCAGGCCCTTCAGGTCTGGGATGGATATTAAGGGGGATCCCAGCCAAAAAAAAAAAAAAAAAAAAATGGCGTAGGGTCCCCCTCAAAATCCATACCAGACCCTTGAGGTCTGGTATGGATTTTAAGGGGAACCCTAGCCAAAAAAAATGGCGTGGGGTCCCCCTCAAAATCCATACCAGACCCTTATCCGAGCACGCAACCTGGCAGGCCGCAGGAAAAGAGGGGGGGACGAGAGCGGCCCCCCCTCTCGCCTGAACCGTACCAGGCCACATGCCCTCAACATTGGGAGGATGCTTTGGGGGTCTAAGACCCCTAAAGCACCTTGTCCCCATGTTGATGAGGACAAGGGCCTCTTCCCCACAACCCTGGCCGGTGGTTGTGGGGGTCTGCGGGCGGGGGGCTTATCGGAATCTGGAAGCCCCCTTTAACAAGGGGACCCCCAGATCCCGGCCCCCCCCCTGTGTGAAATGGTAAGGGGGTACAAAAGTACCCCTACCATTTCACCAAAAAAGTGGCAAAAATGGTAAAAATGACAGGAGACAGTCTTTGACAATTCCTTTATTAAAATCTTCTTTCTTCTTTCTTCATCCTTCGGATTCTTCATCTTCTCCTTCCTTCATCTTCTTCCATCTTCTTCTTCCATTTTCTTCTTCCTCCGATCCGCTTCTTCTTGCGCTGGTCTTCTCGTCCTTCTCGTCCGGCATCTTCTTCCGTCGGCGTCGGCGTCGGCGTCGGTGTCGGGGTCTTCTTGGGCCGCTCCGCGCAATGGGAGGCTCCCGCTGTGTGAGGCTCCGCTCCATCTGACAGGTCTTTTAAAACGGAGGGCACCTGGTGACCCCGCCCCCCTCTGACGTCATGGGGAAAGCCATCATGGAATTCCCCATGACGTCCCTGTGCGTCAGAGGGGGCGGGGTCACCAGGTGCCCTCCATTATAAAAGACCTGTCAGACGGAGCGGAGCCTCACACAGCGGGAGCCTCCCATTGCGCGGAGCGGCCCAAGAAGAGACAGAGACACCGACACCGACGCCGACGCCGACGGAAGAAGATGCCGGACGAGAAGGACGAGAAGACCAGCGCAAGAAGAAGCGGATCGGAGGAAGAAGAAAATGGAAGAAGAAGATGGAAGAAGATGAAGGAAGGAGAAGATGAAGAAACCGAAGGATGAAGAAAGAAGAAAGAAGATTTTAATAAAGGAATTGTCAAAGACTGTCTCCTGTCATTTTTACCATTTTTGCCACTTTTTTGGTGAAATGGTAGGGGTACTTTTGTACCCCCTTACCATTTCACACAGGGGGGGGGGGGGGGGCCGGGATCTGGGGGTCCCCTTGTTAAAGGGGGCTTCCAGATTCCGATAAGCCCCCCGCCCGCAGACCCCCACAACCACCGGCCAGGGTTGTGGGGAAGAGGCCCTTGTCCTCATCAACATGGGGACAAGGTGCTTTAGGGGTCTTAGACCCCCAAAGCATCCTCCCAATGTTGAGGGCATGTGGCCTGGTACGGTTCAGGCGAGAGGGGGGGCCGCTCTCGTCCCCCCCTCTTTTCCTGCGGCCTGCCAGGTTGCGTGCTCGGATAAGGGTCTGGTATGGATTTTGAGGGGGACCCCACGCCATTTTTTTTGGCTAGGGTTCCCCTTAAAATCCATACCAGACCTCAAGGGTCTGGTATGGATTTTGAGGGGGACCCTACGCCATTTTTTTTTTTTTTTTTGGCTGGGATCCCCCTTAATATCCATCCCAGACCTGAAGGGCCTGGTTATTGAATTTGGGGGGACCCCTACGCTTTTTTTTTTGTTTTTTATTAATGAATGACAGCTCTCTGTGTTACAGGAGCCATCAATTCATTAGCCGCGAGTGATTTAAATAGCTTTCTTCCTGCAAAAATGACACTTTTTTGCAGGGAAAGTTCTAAGCACAGGAAACCTGCCCCCCTTCACAGGCCACCTATAGACACCCCCCAGATGTGATACTGCAATGCTGTTCTAACAGCATGCACACACATATCCCCAGAAATAAAGCACATATTGTTGTCAGCAGTCAGCAGCACACTGACACGCTGACACTGTCTGAAACATAATATGCGAGGCCGCCGGCGCGGCGGCCTCTTATACCGTGGGGCGTGTACTAAAGCCCCTGAGCTATAATTGGCTACAGGCATCCTGCCTGTAGCCAATTATGGCTCTCCTCGCTGCCGGCGCTGTGATTGGCCAAGCATGCGGGGTCACAGTGCATGCTTGGCCAATCATCAGCCAGCATTGCACTGCGCGGGCCGCAATGCATTGCGGGGCCGCTCGCATCACACGAATTTGATGCGAGCGGCCCCAATAGTTCTGGGCTCGCCGAGCGAGCGAACACCCGGTGCTCGATTCGAACATGGGTTCGAATCGAACACCGGGCTCTTCCTCTCTGTTTTGATCTCTTTAAATATTGTAAATGGAATAAATAAGGAGCATATTGTGTTTTTTGTATATATGTTTTTACTTTGTCTATAATGCATGTGCTTTATATATAGGATACATAGGAAGATCGACAAAGGAAGTTGTTAAATGATTTCTATATCTCGATATGTTTTTCATATAGGTAAAACTGATATCCACCCGAAGCTGTGGGATCTTGAGTCTGACAAATATGTTGGGAAATGATAATAATTTTTATAAATTAACCCCCCCCCCTGGCATGGATACAAATGGTTGGGATGGTTTAGCTTATGCCATTTACCATTCCTCCCTCGGTGGAGGCGTTGCGGTGGAGGCGTCGGGTGGGGGCTCTTTTTTTCCCCTTTTAAGATCTCAGCATCTGTTTTTTTTTTTTTTGTGTGTTTCTTCTGCTGCGAATGGGCATTGGTGATGCATTGGAATTTTCCTGTAGCTGATGTGATTCTTTTTGATATGTAGATTTATCCCCGTGGATCTGTGACAGGGAAATGTACCGCTTTAATTATGGGCAGGGGTTTGTTTTTGTATGGCTTCCGTTTTGTATATCTGGTAGCCATGGATACTGACTGCCGCTCTAACGGATGTGCGTCGCTCTTCTGACACTGGGGAAGGCTGACCCCCGATGCGCATGCGCATATCTACCCTCCCATTGGTGGCCGTGATATGCGGGCTTCTCTACTAGACGTCTCCGGCGCCGCTAGAGGTCGTGCATGCGCAGTGCTATCTAGAGGGGCGCGCTTGCGCACCACATTACACTGCTAGGCTTCTCTTCCAGCTGAATTGAGGATTGCCTGATGGGATATTCTGGGCGGTTCCTCCTTTGGTTTGGCACCACTGGCGCCTATTTAACCAGCACTCCAGTGGAGATAAAATCCAGATGGAGTGCTGGATGATCACACACACTTAGAGTGAAGGTAATGTTCAAACTCCTCTTGCTGTCTCCTTGTTGTCACTTTGACTATCTTGTGATGTAAATTACAAGAGATACTTTATTGGTATCTTTTAATGATGAC
This sequence comes from Lithobates sylvaticus, assembly GCA_028564925.1. Taxonomy (NCBI): domain Eukaryota; kingdom Metazoa; phylum Chordata; class Amphibia; order Anura; family Ranidae; genus Lithobates; species Lithobates sylvaticus. The sequence goes on along the minus strand of CM053033.1, from coordinate 184,105,614 downwards.
GCCAGCTCTGTATCTCTTTTTACTATTTATCTCTTAGAGCGTTTGACTGGTGACCCTCTCTTATGGTCACGACTACATGGACCCTAATTATCAGTCCCTTTGAGGGGTTTTTCCTCATATTCCCTGGCGAAATTTTCAGGTATTTACCTGGTCTATTAGCTGTTAGCCTTATTAAGGGAGCATATGCTTGGGCTTTCCAGTGATGCCATTGCTATGAATTGCAGGTTGGACTGCAGGTTGGTCTGTCAGGGATGTCTCTCCAGCTACTTCCATCCACTAGGATTTCTACATAGGATATTAGCTCTAACCACTTTTGCAGCTGCCCTTATTGGTCAGATGTAAGTATCCCTTAAGCCCCATACACACGGTCGGACTTTTTCATGGATTCTGTCCGATCGGACAATGTTGTTGAAAAATCAGACCGTGTGTATGCACCATCGGACAGTGTACGTCGGATTGTCCGACGGACAAAGTCTTATCTCCTGCTGGATAGATTTGCCGACAACCCGGTCCGATCACACCAAATCCGATCGTGTGTACGGTTGTCCGACCGGACAAAGTGCTACGCATGCTCAGATCACATTACAAGACCAAAGCTATTGGCTACTAGCCTCTACGTAGTCCCGTCGTAGGCAACAAACGTCACCACGTTCAGAATGATCGGATTTTCCGACAACTTTGTCCGACCGTGTGTACGCAAAACCAACATCAGACAAAGTATGACGGACAGGATCCGACCGACCTGGTCCGCGGATTGTCCGACCGTGTGTATGGGGCTTTACATATAAATCACCAGGATATAGTATTTGGTTTATTAGTTTTATTAAAACTTTTTTCTCCCCCCCCCCTTCCCCTCCCCCTTTTTTAAATTTTTTTATTTTTTCAGCATTTGCACTTTTGTCAGACTCAAGTTTCCCACAAGCAGACTCTGGCTGTTTACTTCTGATGATTCCACTCTATTGATGGGACAACATATTGCCTACAAATTAATCAGCTACTGTATCAGGTGTTTTTTTTAAAGATATGAAGTTTTGAAGGTACGAAAATACGGACTAAATCACAATTTAAATTAATTTTGTTATATAATCTTTCGTAATGATCATGCCAATGAAATCAATATTTTTGATGACTTACTTACACATATCTCCTATGTCTTTACATGATATACCTCAGATGTCATGACTGCTGTTTTCTGGTTCTGAAGAAGCCACAAGTGAAACGCGTCAACCAGTATCGATCAGCATTTCTGACTCAATAGTTTGATCCATTGTATGTAGATGCATATTTGGCAGTTGATGTTAAATCTTCATCTATTTCTTTTATAATGTTATATGTATTATATATTTTGTGATAATAAAAGATATTTAGAAAATATTATGAGTATTTAGGTCACATTGTTTTCAGGTACCGAGATAATCCGTCAGGTTGGCACCCCCTTCTGCCCTCTTTTTTTACATCTACATCTCTTCTTTACAGAGGAACCTTTTTTCCATTTTATATATTTGTCACAAGATCAATTTAATTAGTACATTTGTTCTTCCTGCTCTGCAACTCAAATAAAAGGAAGTGGTATAAAGTACCTGGCTCATTGCTTTGGCAGGAGGTGGAACAGCAGGTGTTACCCAGTCTCTACATATACATAGTAATTAATTTTAAGCTATTATTAGTTACATTTCCTATAGGAATGAGCAAGACGAAGAGCTGGTTTGGTATGCAGTGTTTCATATGCTGTAAATGCACAAGTGGAATTTATATTGGCACTCCAGAGAAAAACTCTGGGAGCCCGCAATGTCGGCATCCCAACCGATCTTCGGTTCGGCTGTCGGGTGCAGCCACTGCCATTCATGATACAGGAACCCGACAGTAAAGCCTTTCGGCTTTATAGCCGGCTCCCTACTGCAAATGCGTGAAGCACACTGTGCTTTCTAAATGGCCCAGCGGCGGAGGAAGGAGTAGGTGGGCTAAACTTCCGAGATACGGCGCCGCGGTGCAGTCTCCAAAAGTGGGGAACGGTACCTGTCAAAAACAGCCCCACCATCATGCATGGAGGAGTCCCCTGAACTATTCGACCACAGTGTCGGTTACGTGCTGCAGGAGGATGCACAGCGATTTGAAGGCTCTGATGATGGTACCCAGGTTGAGGAAGGGAGTAACGTCAGCCTAGAGAGAGGGGGTGCCCAAGAAGGTCAAGAAACTGTCAGTCATGTTCCCCGAGCTGCAGCCTACTGCCAAGTTTGCTCCAGTGACAAGGAGGGAGGGGATGATGAGGTCACTGACTCTACTTGGGTGCCTGATAGAAGAGAGCAGGAGGAGGAGGCACATCTCCAATGAGGCAGGATGCCCTCCAGGGGGCAGCCACCCTATTGCATCACACTGCTAAGCAGGTGCAGGGCACTGCTGACTCCTCACATATTTTGAAAAGTTCTTTGGTGTGGGCCTTTTTTGAGACGTGTGCAGCAGATTGTCAAAAGAAATTTGGTCCCAGCCATCCACATGCTCAGCGTCTGAATGATAGCTTGGCCAAATTGCTAGCACTGCAACTTCTGCCTTTTCAACTGGTAGACTCTGCCCCCTTTTGTGAATTTGTGGAATGTGGGGTACCAGTGTAACAGTGTAAATTAGCTGTCACCTCAAAATAAACTCAACACACAACCATTAATGTCTAAATCTCTGGCAACAAAACTGAATACACCCTTAAGTGAAAATTTCCAAATTGGGACCAATTAGCTATTTTCCCTCCCCAATGTCATGTGACTCATTATTGTTGCAAGGTTTCAGCTTTGAATGGGTAGCAGGTGTGTTAAATTTGGTGTTATCGCTCTCACTCTCTCATACTGGTCACTGGAAGTTCAACATGGCACCTCATGGCAAAGAACTCTCTGAGGATCTGAAAAAAAGAATTGTTGCTCTACATAAGGATGGCCTAGGCTATAAGAAGATTGCCAAGACCCTGAAACTGAGCTGCAGCAAGTTGGCCAAGACCATATAGTGGTTTAACAGGACAGGTTCCACTCAGAACAGGCCTCGCCATGGTCGACCAAAGAAGTTTGAGTGTACGTGCTCAGCGTCATATCCAGAGGTTGTCTTTGGGAAATAGATGTATGAGTGCTGTCAGCATTGCTGCAGAGGTTGAAGGGGTGGGGGGTCAGCCTGTCAGTGCTCAGACGCACTGCACACTGCATCAAATTCGTCTGCATGGCTGTTAATCCAGAAGGAAACCTCTTCTAAAGATGATGCACAAGAAAGCCTGCAAACAGTTTACACAAGCAGACTAAGGACATGGATTACTGGAACCATGTCTTGTGGTCTGATGAGACCAAGATAAACTTATTTGGTTCAGATGGTGTCAATCGTGTGTCGTGGCAACCAGGTAAGGAGTACAAAAAAAAGTGTGTCTTGCCCACAGTAAAGCATGGTGGTAGGAGTGTCATGCTCTGGGGCTGCATGAGTGCTGCCGACACTGGGGAGCTACAGTTCATTGAGAGAACCATGAAAGCCAACGTGTGCTGTGACATACTGAAGCAGAGCATGATCTCCTCCCTTCGGAGACTGGGCCGCAGGGCGGTATTCCAACATGATAACGATCCCAAACACACCTCCAAGACGACCACTGCCTTGCAAAAGAAGCTGAGGGTAAAGGCGATGGACTGGCCAAGCATGTCTCCAGACCTAAACCCTATTGAGCATCTGTGGGGCATCCTCAAATGGAAGGCCGAGGAGCGCAAGGTCACTAACATCCACCAGCTCCGTGATGTCATCATGGATGAGTGGAAGAGGACTCCACTGGCAACCTGTGAAGCTATGGTGAACTTCATGCCCAAGAGGGTTAATGCAGTGCTGAAAAATAATGGTGGCCACACAAAATATTGACACTTTGGGCCCAATTTTGTCATTTCCACTTAGGGGTGTACTCACTTTTGTTGCCAGCGGTTTAGACATTAATGGCTGTGTGTTGAGTTATTTTGAGGGGACATCAAATTTACACTATTAAACAAGCTGTAGACTCACTACTTTACATTGTAGCAAAGTGTCATTTCTTCAGTGTTGTGACATGAAAAGATTTTGTGAGATACTGTATATACTGCTGTTCTAAGTTTATAGTGCCTGGGGGACCCCCACACCATTTTTTTTATTTTGGTGCAGGGTTCCCCTTAATATCCATACAAGACCTGGAAGGCCTGGTATGGATCATGGGGGGGGGGCGTCCACGCCATTTTTTTGGGGGGTATTTTTTGCACGGGGTTCCCCTTAATATTAATATCAGACCCAAAGGGCCTGGTAATGGACTGGGGGGGGGCCACGGCATTTTTTTCATTGATTAATTTTATCTATATTGCCGGGATCGGACAATACATTACAGGCGCAAGCAGTTTTAAATGACATTTTTTTCCTTTGGAAATGTAATTTTGCTCTGGTACTGCTATAAACATGGGAAAGATGCGCTACTTTACAGGCAGACTAAGGAGACCCCCCAAGGCACGATATCTAAAGAAATATTTCATTTTTATTGTTTCACTTTAAGCATTATTAAAATTACTGCTCCCGAAAAAAACTGCCATTTTAAATTTTTTTAAACTTTTTTGCATTGATACATGTCCCCTGCGGCAGGACCTGGGTCCACAAACACTTTTTTTGGCAATAACTCGCATATACTGTAAGCCTTTAAAATGAGCACTTTTGATTTTTCACATCCATCCCATAGATGGTGTTCGCATGTTTGCACAATTTTTTTTGCCTGTTCGCATGTTCTGCTGTTAACCGAACCAGGGGGTGTTCGGGTCATCCCTATAGGGTTGTATAGTGGCAAGTTAGGGTAGTATAGGGTGATATAGTGACAGGTTTGTGCTGTATGTAGCGAGTAGTGACAGTGTGCTTACAGTCACTTACAGTATGGCTGGAGATGAAGACACCCGGTGCTGCTGTGAGTGGAAGATCCCCAAGGGACAACCGAAACTGATTAGATGACAGGGGAGACAGGCAGCCTCCCCACACCGCTGGGCCCCCTGCTGACCCGATGGACTTGTTAAAGCAGTACATTTTTACAAAGCTGAAAGGATGGGGAAAGTTCAGGGACCCACCATGCACCTGGGACCCCTGGGCAGTTCCCATGTCCTCTCATTAAGTCAGCCCTGTCCACCCCTTGGGGATACACAGTGCGAGTCAGTTCCCAATGAGAACACCTGATAGGCTGCTGGGGAAAGGGGTGAATTTCTGTCTGTTGTGATGTGTTTCCCCTTATCTAGCCTGTGACAGCTGAGCTCCTCACTGAGTGCCCAGATGTGTGCAAGAATGGTAGAGAGGGTCCAAAACGTTATACAACACCTCATCCCTATATAGTAGTGAATATATATGGGGAAAATGGACCAGAGGGATTATGACAGTGCCAAAAGAAAAGGGTTGTCGACAATTCAATGCATTTTTCAAAGAACAATTTTATTTAGAAAAATAGTAAAAGAAAGTTTTTGAAACTTGTTAGGGTTTGTTTATACAAGCCCCCAGATTTCAATTGAATAAGCAATAGTAAATTTACAAAAATAGATATACAATTTAATACATATTTGCTAGAGTTTGATGCAATACAACCATAGAACCAACTTGGGATAGAACTCAGTTGGTGGCTCAGGCCAATTATTTTCCGACATGTTTCGCCATAATGATGGCTTCCTCAGGGTAGGCCTGCAGTACAATTTAATAAATCTAGAATAGATGGATAAATAGCAGTAATTACAAAATTATTGTTAATCAGAGTTTCCAATGGCTGAACAAAAGGGGGAGGGGAGCGAAGTCTAGTCAAACCAAACCAACATGGCATCCCCACCATAGCGAAGACACTCACCTAAAATACACCAACTTGGTGTGTGACTGAAAACGTGCAGAGTCTAGACGGAGCCGCTAGATGGGCGCTGACCAATGGGAAAGCAGGAGACACACTAGACCTAGCAACGAATCAATTACAAGTTGCATTCAGTGATACTACCTTTATTTCACAAATATATGTAACGAGCAATGTTATCCAATTACGGGTATAAAAGTTCCGTAATTATATGGTATAGCATTGTAATTAGGACTACTAGTCTCAATACTCACTTTTAGTTTATGTAAGATAAAATATAGTAGACACGGACACAAAAGTAGTAAGGATGGTGGGAGGCGCCTGAAAGAATTGAATAGAAGGATTGAGATAGCTTGGTATATTAAATAAATAGTGTCAAAACAGAAATGACAAGTTGAGAGTAATTATTAGGGAATCTAATGGTGAGAGTACCTGAATTGATGATAGACAAGTGCAATGGGCACTGTTCAAACGGAGACATTTCCAATCAAAAGTAGTAAACAGAGAAACTGATAAGTGTGAAGTAGTTGCACAGTTTAGCAACCAAGTTGGAGCAGATTTTCAGGAATGAAGGAGCCTCCTAGAATAAAGTTAAAGGAGAGTGTCTTAGAATATTTTTCAGGCTCAAAAAGGAGCCAGAATTTGTGAAGAGGTTTGCTCAGATAGCGGTAACTTACTTTTGGAGAGATGAGGATATATGTCAGGTGCCTCCGGTGTCCGGTACTCAAATGAGTGCCGTATGCCGGCTTAAGTAGTGTCTCCCTGAGTGGAGGGCGTGACCAAGCACCCTCCACTCAGCGGACAAACAGGCTTCTGCGCATGCTCGAGTGTCCTAGGTCTATGTGGGCCTACATTGCCCATAAATCATAGCGCCTAGGCGCCGCATCGCATGATGACATCACAACGGTGCGCGCGCAAGATGGAAAACAGAAGTCTAGGGGAAGGGCTGGCTTCAAAACAATGACGCCGCCCTTGGGTGTCCATACTCAACCAATGCAGACGCTCCATTACCCGGCTGACCCACTGCTGACTTAAAAAAATTTTTTTTTAAGGTGAAACATATATCACAGTTACAACATGCAAAAGTGCCAGGATTATCTGCAGTCAAATCATTACTCATTTTAAAATGGCTAGAGGTGAGGCGGTCACTAAGAGATGGTGAGCGTCTATAGGTAATGTCTGGGTGTGGTTTCACATATTTAGAAATGATTGGATCAGCTGACAGAAGAGGCCAGTATTTAGTTAAGGCCTGTTTAATTTGTTTTAATTTGTTTTCATCCCTGTATAGAAAACCTTCTGCAGGGAATACAATTTTGCACGCTTCCAGTGCCCATCCACAGCCTTTACTAAGGAGTATACCCTAAAGTCAATATTTACGTATAAGACGAAATTGTAGCAATGACGAAGATTTCTACAAATCTTCACATCAACTTTATTTAAGACTAAAACAGAGAGGCTATAGCCACAATTTATTGAAAAAATCTTTCAATAAAGTTAAAGAATTACAAAGAAACAAGCTAATCTTTCGTCACAAGAATTATGACCAATCACAGCCAGTTCGTCTTATAACGCAATTTTCAAATCAATCCAATCAGGTTAAACAGGCCTTAACTAAATACTGGCCTCTTCTGTCAGCTGATCCAATCATTTCTAAATATGTGAAACCACACCCAGACATTACTTATAGACGCTCACCATCTCTTAGTGACTGCCTCACCTCTAGCCATTATAAAATGAGTAATGATTCGACTGCAGATAATCCCGGCACTTTTGCATGTGGTAACTGTGATATATGTATCACACTATCTAACTCCACATGCCATTCAATTTTCTGCTCTGGAACATATCCCCACCAGTATTCGAGGTGGTGACATTGACAATCTGTTGCTCCAACTAGAAACTAGATGGATACACAACCTGGATGCTACCCGGCCACCAGGCCTAAACGAGTACATAAGCTTCAAGTCTTTTCTATGAACCCCTATTTTTTGTTATTATGCCTCTTTTTGGTCCCTCCCTTCCTTTATTAACATCTCTTCTCTTTCTTCAGTTTGAAGTACACAGAGTGACTCCCAAAATCCGCCTAAGCCCGCTCTATGTACAAACAGCTTAATAAACAAAACATAATCTTCTGACATTTGATATCATAATATCTTAAAGCTATTGGAACATTTCTAAGACTAACATAATATAGCACAATAATTGATTTATCAATGCCTAGTATGCTATTTATGATTTGCTTTTTGTTCAAATCTGCTGAAATGTACAAAATGATTGTAACCCCTTTTTTAACTATTGTTTAATATATCAATATATTGTACTGGGTTTATTCACTAACATATATTTTTCTTTTCTTGTTTCATTTATTTTTTTAAGAGTGTATTCCCCTGGCTGATACGATAGTGGAAGTGGAGCGATACCGGTGTCCCTGGGGCTGACATTTCCAACCTTGTCTGCCCCTCTGGCTCCAATTGGGCTGTGGACACTCTGGGACCATGGGCTTGTCGGTGATCCAGGAGTGCCCGTGACCTATCTGGACCACCCCTCCGCTGGCTGTCCCTCCCTGGCATGATACTTTCCTCCTACCATCTATTCCTGTGAACGTGCATAGTTTTGGGCGGGGTCAGCCGGGTAATGGAGCGTCTGCATTGGTTGAGTATGGACACCCAAGGGCGGCGTCATTGTTTTGAAGCCAGCCCTTCCCCATGACTTCTGTTTTCCATCTTGCGCGTGCACCGTCGTGATGTCATCACGCGATGCGGCACTAGGCGCTATGATTTATGGGCAATGTAGGCCCACACAGACCTAAGACACTCGCGCATGCGCAGAAGCCTGTTTGTCCGCTGAGTGGAGGGCGCTTGGTCACGCCCTCCACTCAGGGAGACACTATTTAAGCCGGCATCCGGCACTCATTTGAGTACCGGACACCGGAGGCGCCTGACATATATCCTCATCTCTCCAAAAGTAAGTTACCGCTATCTGAGCAAACCTCTTCACAAATTCTGGCTCCTTTTTGAGCCTGAAAAATATTCTAAGACACTCTCCTTTAACTTTATTCTAGGAAGCTCCTTCATTCCTGAAAATCTGCTCCAACTTGGTTGCTAAACTGTGCAACTACTTCACACTTATCAGTTTCTCTGTTTACTACTTTTGATTGGAAATTTCTCCATTTGAACAGTGCCCATTGCACTTGTCTATCATCAATTCAGGTACTCTCACCATTAGATTCCCTAATAATTACTCTCAACTTGTCATTTCTGTTTTGACACTATTTATTTAATATACCAAGCTATCTCAATCCTTCTATTCAATTCTTTCAGGCGCCTCCCACCATCCTTACTACTTTTGTGTCCGTGTCTACTATATTTTATCTTACATAAACTAAAAGTGAGTATTGAGACTAGTAGTCCTAATTAGAATGCTTACCATATAATTACGGAACTTTTAAACCCGTAATTGGATAACATTGCTCGTTACATATATTTGTGAAATAAAGGTAGTATCACTGAATGCAACTTGTAATTGATTCGTTGCTAGGTCTAGTGTGTCTTCTGCTTTCCCATTGGTCAGCGCCCATCTAGCGGCTCCGCCTAGACTCTGCACGTTTTCAGCCACACACCAAGTTGGTGTATTTTAGGTGAGTGTCTTTGCTATGGGGGGATGCCATGTTGGTTTGGTTTGGCTAGACTTCGCTCCCCTCCCCCTTTTGTTCAGCCATTGGAAACTCTGATTAACAATAATTTTGTAATTACTGCTATTTATCCATCTATTCTAGATTTATTAAATTGTACTGCAGGCCTACCCTGAGGAAGCCATCATTATGGCGAAACATGTCGGAAAGTTCTATCCCAAGTTGGTTCTATGGTTTTATTGCATCAAACTCTAGCAAATATGTGTTAAATTGTATATCTATTTTTGTAAATTTACTATTGCTTATTCAATTGAAATCTGGGGGCTTTCGGGGGGCGCATGCGCGACGCGAAAGAGGAAGGACGCTTAGACTGAGAGCTCCGTGACGAGCGGAGACCGGAACGCTTCCCCGGGGCTAAACCCACAACTTTTTCGGCAACTTTCTTCTCCGCACCCCCGGCGGAACACTCAGCGCATGCCGGGACCCAAAAATCGCCGCAGTACACCGGCCCAAAAGTCTCTAACGACATATCTGCTGAGAGTGCGGGAACAAAGCGGGATGTCTCAAAATGGCGCCCAGAAGGCACAGGCACGCACACCGCCTCATGCTGCAGCCTCATCCCCGGCGCACTCCATGGCTGAAAGTGAGTACTCTGTGCAACTGACGAAGTCTGACTTAGACGAAAGCCTAACCCAGATGTATGACAAATTAGCCCAGAAGTTCCAGTCCGAACTGCATAAATCTACAAACACCCTCTCCCTAGAGATAGCGGCCCTGGGTAACAGAACAGACCTCCTTGAGACCAAGCATGACGAGCTGTCACTGGTCTGCTCGGACTTAGGGAAAGATCATGAGGCCCTGTCTGAAACTGTCTCACAACTCCAAGCACACATCGAAGATTTGGACAACAGGAACAGGCGCAACAATCTGAGGGTACGGGGGGTCCCTGAGACTGTTACAGAGCTGGTGCCAGCGGTGCAGAAACTATTTCAATCCCTTCTGCCGGAGGCCTCTATGGCGGCCTTCGCTTGCGACAGGATTCATAGGGCGCTACGTCCCCCCCCCCCCCGACAAGCCACCCAGGGACATTGTGCTTTGCCTCAAGGACTTCCTAGTTAAGGAAGATATCCTAAGAGCTTCCAGGACCACGCAAAACCTGAGACTGGATAACGCGCCAATACAGATCTACCCAGACATTTCACCCACCACCCTGGATAAGCGTAGGCGCATGAAAGAGGTTACCACGGTGCTACAATCAGCCAGGATTCGTTACCGTTGGGGCTTTCCCTTCAAATTGCAAGTCCCCTATAACGGGACAACGTATACAGTCACCACTCTCCACGAAGGGAAGGAATTGCTGGTTAAGTTGGGTCTTATGGACGCTGCATTGCTACCTCGGCTGCCCTCGACCCCACGCCACTCAGCTACTTGGGCGACCCCCCCCCCCCCCCAGAAGAGACCGCAGATGAAGTATCAGAGATACCCAAGTAACCCCTTGAACAGTTCACTGCGCATGAAGATGGAATGTTGGCCACCCTTCCCCCCTCGCTCCCCCCCCTTTTTTTTTTTTGTGTTTCATCTACGTTTGGTGTGTCCTGTCTGTGTTTGTCTGTTTTGTCTTCCTTCCCGCAGAATGTTCCCCCCAGCCAACGAGACTTCTCATCGTCTGATCTTCTTGCGACAACGTTCGCTGCCTGCTGAACTTTCCCGGCATGATTTCAGCTTCTTCCGGCCTCCTGCTCCAGAGCCACACGGAAGATCGTCACATCGCCCCACCCCCCAGCTCCGTGCCTATGGAGTCCACCTGGTCTCACAGACTCTTCTCAGGAGATGGGCTGGCTAGCCCTACACAGGTACCACCTCATACAGGACACAGGACTGAGAGTACTGTGACCCATTGCTGGACTCTAGGGTTTGGAGCCGTGGACCTATTGGTCCCATTTACAGTTCTTCTTAGGGTACCTCTCTCCCTGTACCCCCCGAGACTTTGCTAATCCTTCTTTTGGTATAGCAGGTAACCCGTGGTTACGGTTATTTTGTTCCTTTTTTCTGACCTCTTTTTTCATTATTTTTTACTTTTTTTTGCTTGACAAAGAGAATATCCTAGCGTTAGCTATCTTTGACAACCATCAAAGTATTACAGACGTGAAATACTGGTGCCCTCTCTCTAGATTGTGTCAGCCATATAAATGCTCATGTCATGTATGCTTTTTATTTAAGTGCCTTAGGGGCTTTCCCTCTGGTCCTGGACTCCCGCCAGACTTATTGCATTCTACACCCTCTAGATTATGGGTATTAAGGTCCTGACGCATAATGTCAAGGGGTTTAACTCCCCACAAAAAAGGAAAAAAGCGATGAGGGCATACAAAGCTATAGGGGCCGATATCCTCCTCCTTCAGGAGACACATTTCTCCGCCAACAATCACCCCTCCTTCTTTGACAAGGCATTTAAACAATCTTTTTTTACTACATTTGAGTCCAGGACCAGAGGCGCAGCCATATTTATTAGAAACTCTGTCTCCTTTCAGGTGCAGAAAACTTATATTGACACTCAGAGCAGATTTGTCATTGTTCAGGGCATGATTCAGAACAAGCTCCTGACTTTGGCCTCTGTATACGCCCCGAACACATCCCAGGCCACTTTTTTTTAAAGTTTTTTTCAAGTTCTTGAGAGGTTCCACTCCCCACACATGATTGTTGGAGGGGACTTTAACCTAGTAGCCCACTCGATATTGGATAGGTCACGGGGCAGCCAGTCCTCCAGTGCATTTCCAAAATCCCTGCTATACTCTCTCAAGACCCAACAATTATCCGACACCTGGAGGGCTCATAACACAGGCTCCAGAGAGTACACTTTTTACTCCCACCCACACAACACTTACTCCCGCCTGGACTACCTGTTCTGTACTCCCACTCTTTTGGCTAACTCGACAGCTTCCAAGATCCATGTCTGCCCATGGTCTGATCACCACATAGTTTTGACCCAGCTCTCATGCATAGGCCTCCCCTTCTCTAATAGGACTTGGCGTATAAACGACTCCCTCCTTACAGACCCAATAGTCCTTTCGCAAATATCAGATCGACTTAGGGAGTACTTCAGGCTAAATAATGTGGACAACATCTCCCCCACTACCCTTTGGATGGCCCATAAGGCTGTACTCAGGGGTCACCTTATTGAGATAGCTACCACCAGAAAGCGACAGAAGGCACAAGAAGCACGTCAACTCACCCTTGACCTTAACGACCTGTACCACAAACACTATCAGACGCCCTCCCTAGACCTACTGACCCAAATTAATACTAAAAGGATAGCGCTAGACACTATACTATCAGAACAGACAGAAAAATCCCTTAGGTGGGCTAACGCCAGATTTCTCTTACACAGCAACTCGGCCTCAACCATGTTTGCCCGCAAACTCAAACAACAGACACACCCGACCCACGTTTATAACCTGAAAGGCGAACAGGGCCAACTTACATCCCACCCTAGGGAAGTTTTACATATCTTCTCCTCCTTTTATCGCTCCCTGTACTCAGCCCCTAAAGGTCCGACCCCTGATCCCCCCCACCCCTGGCTTGATCAAATACCCCTCCCCAGTTTATCAGAGGAACAATTACAAACCCTGAATGCCCCTTGCACAACAGAAGAAATAGCCTCTATCGTTTCGTCTCTTAAACCCTCTAAGACACCTGGCCCCGACGGATTCTCCGCCACCTACTATAAAAAACTTGCAGAACCCCTACTCCCAAAAATGGCAAAATTATTTAATTACATACTGGAAGGAAACCATTTCCCAGAGGAGATGCTATTGGCCAATCTGTCCCTGATACCAAAAACTGGCAAGGACCACACTCTCCCACAAAACTTCAGGCCCATTTCAGTCATCAACAATGATTTAAAAATCTTTGGCCGCATCTTAGCTGATCGATTAGCCTCGATTATTACCACATTAATTTCCCCTGAACAAACGGGTTTTATACCCACCAGACAGATTACAGATAACATCCGCCTAGCCACCAATATAATACAAGATGCTGACGCAAATAATAGGAAAGTTCTGTTACTTAGCCTAGACATCAACAAGGCTTTTGACAGTGTGCTCTGGCCATATCTGGAATCTGTCTTGTCAAAATTTGGGTTTGGCGGTGCTTTCGTACATGGCTTTAGAGCCCTGTACCATCATCCCCGCACTAACATCAAGATCCCGGGATGCAGCTCAGATTATTTTCCACTCGAAAGGGGTATGCGTCAGGTTGCCCTCTTTCCCCCCTCCTTTTCGCCCTTGCCATGGAACCCCTCACTAAATCCATACTAGACAACCCCAATATCAAAGGATATCGCAAGGGCGAACAGGACTTTAAAATAAGCCTATACGCTGATGACGTATTATTATTCCTATCTGATCCCCTAGTCTCCCTTCCCAACCTCTTCGCCTCTTTGGCCCATTTTCAGCAGATCTCAGGCCTAGGGGTCAACCCGTCCAAATGCTCGGCCATGCCCATCCAACTACCTGACTCCACCCTACGTTCCCTTAAAGACTCTTTCAAATTTAACTGGAGCTCTCTCTCCCTGCCATACCTGGGGGTTAAACTCACTCCCAATCTCAAACACCTTTACACCCAAAATTACCCGCAAGCCTTCACCTCGATTAGGAACCTCCTCCTTCAATGGTCCACATATAAGATCTCTTTCTTAGGACGGATACAAGCTGTGAAAATGACAATCTTGCCCAAGCTACTCTTCTTTTTTCGCTCCCTACCGTTATATGTCCCTCGGGCAGCTCTTAATAGTCTCCAGTCAGAACTACTCTCTTTTATCTGGCAAAACAAAAAGCCAAGACTGGGACGCCCAGTGATGTACGGGACCCGCTCGGGAGGTGGTCTGGGGTGCCCGGACTTATGGAAATACTTTCTTGCCGCCCGCTTGGTACAAACCGCCCAATGGCACGCCAACCCAACCTCTATCCCGTGGCTGCAATTCGAGAGGGCCTCGGTCGCTCCTTATCACCTCCCAGGGATTTTGTGGTCCCGCTCTATCACCCATAGGGAGATAGCCCCATTTAATGCTATAGTGGGACAGTCTCTTTACCTCTGGTCTCTTTACGAGAAAAAATTTCAGCTAAAATCCAAAGCCCCCCCCCTGGCCTCATATCTAGGGGAACCCCTTTTCCCCCCAGCGTTTAGTCTGCACCCCACATTCTCAGAATGGACAGATAGAGGCCTTACTTCGCTGAAGGCTTTTATGCGCGACGCCTCCTTCTGCTCATTCTCGTCCTTACAGCAGCTACATGCCATGGACAGAAGGACATTCTACCAATTCCTCCAGATCAGGCACTTCTATACCAGCAACTTCCCAGAGATCTATAGGTCCTCAGGTACGCACTTTGAGGGTCTTTGCGATGAGTCCTCCCGTGAGAGAGGAACCATCTCAAGCCTATACAGCTACCTAAATGAGCACAACGCGACTCCCAAAACGTCAGCAATGTTGGGCTGGGAGGCGGAGGTTGAACAGGAATTTTCAGTGGAGGACTGGCGGGACATGGTAGACAATATGCACAAATGTACACGCTCTATCTCCGTAAAGGAAACGGTCCTCAAGCTCCATACTAGATGGTACTACACCCCGGACCGTCTGCACAGGATGTTCCCTCTGGTTCCCGACACATGTTTTAGAGGATGTCGGGTCAGGGGCACACTGCTGCACACGTTTTGGGCCTGCGAGGCTCTGTCACATCTATGGACCAAAGCCGCCAACCTGATCCCAAGGATCACTGATGTTTCAGTGACCCTTACATTCCAAATGTGCATCCTTTATGCTGACATACCTGGGGCTATTCCCCCACAACAAAAGCTAATACACACACTTTTTAGCGCCATTCAATGGGCAATAGTACTAAATTGGAAGAGCCATTCGGTGCCTTGGTCACAGGTACTTCTCCGGATGGAGTCTATTAGGCTGATGGAAAAGATCCACCATACCCTTCTGGACACCATGCATATTTTTGATAGCAAATGAAACAAATGGTCAGCCTTTCAACTAGAGGGGGTCTCTCTGGAACAATAAATAGCATGTATTGGGAAAGGCTACACCTACCTCGACACCTATCGAGAGTAAAGCTTCAGAAGAAAGTCAAGCCAGTTTACCTTGTTTTTGTGTTTCTTTATTTTGTTATCATTTTCTCTCATCTCTCTGGTTTCTTTATGTTTGAATTACTAGGTCTGACTTTGGACCATGTTGAGATATAACTGAATTGAATGCATTGTCTATACAATAGTTCGATTCACCATCTTCAGAGGTGTACAAAAACTTGTTTATACTGTACATGACCTGTTGATTAGATATTCAAGTATAATCTGTTGATCACTTGTATACTCTGTATTTACTCTGTTCAAAGAAAATAATAAAAACGTTTGTAAACGAAATCTGGGGGCTTTCATAATTACCATAATTATTTGTATAAACAAACCCTAACAAGTTTCAAAAACTTTCTTTTACTATTTTTCTAAATAAAATTGTTCTTTGAAAAATGCATTGAATTGTCGACAACCCTTTTCTTTTGGCACTGTCATAATCCCTCTGGTCCATTTTCCCCATATACATCGAGTGCCCAGATGTGACAGTGTGCACTGCTGTCGAGAACCCGCCTCCCTGTGTCAGTGATTGGCACGGGACAAGGTCCTGTCGGCACACCTTTCCAAATCCACAATGGTCATCTAATGTGAGAAGGAGGCCACACGGGCCCCCTGTAGCATGGGTGGGGTTGCAATTGTGACCCCCTGACGCTATGCCCATGGCTACAGTATAAGGCCTACATGTTTACATTTTGAACCCCAGCACCAATATTAGCTCTAGATAGTACAGTTCTTTTGTATCAGTGGAAAAACAATTGGTTGGCAGTTGCAGCTTTAGAACCCAGAGAACCCTGCAAGAGATGCAGTTGCGCCAACACTAGCAATGCCAAAGGTACAGGGAAAGCTTTAAAGTGGTTCTAAAGGCAGAAGTTTATTTTATCTTCATGCAGTCTATGTATTGAGATAAAGAAACCTATGTATTGAGAAAAAACCTTCAGTGTGCAGCAGCCCCCCCTCAGCCCCCTAATACTTACCTGAGCCCCATCTCTATCCTGATTGGCTGAGATACAGCAGCGGGCACCATTGGCTCCCACTGCTGTCAATCAAGTCAGTGAGCCAATGAGGAGAGAGAGGGGGTGGGGCCAAGCCATTGCTCCATGTCTGAATGGACACACAGAGCAGCGGCTCAGCTCAGGTGCCCCCATAGCAAGCTGCTTACTAGGGGGGCACCTGGCAGGAGGGAGGGGCTAGGAGTGCTGGCGACAGACCCAAGAAGAGGAGGATCTGTCTGCTCTGTGCAAAACCACTGAACAGAGCATGTAAGTTTGACATGTTTGTTATTTTTAAACAACAATAAAACAAGTCCTTAATATCATTTTAACTCTTGGCAGTAAAATATTTCTATCATGTTAACCTTCACAATCGCCTTTTGTGTAAAGCGTACAAGGGAAAACACCTTCAGGAACTTCCTCCAGGTTTTTTTTTTAACCTCCCTGGCGGTTTTCCCGAGTCTGGCTCAGGGTGGAATTTCAGTACCATTAGCGGTAACCCCGAGCCAGACGGGATTGCATTGCAGGATACAGGGAAAGTTACTTAATAGAATTTGTTGATTTTTTCAAGATAGTGTTTTCCTTTGCTGCCAAAAACACCCACGGCGAATATTGTATATTCTTTTTCTATAAATTTATCCGGGGTGAGCAGCCAGCTCCAAAATTAATAACTTTCATTGGTACACCCACATCCCTCTTTTCACAGGGAAAGTTACTTACCTTGTCCCCTGGATCCTGTGATGTCTCCCCGCTGTGTGTGTGAGCTGTCTCCTCGCTCGATTCACACAGTGCCGAGTGCCGCTGAGCTCCATTCCCTGCGACGTTGTGACGCACAGGAGCGGAGATCGGCGGCAAATTCAAAAAAGTTAAAACACAGTACACATACAGTACACTGTAATCTTACAGATTACAGTACTGTATAAAAAAAAATACACATCCCCTTTGTCCCTAGTGGTCTGTCCAGTGCCCTGCATGCACTTTTATATTATAAATACATTTTTTTCTGCCTGGAATTTGGAGATTGTCCATAGCAACCAAAAAGTGTCCCTTTATGTCAAAAGCGGTTTTAGACCAGCTTGAAAACAGCGATAATAAATTAGAATCACTTGCAGAATTGAGCGATAGTGATTTGTGGGGAAATTCGTCATCAAACACTAAATCTAATGACAGCGACAATTCTGCAACTGAGCAAATTTCAGTGTTTTTCATTTGATTACATTATTGAATAATTTTTATTATTATTATATTATTATTTTTTATAATTATTTATAGTTGTTCATTATATTATAATTTATTATTTTGTGTTTTAAACTTTATCATACCTGGGATGTCTACTAGACTCTGGTTTGGACAGATTTGAGTGAGTTATTCCTAAGAATTGCAGGCCTACAATATAAAACGCCAAATTGCCATGCAAAATAATTGTACCGCTTTCAACACGTAAAATCAGAAATAATCATACCGCCAGGGAGGTTAAAGTACATTTATATATACTATTTTATAATATGCATGTGATAATCCCAAATGTGAACTCAAATATGTAAAGCCAGCTTTGTTAAGCCATGAATGGCAAAAGGTCAACCTTGAAAACTGTAGTGTCTGTCTCTTGGCATTAAATTGTAACTATAAGGCCTAAATGTTCACATTTTGAACCCCAGTACCAATTTCAGCTCTGGATAGTAGTTCTTTTGTATCAGTGGAATTCTTGATCTGTATACTTGTGAGGATTCCCAGCTGATAAGTGAATGTAAGCAAAGTGTAAAAAAATTGTGTGGAGTCTCCCCCAAAATTAATTTCAGACACTTTAGGTCTGGTATGGATTTAAAGGGGAATCCCATGAAAAAAAAAAAACGGTGTAGGTTTCCCTAAGCCGACCCTTATCCAAAAATTTAGCAAGGGCCTCTTCCTCACAACCCTGGCTTAGTAGTTGTGGTGGTCTGTGGATAGGGGACTTATCACTTTGTTTGACACTAAAGCTAGTCATGGCCACAAAATAGGAGTCCTAAGACTCATCTCCCTAAACATCAACCTGTAGATCAACTGTTCCATAGACATGAACAATTGTTTCATCTGGACACACATATTATGTAGTGAAGAGAAGCCCTTGCAGCCAGCATTAAAAATGGTACAGAATGCACCTGCAACAACTATTGGAAATAGCTGATACTACTGGCCTTGAAGGGGTGGAGGGAGAAGGGAGAAGCATAACTGGCATATTGATACAATATTATCAGGCCTGGTTCATTGTTGTCACTATCAGGAAGCCATTCAGATGAAGAGGATTCCCCAGGCACTATAGCTCTTGAAGAGTGCAAAGTTTAGTGCCACCTATGGCAGGACTGGTAAGTACATCTCTTCTTTACAGAGGAACCCTTTTTCCATTTTATATATTTGTCACGAGATCAATTTTAATTAGTAAATTTGTTCTTCCTGCTCTGCAACTCAAGGAAGTGGTATAAAGTACCTGGCTCATTGCTTTGGCAGGAGGTGGAACAGCAGGTGTTACCCAGGCTCTACATATACATAGTAATTAATTTCAAGCTATTATTAGTTACATTTCCTATAGGAATGAGCAAGACGAAGAGCTGGTTTGGTATGCAGTGTTTCATATGCTGTAAATGCACAAGTGGAATTTATATTGGCACTCCAGAGAAAAACTCTGGGAGCCCGCAATGTCGGCATCCCAACCGATCTTCGGTTCAGCTGTCGGGTGCAGCCACTGCCATTCATGATACAGGAACCCGACAGTAAAGCCTTTCGGCTTTATAGCCGGCTCCCTACTGCACATGCGTGAAGCACACTGTGCTTTCTAATTGGCCCGGCGGCGGAGGAAGGAGTAGGGGGGCTGAACTTCCGAGATACGGCGCCGCGGCGCAGTCTCCAGAAGTGGGGAACGGTACCTGTCAAAAACAGGTTGACAGGTACCCGTTAACACCCCACCCCCCCGAATGGTGCCAAATGTGGCAGCACCGGAGGGGGTGAGGAGACGGATAAGGGGAAATTCCACTTTTGAGTGGAATTCCGCTTTAACATTTTGTGAAGGTTGCCACACCTGGATAGGTTTTTGAATAGCTATTTACTAAATCAAGTTTGTAGCAATAGATTTAACTTTGAGACTAAACCAAACATCTTTGTTATATTTTTGCTTTACATGTATAAAGTGTGTATACATATACATGTATCCATATGTATTTCCACCT
Organism: Lithobates sylvaticus; assembly: GCA_028564925.1. Taxonomy (NCBI): domain Eukaryota; kingdom Metazoa; phylum Chordata; class Amphibia; order Anura; family Ranidae; genus Lithobates; species Lithobates sylvaticus. The sequence goes on along the minus strand of CM053033.1, from coordinate 184,085,829 downwards.
AGTATTTGGTTCACCTTTTTATTTAAGAAGTTGCTTTGTACTGGTCTGGTACTGGTACTTTTAATGGCTTTCAATCCCCAGAGCCTGTGGTGACACCTTTTAGTGCCCAAAGTAAGAACCCTCTGCTATAAACACTGCTTATTAACAGATAATTTCCCAATTTTTATATGTCATAACCTGGCCTCGAGCATGGTGATAATATTATAAGAGATATTGGTATTTCTACTGATAATGGGAAAAATGATGTAGGCAATAACTACGTAGCTTCCTCTTTCCTCTGTTAGCTGCAGACATCGAGCTATGATGTCTAATCATCAATCCAGCCATACTTTTGTTTAATAATCATGCAGAAGGCAGACTTTCTAACAGGCACACTTGTTCTGTGTCTCAGTAACATTTAAGGCCCCTAGATCAGCATAACAGCCAAGAAACCAGCATTTTCCACTGGTGAGGTTAGCAACAGTGATGAGCCAACCCTGGTTTGGACTGAACTTTGTTCAGAGTTTTACGGTAGTTAATATACCACCCGAATGGGTGTTCAGCCATGTCAAATCTCCAGTTGTAGTGCTATGACCTATACATTTAGCAGCAGTGATACTAACAGTGTTTATGGAAGCCTCACAAAAAGGGATGTGGGGTCCCCCCCAAAATTCCATTTCAGACCCTGAAATTTATGAATTTTAATTGGGAACCCCACATAAAAAACATGAAAAAATGTTGTTTCCCTTGAACTATAGGTTGCCAACATGTTCATAGTTACATAGTAGTTGAGGTTGAAAAAAGACACAAGTCCATCAAGTCAAACCTATGTGTGTGATTATATGTCAGTATTACATTGATCCCTGTATGTTGCTGTCGTTCAGGTGCTTATCTAATAGTTTCTTGAAACTATCAATGCCCCCCTGCTGAGACCACCGCCTGTGGAAGGGAATTCCACATCCTTGCCGCTCTTACAGTAAAAAACCCTCTACATAGTTTAAGGTTAAACCTCTTTTCTTCTAATTTTAATGAGTGGCAACAAGTCTTGTTAAACTCCCTTTTGCAAAAAAGTTTTATCTCTATTGTGGGGTCACCAGTACGGTATTTGTATATTTAAATCATATCCCCTCTCAAGCGTCTCTTCTCCAGAGAGAATAAGTTCAGTGCTTGCAACCTTTCCTCATAACTAATATCCTCCAGACCCTTTATTAGCCTTGTTGCCCTTCTTTGTACTCGCTCCATTTCCAGTACATCTTTCCTGAGGACTGGTTCCCAGAACTGGACAGCATACTCCAGCATACTCCAGGTGCGGCCGGACCAAAATCTTGTATTACCAATACATAGATTCACGCAATGCATGAATCTATCTATGGCTGCTGCTGCCACCCCCTATTCAGGCGCCTGGCCCCTTTTCCGGTGGCGGGTGGCATAATTACAGCGGGAGATGCTTTTTTTAAGCACCATAGGCTCTAATAGGCGTCAAAAAAGGTGACCTGTGAGCTTCATGCTGGGAACTCGCAGGTCAATCAGCTGTGTTAGAAAAGCAAATGAATATTCGCTTTCCTAACACTAAACCGCCTCTCCGCCAATCAGGTGCTCGTATCTGTTACCCAACACCTGATTGGCTGAAATGACAGGCGCTGTGATTGGACACCTAGCAGGTGTCCAATCATAGCAGCGGATGGGAAGAGAGGACAAGAGAAGACATTGAGGAGCTGTCCCACTGCCACCGAGACAGGGTAAGTACAGACGTTGGGCGGAGGCACACTGGCAGCATTTGATATGGCACAGTGGCTGCGTTTGATGGGGCACAGTGAGGCTGCATTTGATGGGGCACAGTGAGGCTGCATTTGATGGGGCACAATAAGGCTGCATTTGATGGGCACAGTAAGGCTGCATTTGATGGGGCACAGTGAGGCTGCATTTGATGGGGCACAGTGAGGCTGCATTTGATGTGGGCACAGTGAGGCTGCATTTGATGGGCACAGTGAGGCTGCATTTGATGGGCACAGTGAGGCTGCATTTGATGGGCACAGTGGCTGCATTTGATGGGCACAGTGGCTGCATTTGATGGGCACAGTGGCTGCATTCGATGCTGCACAGTGGCTGCATTTGATGGGTCACAGTGGCTGCATAAGGTGGGCACAGTAGCTGTATTTGATGGGGACAATGGCTGCGTTTGATGGGCACATTTTTTTTTTTGAAAAATCTGTTTATTGAAATTTTAATATGCATAACATACAACATATGATGCGTCTGCAAGACAACATCCAAAAACTGGCCGAGGCCAACTGTCTAACATAGACCAACTAACTAAAACTTCCCCCTGCCCCCCCCCTCCCTCCCACCCCCCCCCCCCAGTCACATCTCGACTATGAAACGGAGTCCTATATCAATTTATACAGGCATGTGTGCTCTTGTAATGTGGGGCCCTGGTGTCTTCTGTATTATTTCAGCTGTTACCCAACTATGTTGTCTAGCACATCATCCTCGGGAAGCAGGTCAAACCTCCAGTACCAGTATCTCACAACAATTTCTTACCCTACAGTACTGTCAGAATTAAGCGATGAATGCCATACTTTGTCAAATTCCTTTATACAACCCCGACTTTCATATGTGGCTTTGTAATAAGGTAACATTGAATTTACTAGGCCTTTCCAGGCGGAGATACTTGGAGCCACTGTTTTTTTCCAGGCTAGTAGAATAGCCTTCTTGCCATAAAAGAACAGTATACTCAACATTGTACGCATGGCCCTTGAGGGCACCACATCATCAACATGCCCCAGGAGACAAACTCTAACATTCAATGGAATCGGGACTGATATAAGTTCTGTAATACATGCATGGATATCTGTCCAGAATTTCTGGACATGATGGCAATGCCAGAAAATGTGGTCAGCGTCAGCAGGTGAATGAGAACATCTCCAACACTCCGTTGAGACTGAGGGAAAAATCTTCCCCAGTATAGCCGGTGTGTAGTAACTCCTATGTAGAAATTTGAATTGAATCAACCTATCCCTGGCCGACACCGGGTTCTTGAAGGGTTGAGTCCATAAGTCGTCCCAATCCTCGCCCTGTATCTCAGGGACTTCTCTCACCCATTTTTCCCTGCATCTGGTAATAGTTTTGGGAGTCACTTTAAAGAATTCCTTGTACGTTTCAGAGAGAGGCTTTGCTAACTCATCTCTTGTCAGCATCGTTTCCAGGGACGAGGGTATAGATTCTACTTTCAGTTCATGAAATTGTACTTGGAAAGCATGTCGGACCTGTAGAAATCTAAACAGGTAATGATTGGGGAGGTCATGTCTAGATTTAAGTTGTGAAAAGGATTGTATTTCTCCAAAAGATGTTATGTCTTTTAACGTCTTAATTCCTTTAATCGCCCAGATCATAGGATCTGGTAGATTATAGAATTGGGGTAAGGTTGGGTTCATCCAAATGGGGGTTGAGGGTGACACCCCCTGATAGCTGGGGCATGCGGTTTTCACCGCCAATTCCCTGGTCTTAATGTTTGCCTTCATTGTCAATGTCAGCGGAAGATCAGATCTAGTGCCTCTAAACAGCGCAAATCGCAGACTGTCATAGGATCCCAGATGAGCCACCTCCAAGACCGTAGCCGCTTCACCGCCATCTGCCATCAACCACCTGCGGGCAAAGACCATTTGTCCAGCCAGGTAGTATTTTTGCCAGTCCGGCACCGCCAGACCCCCTTGTTCTCCTGGTTCCTGCAGTACTTTTAGGCCTATTCGGGGGGGCTTGGGGGTCCACAAAAAGGTGGAGGCTACACTGTCAAACTTCCGAAAAGTAGCTTTCGGAATCCAGACAGGTGCATGTCGTAGGAAATACAGGACCACGGGAAGAAATTTCATCTTTAGGAGACTTATTCTGCCTACGGGAGACAATGGGAGCTTGGACCAGGTTTGTATCTTCCGTTTTAGTCGCGTAATTAAGGGGAGTAGGCTGCATTGGGCAAGGGTGAGGCTGCATTGGGCACGGGTGAGGCTGCATTGGGCACGGGGGAGGCTGCATTGGGCACGAGAGAGGCTGCATTGGGCACGGGGGAGGCTGCATTGGGCACGGGGGAGGCTGCATTGGACACGGGGAGGCTGCATTGGGCACGGGGGAGGCTGCATTGGGCACGAGAGAGGCTGCATTGGGCACGAGAGAGGCTGCATTGGGCACGGGTGAGGCTGCATTGGGCACGGGTGAGGGTGCACGGGTGAGGCTGCATTGGGCACGGGTGAGGCTGCATTGGGCACGGGGGAGGCTGCATTGGGCACGGGGGAGGCTGCATTGGGCACGGGGGAGGCTGCATTGGGCACGGGGGAGGCTGCATTGGGCATGGGTCAGGCTGCATTGGGCATGGGTGGGGTCAGGCTGCATTGGGCACGGGTCATGCTGAATTGGGCACAGGTGAGTCATGCTGAATTGGGCACGGGTCATGCTGAATTGGGCAAAGGTGAGGCTGGATTGGGCACGGGTGAGGCTGCATTGAGGGCACAGGTGAGGCTGCATTGGGCACTGGACACGTTGCATGGGGCACAAGTGGGGCACAGGTGAGGCAGTATTGGGCACAGGTGAGGCAGTATTGGGCACTGGCCATGCTGCTTTGGGAGGTATATAGTCCTGTACATTTGCTGTCACCTGGACTCCTAGGTATTTTGAAGAGACCCACTGGAGCGGTAGATTGGGATCAGCTTTGTCCTTAGCCCCGGGGTCTATCGGCAGGATGGAAAATTTGCTCCAGTTCACTTTCAGACCCGAGAAGGTGGCAAAGCGGTCAATTGTCTCTAGCGCTTTTTTCAGGGACTCCCCCGGGTCATCCAGGAACAGCAGCATATCATCCGCATACAATGCCAGGGTTTCATCAATCGTACCCACCCTGATGGAGTTTATGTCTTTATCAGACCTAAGTGCAACTGCCAAGGGTTCTAGGGCGAGAGAAAACAGAAAAGGGGACAGTGGGCATCCCTGTCTAGTCCCCCTACCCACCTCAAAGAAGTCCGAGGTGGAGGTTCCTAGCCGGATGGCTGCTCTCGGTCGTCTGTAGAGCAGGGATACCCACCTCCTGTATTGTGGTCCAAACCCCATTGTCTCCAAGACCTTGAACATGTACAACCAATCGACTGAGTCGAAGGCCTTCTCAAAATCTATTGATACTACAATTCTATTACTGTCGGGTGTTGGTGGGATTTGCAGGTGCGTGAAAAGTCTCCTTAGGTTTGTGTCCATCGATTTTCCCGGCATAAAGCCCGTCTGGTCAATATTAATAATGGATGGGAGTACAGTCGCCAGTCTAAGGGCTAGTATCTTGGTCAAGATTTTCAAGTCCATGTTGAGTAAAGCTATCGGTCTGTACGAAGCACATTCCTGTGGATCCTTGCCTGGTTTCAATAGCAGAACCATATAGGCATCCAGCATGGAATCAGGCAAGGCATCATGCTCGTGACAGTATTCTAGAAGTAAGTTTAACCTAGGTGCTACAACCTCTACATTTGCCTTATAAAAGGCAGCCGGGAGACCGTCAGGACCCAGAGCTTTATTGGGGGGGAAAGTAAAGATGGCCTTCTCGATTTCCTTTTTTGTGATTCTGGCGTCTAAAGCGTGCATATCCGTTTCAGACAGTCTTGGTATGGGTAAGTCATTTAAGAGAGATTCCAGAGTCGACGTGTCATAGGGGGGGATAAGAGCATATAAGGTGGAGTAAAATTGAACAAAAGTGTGCATAATGCGACCTGGCTCGTCTACCGAGTTCCCTCCCGTGTCTTTTATCACCGGGATGCAGGTAAGTGAATGGTGATCGGCCACCAGCATGGCCAATAGTTTGCCGTTCTTGTCCCCTTCAGCAAAGGTCGTCTGTGCGTTCCTAACCAATTCTGCACGGGCCTGTCCAGTAAAATGGATAGATAATGTGCGTCTTGCTTCCAGCAGGGCCGCATATGAAGCTCCTGTAGGAGCGTCAGCATACGCCCCCGCCTTCACTCTTTCTGCTTGTTGCAACAACTCTGTTTCCTCCTGGTCATTTTTTTTCACTATTTTAATGGCTGAGATATACTCCCCCCGGCTCACTGCCTTGAAAGCGTCCCAAACAGTCATGGGGTCTGCTGTGTCGTCGTTAGATGACCAATACGATTGCATGGCTTCAGTCACCTGAGCCGAGACCTGTTCATTTTGAATCCAACCTGGTTGGAGCCTCCAACCACCCCTCCGAGCCCCCGCCTGAAACGACAGGGTGACCGCAAGGGGATTGTGGTCCGTTAGGCTTCCGGGGAGGTAGGAGACCTCCCTAACCTATGGCAACAGTAGGTCATTCCCGAAAGCCAAGTAAATTCTAGCTGCTGACTTGTGTGCCGTCGAGACATGGGAGTAACAGTTGGATGCTTCCATCTCCAGAGTTCCGTTAAATTTGCAACCGATCCCCAGCCTTTTAATTCTGGGGACCCTCTTCTAGTCAGGTTGGAGGAGTCCAAGGCCGCATCCAAGATGGCATTGAAATCCCCCAACACCACCAGTGGCAGATGAACATAGGGTGCAAGTTTACTCAACAGACCAACCAACAGTTCTACCTAAAATGGGGGAGGCACATATACATTCACCATTACAATACTTTTATAACATGTATCCATAACAACCGCCACATATCTGCCACCCGGATCAGAAAACACTTGTTTTATCGAGCAGGAGATGGACCTACTTATCAGAATTGAGACACCTCTAGCAAACATAGAGTATGTCGAGTGTAGGGCTTTTTGGATCCATGGTTTACATAAGGAAAGGACCCTGCTACCATCCAAGTGTGTTTCTTGCAGGAAGATGATATGTGGTCGGACCTGTTTAAGGTATCGGAAAGTTGAGGCTCTTTTTAATTTATGATTCAGGCCTCTAACGTTCCAGGAAACAATCTTAATATCATCCGCCATCTATATTGAGATAGTCATATATCATACCGCCCCGGAGCAATGATGCCCCCGGTGTCATCCGACCCGAGGCCCCATTCCCCCAAGGCAGGCATTCAACAACGTGCAACAAGATCGTACCTATGGTGCACAATAGCTTTTGACACCATTTCCTTATCAACTTATTCAGCAAAAGAACACATAGTACAAATTCTAGGACAAAGGAGCTTATACAAGCTTCCCCTTGTCGAGATGTGACTGCAATCAATCCCACCCTTGCTTTTATACCAACAACTCCCCCAACAACTTTGGTTACATTAAACCCCTTAATGAATACATTTCCCCCCAAGTGAACGACTGCCCTCACTAGTTGGGGAAAGGGAACTGAGTAATAACTTACCCCCTTACAAACAAAACAATAACAGACCCCCCCTGCTGTTATACCAGAACTAACTAGCAAACAAAAAAAAACTTGAAGAAAAAAAAACTTCAAAAAAAAAAACACCATCGTCCGGTATGCAGCTTTCATTCCCAAACTTACAAAACAATCAAAAAAATTGTTGGTAGAAGGTCTACCTACGTAAGATAGTCCGACAAGACCAGTAGATTGTTCCTAGCGTTTCCAGGGAGCTCCATTTAGTCAGTATGATTGGAGCATGTTCAATATAAAATGGGCATGTAAATGCAAAAAGAACTGTAGCAGGCATATGTAGGATTTTGGCACCATCTAGTGGCGTCAGGTTATAGCAGCCAGACACATACCTAATGTGGACAAAAAAATGCTTCGTATGCCAACAATAATGCATTTGTAGTTAGACTCTACTCACATCCGTCCTGCTGCAGAATAATGTTGATCAATCCTCACCCGGCAAGCTATGCAAAGATTAATCGGCAGTCCTAATAAAGGCACAACCGGTGCAACTGAAGAATATTATGGAACCAAATCTTGTACCGTTCTCACGGATTCCTGTCCAGCCAGTCACAGGCATCCTGTGGGTTTTCAAAGAATTTCACTGCGCCTTGGTGTTGAATACGCAGCTTGCTGGGGTATAGCATACTGTATTGGATATTTTTCTCCCGTAGTTTCGGCCGAAAAATCTGGGAATAACATTACTTTTGTATTTTCATATTTCAGCTCTTGGGTTTTTCTGGAGGCAGCCAGAATCTTATCTCGGTCTCTAAAATTCAGGAAACGTACCAGAAAAGGCCTGGGGTATTCACCAGGGGGGCGCCTCCCTGTGGGGACCCTGTGGGCATGCTCTACCACATACATTGACGGTTGTTCCCCCAGTGACAGCAGCTGCTTAAAAAAATTTTCAGCAAAGGTGGTTGTGTGGGACCCTTCTGCTCCCTCTGGTAATCCCACCACCCGCACGTTATTTCTCCTTTGCCTGTCTTCAGCGTCATCTGCGCGGCTTTGCAGCGATTTTACCATGGCATGCAATTCAGATAACTGATTGCCTTGTGTATGGGAGACATCCTCCACTTCAGATATTCTCTCTTCTGCCACAGTGAGCCGACCCCTGATCTTATCTAAATCATGCCTGATTAAAGTACATTCAGTTGTCAAATGGTCAATGCTCACCATTACAGCGGCCTTGCTTGCCGCAATCGCTTCCAGGATTGGGCAAGTGATCGCATCCTGAGCATCTGCCGGTACAGGAGAGGCAGGCCTGGAACCACTGGCACCCGCTTCATGCATGTCTTTTTTGGATGCAGCGATTGCCTTTGCTTGCTGTGCAGGCCTGGTGGAGGAAGGAGGGGAAGGCAAGATGGCGGCGGCCACCTCTGTGTCGGGGCTGCGTGAGGAGCGGGTCTGGTGTTGTTTCTGTGGAGTCTGGTGACCGGCTTTTGAAGCCCCCTTTTCGCATGACCAGGTGTTCCCCTGCTCAGGCCGATGCTTCAGCACCCGAGAGTCTTGTTAGTAAGCTCTACAGATAGTAATGAGCTGCCTGACAGGAACAGGGCCTTTAGCAGAGCACAGCTTCTATAAGGGAAGGGAGGGCAGAGCAGAATCACTGAGGCAAGGATGGTGGCACAGGGAGGGGACTGTGATGTCTCAGAGGCACAGAGTAAAGTACAGGGAGGATAAAATAGCAATGCTGTAACACAGTACCTTATGGTGGAGGATGAGCCTGGTAGAGTAGGCCTCAAGATGGCACCTGCAATCAGCCTCTATGGATCTCTCAGCGCTTCCCCAGACCTCCTCGCAGACCAGCCTTCTCCCAGGGACTGCCGACAGGCAAATCAATGTCTCTCCACCTGCAGATCGCTGTACTGGAGCCCGAGGATGTCGGAGACAAGGTAGGCCTCAAGATGGTGGTAGGCTTCTGAGGAGTGGAGCCGGCCGTGGCCCGTGGAGACCAATCGGCCAGCCGAGCTCCACAATTTATGCTGGGTTAGGTGCTGCCGATGTCCGGTGACCCCCTGGGAAGATTAATAGTCCCCCCAGATGCCAGCAGTAGCAGGATGGCTCTGGATTGTTAGGCCGCAAAATGGCCGCCGGTCCCCGAATTGAGAAGC
>CM053033.1:183687580-184075951 GCA_028564925.1 Lithobates sylvaticus | reverse complement strand
GACGGAAGCGCTCGGTCAGGTAAAACTACCTTTCCTAATCGACACAGCACATTCGTCACGCTGCAATGTTAAAATGTCTTTAATGCAGCGCATTCTCTTTTTCTTTACAATGCAAGAAGAATGACATGTTTTAGCTGCTCCTATTCACCCGCACTTCTCACAAACTTAGTTCTTTATTACTTTTCAGGATTTGTACACTACATGTTTATTTGTACTCAGATCGTAAAAGAATCTTTGTTATATTTTTTGGATGATTTGTCATTTTTTTTTTTTTGTTGGAAGACATATTTTAAGGAGCTTTTATTTTTTTTGGAGGGGGGTTGTGTCTCAACTTAGCAAAACAACTTTATTAACATTTGTATTTGTTGCTTAAATTTACTAGGAGTTTGTTGGTTGTTGGTGCCCCTTGTTAATTATACTTTATGATTAGTGAAATGTACCTGCCTACTCAAAGAAAAACTGTAATTGTCGAAAAGTAAAACACAATGGGCAAGGATTTGTTCAAATCCAAAATACCTTTATTTAGGTCTCAGCAACAAACCAAAGAGGAACGCAGCGATGAAGAAACTTGGGGAATTTGCAAAGCCTTGGACCCCCACGGCAACCATCATTTTTGAAGCTTCTAAAATTGGGGGCCTGAGGAGTACCTATCTAAATAATAAGGGAGTGCTATCTGGTCCTGAAGTCCAAAACATCCGGAACTGCAGCAGATGCCATCTAGGTCCCCAGGCTCTGGTCCTACGAGAGGCTCCATCTTCTCTCAGACCAGACTGAATCCAGGTCTTCACTCTCAGGTCTTCCTTGTACGCTTCCTTCCACGCCGTGGTGCTGGTGCTGGTGGGGTGGCAGAAGGAGGAGGAGGAGGCGGAGCAAGGTCACTATGGCAAACATGTGTGAGGGGAGTCATCCCCCCAGCCATCCCCTCATTTAGGACTGTGAGGATGACATCCTCACACATGCTGCGTTGCCTCGCCTCCATACCCGTCATTTTATTGGCAACCAAGGAGCCAAAGGCCTCCTCGTAGGTGGGTGTGGCATATAGGGAGGCTGAAGCATCTCGGATCAGCTGGAGCGCTGACTCTCCCACCTCCCCCATCCTTTTCGCCCTTCTGTAGGGAAGGCGGAGGGGAGGGACTTGGGAGACAGTCAGGCTCCTACGCCTACCCCCCTGTTGGCTGCCACTACCCACCTCTTGGCTGACACTAACCCCTGCCTCCTCCTGACTGCCACATTCCACAGCCACCTCCTGGCTGAGGTCTTCCTGTGTATGAAAAAGGGACATAGTTTGAGTTATTTGTTCACCAAAAACACACAATTTTCATCTAGTGACTGTTGCAAAATGTTTACAAATAGAAAACCATACAATTCTCAGCCCAGCAGTTTAGATTCTTCCCAAAAATGTCTCCAACACTACTGTCAGTTGATATGTCAATCACGTTAGGAACTAAGCAATTGGGGATCCTGAATTAACTGAACATCATTTATTATTCCCAAAAATTGTAACAAAACTACTATACCTGGCTCAAGCTGGGCTCCTCCACCTCTTCCAGACTGGAAGGCCCAGGTTGGTCCTCGGAAGCCTCATCAGGGGTGGCGTACGCGGAAGGACGCGTGCAAGGAAGAGTCGACAGTGACTTCCTGACATTAGCCTGGTCTTTGAGAAAGTGGAGACTCTCATAGTACCAGAGCGTGGGGGCATAGACATCATCTGCTGCAGCTCCAGATGCTTGGGACTTCCGGACCTTATTGCGCTCCCGGAAATAGGTACTCCTCAGGTTAGCAATTTTTACTCTTAAGCTCTCCACGGTTGCCGTGGGGAACTTTGGCTTTACAAATGCCACAAGTTTCTTCATGGCTGCGTACCTCTTTGGTCTGTTGCTATAGTCGCGGTGTTTTGCCTGCCATAATAGGGGCATTTGCCTATATTTATCAATGAAGAGGGGGAGAAAACTCACATGGTTGAAGCCGTCCATAATCTCTGCAAAGACACAACACCACACAAAACACTATAAATAATGTCAGTCAAAAGTCTCCTAATCTTCTCCATAAAGAAGCCTCAAGGTCTAATCAGTCTAGGCTAGTTATGTACCAACGTCAAATTGTACCTTCGTTATAGCGATCGTCTCGTGCGTGAGCTTTCTCTCCCCTCGTCTCACAGATCGTGGCTACGACACAGGTGTGTGACGTTTTATATACAGTGCGCATGCGTCAAACTCCGCCCGCCCCTGACGATCTTTCTCGTCTATTCCCCACCCCTTCTCTTTACGGCGCAGTGGGGAGAGCACATGGCGAGGACACAGCAGGTGCGCCCCAAATATCCCACCAACGAGGAGGAGGACGAGGAAAGGCCGAAGGCAGAAACGTCCCGATCCCGGAGCCTGAAATTCAAGGCCTCCAATATGTCATTTGGAGAAATGTTGGAGATGGTGGACATATTAAAGAGGAGCGACTATGATGGGAAGTATGGGCCTTACCTCAACCCCAATGTCCGCAAGGCCAAGATCATGTCTAAAGTTGTGAGGAGGCTGTACAATCATTTTGGGGTACAACGATCCAAGGAGCAACTGAGGAAACGCTGGTCAGACCTGAAACTGAGCGAGGCCGATCAGTACCGAAAGATCAAGCGAGTTCTTCAAAAAAGTAAGTAGTTGTGTTTTGTGTTTTATTTCTTGCTTGCATACTGCTCCATGTGTTAGGATTTTTACAAAGTTGTACATTCCAAAATGGCCACTTTCAGGTTCGTCTGTGCATTCGATCGTACTCAACCTCAATCTTTCTGCCACTGTCATGTTCGTGTGTGTGGCCATTCGATCGTACTCAACCTCGATCGTTCGGACACTTATAATACGAGGTTTGGTGTTTTTTTTGGAGAAAGGAAGTTTGTTCTCATTAGAAATGTCATCAAGAATGTAAAGCCAATTTATTCGATGTAAAGGAGAGGTCACCCAGTAGCTGATTACCCATCTGGACTCTAGAGCACTAGTGCTGGGACACCCAAACCCACTTTTTATTATGCTTTTCTACACATGTGCTCCAGTGGATACTAGAGGGGGTCTCCATCAAAAAAAATTCTACAAAAAAGCTAATCAGTTTTGCACCTTTAAAAAGTGACTACATTCATGTTGTTGTCATTTGTAACTGGCCAAACAAAAATATTGTCCCTCACTTTCAAGCAATGTTTGACATTTCCTATTTCTGCCCTCAATAGATTGTGTTGCTAAATCTTCCTTTTGTACCTTCTCATAGGGGAGCGAAAACACGTGACGTCAGAGGAAACCACCAAACCAACACCTCCCAAAGAAGGGGAAAGACCAGAAGCAGAGGAGGAGGAGGAGGAAGGAGAGATCATAGAAATTGGAGAACTTGTCACCACAACAGGTGAGTGTGGGAGAACACAGCTACTGGTAAGCTAATCAATGTATGCCTGCCTCATTTCCAAGACATTTTTTTGGTTTTTGTTTGTTTTTAGGTGACGTGGATGTTGTGGAAGAAGAATCGCACTTTACCACAGAGAGTGCCCACGTACTCATCGGGGAGATAATGGTCTGCAATAGAGATCTAGATGACATAAAGCAAAACATCAATGATGTTCAACAAAAATTGAAGAACATCATTGATGTTTTAGGAAAAATCTGAAAACGCACCAAGTAATTCACACACATTTGTGGCTGCTTCTGAACACATTTGCAACTTAAGAACTGTGTGAAATTTGGAACATGCACACATTGTGTCCACATGTGCTAGCTCCGATCATGGTGGATGAATGAAAACGTTTTTTTGGGGGTGCAACCACTTTACGAACTACTAAAGTGGTTGTGGTGAAGGGGTTGCACCCCCAAAAAACGTCCATTCATCCCCATGATGGAAAATGGCACTTTTGAAGATTCTAGGCATGTGTTTTACCATCTAATGACCATTTTCAGACCAAAATTGTGTGCATGTTCTAAATTTCCAGTTTCCAGGGGTGACCCCCCATGTGATGAAGGCAAGATCAAACACACTTTGAACATATAGTCATGTCTGATCTTGGCTTCACTTTAGAAAGTTGATCTTTCCGAGTTCCTAGGTTCTGTTTTGCTCCATGCCTGGTTTTACCAAATGCGGAATGTTTGTCAACAATGTTGTAAATAACCCAGATCTTGTCAGTTTTGGCAAGAAGTTTGTAAACGCACTTGTGAATGTGTTGCAAGTAAACTTTTTTACATTTCTAAATGTGTGGCCTCCTTATTTAAATACAAAAAAGCATTATGTATGTCAAATGTAAAGGATTTGGGGGGCAATGGGTGTTATTTACTAAAGGCAAGTCCAGTTTGCACTGCAAGTTTCTTTTCCAGGGCACTTTTGCACTGCACTTGTAGAGCATAGTGGATTTGACTTATGTAAATGACACCCACAGTGATTTGTACGAAAACACGTAGCACACCATTTTTGTGAATACACACATTTCTGTCATGGTGATGAAAAGGAGTATTTTGTGTGTGAGTTCTGCACTACAAACCTTCTCTAGACCAAAGATTAGGTATCAAACGCACAACATGAGAAGAATCTTTTTGGGAAGAAGAGACTGTTACCTCCTTTTGCCCAGAAAGTGCATATTCCCACTGTCGAAGCCAAAGGGAAAACAATTCAAGGTCAAATAAGGAATAATACGGAAATGACAAGAAATCATAGGTTGGTTGAAAAAAGATATTTATTTAAAAATGCCTCTCACACATCGTCAGGCAGAGCAATGGCCCCCCTACCCACAAAGTAGTCCATATATTGCTCGCGGACCGCGCGGGCATTTAGAGGGGGCAAGCCTGGATGTGCCGCTTGAAGGGCTGTGAGGTCAGCATTTGGAGGGCCCTCCACATCTGGGCCAACGGGCACCACATAGTTCCTGTTATGTCTTTTGAGGAAGTTGTGCAATATGCAACAGGCAAGAACTATGTGGTTCAGTTTGTATTCCGCCAAGTTAATAGCCGTCAAGAACAGGCGGAAGCGGCTGGCCAGGATGCCAAAGGTGTTCTCCACCACTCTTCGGGCTCTGGACAGCCTGTAGTTGAAGACCCTCTGGTCTGGGGTGAGGGTCCTCATCGGGAAGGGCCTCATCAGATGGGAGTCAACGCAAACGCTTCATCTGCGACAAAGACGAAGGGGAGTCCTTCAGCATTCTCCTCTGGAGGTGGCAAGCACAGACTGCCACTTTGGAGACGCCAGTAGAACTCCGTGTGCGCAATGGCACCACCATCCGCGATCCGGCCGTTCATCCCCACGTCCACATACATAAACTTGTATGTTGCCGACACCACCGCCAACATCACTACACTATTAAACCCCTTATAATTATAATAGTAGGACCCCGAGTTGGGCGGTGGGACGATGCGGACGTGTTTCCCATCAATTGCCCCTTCGCAGTTAGAGGCCACAGTCTGCCATTCCTGTGGCGTGGAAGGGAACTGTGGAGTGAAACAATAAAACAAAATTAGTCACTTTGCACAGAAACATTGCAAGCAGATTAGACAATCAACATCTTGGAACAAGAGCATACTTTAACCTTTCAGGCTGGAAAGTATTTGCACAGAAAAGTAGAGGGTCCCCTTCGCAGATTACTCACCCCACATCAATCCCCCCACTTCTGATGGGCCATTGGCAATAACTAGGGTTTTGGGGGGGGGGGTGTTGGACAGGTAACCCTCTGCACTTCATTGATTGCCAAATGGCTCAATAATGTGTGCTAGTTTGGCCAGACCCTCTGTACTTAACACTATTGGCAGCTCCCAGGAAAGATAAAATAACATTTCAAACCCCCCCCCCCCCCCCCAAAAAAAAGGTAAGCACATTGTGACATTCTGAAATTACCAAGCAAGCTAATAGGAGGGAAAGAACACAAAAAAGAGGAAATGGAAAGTATGGAGCCAGCCCCTTGCACTACATGCTTTGCTGAATTCATCCCTAAAGATGCCCACTATAAAGAGATAAAGAGGTAGGTATATAGTGTGTATTGACCCTGTGAAAGGCAGCAGATAGAGGATTGTTACCATCTGACAGAGCAGTTGGGGGAGGGGGTTCCTAATGGGTTTGCCCCCCCCCCCCCCAAACAAAAAAAAAAAAAGGGGCTCTACATGAAGTAAAAAACACAGCAAACATTGGCGCATGTTTTAGGGGGTGTTTGGGGGAAAACAATACTATGCAGCAGACAAAATACATTGCTTAAGGGACTAGGCCATAGGTGTCTATTGGGCCAGAAGAGCATGCTGGGGAGGTAAGTGAAGGGAAAAATGCATGAAGGAGAAAAGGGGCACAGCATATTAGAGCATATTAGAACATATTGCAAGCATGGTAATTCTGGAAGGAGAACAAAAATACAAGTCATTAGCAAACAGAGCATACATAGAAGGGAATAGTAAAGTAGAAATGTTACCTTAATATAGTCCTCCTGCAGGACCTCGATGATGGCAGAACAGGTCTCTGGAATAATGATTCCCAGGGCCTGGGGAGAGATACCTGAAGAGAACTTCAAATCCTGAAGGCTTCTCCCTGTCGCCAAGTACCTCAACGTAGCAACAAGCCTCTGCTCCGGAGTGATGGCTTGTCTCATGCAGGTATCCTGCCGGCTGATAAAAGGGGTCAGCAAAGCCAAAAGACGGTGAAAATCGGGGTCCGTCATCCAGGGAAAGTTCCTGAAATCATCAGGATTATTCTCCCGGATCTCACGAAACAAAGGCATGTGCGAGAACTGATCACGCTGAAGCAACCAATTCTTGGTCCACATACTCCTCGTCACTCTGTTCATGGACGGGTCTTGGGTCAAAGCTAAAAGCCCGACACCAATTCCGCGTACAGCACGAACTCGGCGACGAGTACGTACGGGAAACATCGCTCACAAAAGGTCGGCTGGTCAGAACGGACAAACAGAAAGCACCGATAAACAGCAAGGCCTGAAAGAACGAAATGAATACCAGAAACGAGCAGACAATAAGCAGTGCAAATCAAAGCGTCCTATATCAAGATATAGGCCGCAATGACCAACAAATGCGAACTGACTACACGCACTAATAAACAGATACGCACGACAAGCACAAACTGAAGAGTAGTAACGATCTGAGTCAGAAAACTGAGAAGCGCGAATCTTAAGTCACCAAACTTCGACTAACTCGCGATAAACACGGGATCAGCAGAAGGAGCCCAACGGGTGCCTGACGTGGTGCTGAACTTCCCTTTTCTAGTCTCGTGGAAGACGACTTACGTCACGACGTTCTTGCAGACCGGAAATTCCGACAACGTTGTCCGACCGTGTGTACGCAACAACAACATCGGACAAAGTACGACAGACAGGATCCGACCGACCTGGTCCTCGGATAATCCGCACGTGTGTATGGGGGCTTACACTGTGAATTAATGATCCCAATGTGTTGCTCAAGGTGTGTAAAAAATATATGGGAGACTCAAAAATCCTCCCATGTTTATGTATCATGCTTACATGCAAATTAGATTTTTTCATTGTATTCTTTACTTGTTTGCTGTAAAAAGTGGGTCCATTTACCTCGACAGGTTACTAGTGAGACTACTCAGTGAGAGCCTACCCCGATTATTTCAGGGCCCCCCTCGGCGGATGTGTGCCTGTCTTGAAGGGACTGTGTATGTCCATCTTACCGGACATAGCCTTGGTTTCTTCCATGGGGCTGTTTCCGGTGCGTTGCAATCAGATGGTAGGTGTCACAGCGATGTACGTTACCTTTGTTCGGCCGTCCCTATTGCACGCGCATCAGGCTCTTTTTGCGCATGCGCGGGCACTGGAGCGATCACGCACGGCGGTGCCATGACGATGGCCCGCTTTGCGTGATACTTTCGGCGGTTGATTGGTGCCTTACCAATCAGTGTCATCTCTGCCTATCATCCCTGTTGCGCACACACTTGGCCTCTTTTGGTGCATGCGCGGGCACAGGAGTTATCACGCATGCGGCGTCATGGACTGTGAGCCGCGTTGCGTGACCTGTGTGAAGGCTGACTGGTGCACATTTCGGGCTGATCCTCCCACCTGGCTACGTAGACAGGCTGACCCCTGGCATTAGCGCACACCGCACCTGCGGCGGAGTCTGACGTCATGGGTTGGGGTGCTTATATGGCGGTGGTCATTACACCGCCATTGAGCAAACGGAGCGATACAGTTGCAGAGCCAATCTTGGATGCTGAGCTGCAAGGTGGGTGCTAACCTTTATTACCTAATTGAATTTTATTTGTTGCCTTATCTTTATTTTTAGATACTTACAAGATTTAAGCATAAAATTATAGGCCTCTTTAGGCCTTTGATTATTCAATTCTGGTTTAACCATATATCATGGAAAAATCATGCACCATACCATGTAGCTAATCCCTGAAGCTCCTGCATCTTAATCTGGCCTGACATTATTTATTGTGAGTTATTTATACAAAATCCTTTATAATTAGTAGTTTTGAGGTGTTGGTTCTTGTCTATTATTTTCTGATATTTACTGTGGTGTGTGGTACTACTCTATGGTATAATGGGTCTACATATTCTTTTCATTCCAAGCATTGTTTCTCTGCTTTCCTACTCCCCCTTTCTTTATCCCTCCCCATTCTGTCCCTTTTTTTCCCTTTCCCCCTCCCCCCCTCCTTCTTTTTCCCCCATCCCCCCCCCCCCCCCTTCCTCTGATATATATTTTTTCCCTTCCCTTTCCCTCCCCCCCCTTCCCCTTCCCCCTTTCCCCTCCCCTTTCCCCCTCCCCCCCCCCTCCTTTCTTATCCCTTCCCTTTCTCTCTCTACCCTTTTTCCTTATACCTTTTCCCCTTCTCTTTTCCTCCCGGTTCTTTTCTTCCGGTGTTTTCTTGCTTTCTTTCCCTCTCCCCCCCTTTTCCCCTCTCCTTTCCCTTCTTTTTCTTCCCTTTCCTTCTCTCCTCTCCCTATTCTCTCACCTTATTCTTTATAAATAAAAATAATAATCTTTCGGATCCTTTCCTCACATTATTACTTTTACTGTTAATATAGTAATTCCACACCCGGTGGTGTTATCCCATTACTAATTGGTATAGTAATCTCAATGAACATTCTTTTCTAATGTCAGAGCCTGTTCCACAAAAAAAGACCCACATCCGCCGGGGGAGGCAATTGTTGGGTTCCTCTAGATGGTGTCTCCACCTGCATTGGTGAGCTGGTCCACTTAATCTTATAATTATGTATATATTGTTTGTATGTAAAATTCATTGGGCTGTGTTTATGCTGTCTACTTAAACTTACGATCCATTTCAGACATTGCTCCTGAAGAAGCGGTTAGACAGCGAAACCGGTCGAGGAACCACCCCTCTACGTTTAGACAAATGCGAAGTTTGCGGGCAAGCCCAGCATTCATCTGTTGTGATATCTATACGTTTAGGAGTGGTTATAAGCTGATTTTAATAATTGAATTGATCTGTACATTGTACACTTTTTATTCATGTATGTGTTTTTCTATTAAATATCTTTTGTTATTATCTTCTCTACCTTATGTATTTACTGGCCATTTATAAGTACCGAGATAGTCCAAATCCCCTGTTCCTCCAAAAGTCTTGTGGGTAAAAACTACCGACGCAGAGTCAGCACCTGCGTTTGCAGTTTAATAACCCCTTGTTTCTAAAATGATATACATGGATGATGGTACGCAATAACTAATTCATTTTTATTACTAAAGACTATACTCACGATACTGCTTGTTTAGATATTTGTCAAAAGATCACTTTAAATAGTACATTTGTTCTTCCTGCTCTGCAAAGTCAAATAAAAGGAAGTGATAAAAGTACCTGGCTCATTGCTTTGGCAGGAGATAGAACAGCAGGTGTCACCCAGTCTCTACACATACGTAGTAATTTACTTTTAAGCAATTATTAGTTACTTTTCTAATAGGAATGAGCAGGTTGAAGAGCTGTTTTTTACGGAGTGTTTCATATACTGTATAAGGAAAGTTATATTGGCACTCCAGAGAAGAACAGCATGCCTGTGTGTTAGAGCCTGTGTCAGATAGGTTTGGGTTTGTGTTGAAGCATCAGTTTGACATCAATTTGAGATGCTTTTGAGATCATTCAGAAATCATTGACAAGTGCATCAGACCTGCAATTGACCTCTTTCTAACTTGCTTTTGTCCTGCTTCAAGACGTTTTTGCATTCCCATAGACTTGCATGGGAATGCAAAACCCATCTGATGTAAATAAAAGTCAACAGAGACGTGCCCTAAGGTGATCTAAGAAATTGCAAGGTGTATCTGGCTCACTGAGCCAGTAATTGGTGGGGCAGTGGTGGTGGGTGAATAGAAGTCTTCTGGACCAATGCAATTCTTCCTTGATTAATTTTGTAGCTTTAAGACCCTTTCACACCAGAAGAACTGCAGACACCAAGCTATGATGTCTAATCTTAAATCCAGCCATACTTTTCTTTAAAATTCGCGCAAGAGGCATACTTTCTAATTAGCACACTTGTTCTGTGTCTTAGTAAGGCCCTTGGGTCAGCATGGCAGCCAAGAAACTAGCATTTCCAGTGGTGAGGTTAGCAACAGAGATGAGTCAACCCTGGTTTGGACCAAACTTTGGCTGTTCAGAGGTTCGGTGAATGGCCCACCTGAATGGGTGTTTAGCCATGTCAAATTTCTAGTTGTAGCACTATGACCGATACATGTAGCAGCAGTGATCCTAACGTTGTTAACTGGGGCCTTACAAAAAAGAGGCTTGTGGTCCCCCCCCCCCAAAATTACATTTCAGACCCTCAGGGACTATGAATTTTAATGGGGAACCACACATGAAAAACATGAAAAAAAAGTTGTGAATCCCCTTGAACTATAGTAGGCCAACATGTTCAATACCGTTACCCCATTGCTTCAAATGACAGCTCCCGCGCAAAGCCACCAAATAATCATGTCCATATTTGGTCAAGTATCTCATCCAGGAGACCTGTCCTTTTGTTTAGTGGCCTGGAAGTTGTCCTTGGTTTTAATCTATCAGTGAGTCGGCTGTCATCATTCATCGTAATTGACAGGGATCTGCAATGTTTGACAACGTGATTGATGATAAATATATATATATATATTTTTTTGGGGGGGAGGGTTATTGTTTAATAAAGGGCTTGTCAAAATGTGAATTCCTTTATTTACTATTTACATTTTTTTGTGACTGAGTAGGAGTATTATGTATCCCTTACTCATGCATGCTGGGCAAGTATTTGGGGTCCCCTTATTTTTAATGAGGGCTTCCAGATTCCAATAAACTCCAGTTTGCAGACTCCCACAACCAGAGGTGTAGCTCAAAGGCTGTAGGCCCTGATGAAAAAGTTGAACTGAGCCCCCACTACCACCAGCAACTTCCATTGCATGCCAAGATACTCCCACTGTATTTAGTACTCAGTCACCCAATAGTCATATCTCTTACACTGTGAATTAATGATCCCAATGTGTTGCTCAAGGTGTGTAAAAAATATATGGGAGACTCAAAAATCCTCCCATGTTTATGTATCATGCTTACATGCAAATTTGATTTTTTCATTGTATTCTTTACTTGTTTGCTGTAAAAAGTGGGTCCATTTACCTCGACAGGTTACTAGTGAGACTACTCAGTGAGAGCCTACCCCGATTATTTCGGGGCCCCCCTCGGCGGATGTGTGCCTTTCTTGGAGGGACTGTGTATGTCCCTCTTACCAGACATAGCCTTGGTTTCTTCCATGGGGCTGTTTCCGGTGCGTTGCAATCAAATGGTAGGTGTCACACCGATGTGCGTTACCTTTGTTCGGCCGTCCCTATTGCGCGTGCATCAGGCTCTTTTTGCGCATGCGCGGGCACTGGAGCGATCACGCACAACGGTGCCATGACGATGGCCCGCTTTGCGTGATACTTTTGGCGGTTGATTGGTGCCTTACCAATCAGTGTCATCTCCGCCTATCATCCCTGTTGCGCGCGCACTTGGCCTCTTTTGGCGCATGCGCGGGCACAGGAGTTATCACGCATGCGGCGTCATGGACTGTGAGCCGCATTGCGTGACCTGGGTGGCGGCTGACTGGTGCGCATTTCGGGCTGATCCTCCCACCTGGCTACGTAGACAGGCTGACCCCTGGCATTAGCGCACGCCGCACCTGCGGCGGAGTCTGACGTCATGGGTTGGGGTGCTTATATGGCGGTGGTCATTACACCGCCATTGAGCAAACGGAACGATACAGTTGCAGAGCCAATCTTGGATGCTGAGCTGCAAGGTGGGTGCTAACCTTTATTACCTAATTGAATTTTATTTGTTGCCTTATCTTTATTTTTAGATACTTACAAGATTTAAGCATAAAATTATAGGCCTCTTTAGGCCTTTGATTATTCAATTCTGGTTTAACCTCATATCATGGAAAAATCATGCACCATACCATGCAGCTAATCCCTGAAGCTCCTGCATCTTAATCTGGCCTGACATTATTTATTGTGAGTTATTTATACAAAATCCTTTATAATTAGTAGTTTTGAGGTGTTGGTTCTTGTCTATTATTTTCTGATATTTACTGTGGTGTGTGGTACTACTCTATGGTATAATGGGTCTACATATTCTTGTAATTCCAAGCATTGTTTCTCTGCTTTCCTACTCCCCCTTTCTTTCTCCCTCCCCATTCTGTCCCTTTTTTCCCTTTCCCCTCCCCCCCTTCTTCTTTTCCCCCCATCCCCCCCCCTTCCTCTTATATATATTTTTTCCCTTCCCCCCCCCCCCCCCCTTCCCCCCTTTCCCCTCCCCCTTCCCCCTCCCCCCTCCTTTCTTATCCCTTCCCTTTCTCTCTCTACCCTTTTTCCTTATACCTTTTCCCCTTCTCTTTTCCTCCCGGTTCTTTTCTTCTGGTGTTTTCTTGCTTTCTTTCCCTCCCCCCCCCCTTTCCCCTCTCCTTTCCCTTCTTTTTCTTCCCTTTCCCTCTCTCCTCTCCCTATTCCCTCACCTTATTCTTTATAAATAAAAATAATAATCTTTCGGATCCTTTCCTCACATTATTACTTTAATCTTTCCACACCCGGTGGTGTTATCCCATTACTAATTGGTATAGTAATCTCAATGAACATTCTTTTCTAATGTCAGAGCCTGTTCCACCAAAAAAAAAACACATCCGCCGGGGGAGGCAATTGTTGGGATCCACTAGATGGTGTTTCCACCTGCATTGGTGAGCTGGTCCACTTAATCTTATAATTATGTATATATTGTTTGTATGTAAATTTCATTGGGCTGTGTTTATGCTGTCAACTTAAACTTACGATCCATTTCAGACATTGCTCCTGAAGAAGCGGTTAGATTGCGAAACCGGTCGAGGAACCACCCCTCCACGTTTAGACAAATGCAAAGTTTGCGGGCAAGCCCAGCATTCATCTGTTGTGATATCTATACATTTAGGAGTGGTTATAAGCTAATTTTAATAATTGAATTGATCTGAACATTGTACACTTTTTATTCATGTATGTGTTTTTCTATTAAATATCTTTTGTTATTATCTTCTCTACCTTATGTATTTACTGGCCAATTATAAGTACCGAGATAGTCCAAATCCCCTGTTCCTCCAAAAGTCTTGTGGGTAAAAACTGTACCGACGCAGAGTCAGCACCTGCGTTTGCAGTTTAATAACCCCTTGTTTGATTCCATTGAATGTTAGAGTTTGTCTCCTGGGGCATGTTGATGATGTGGTGCCCTCAAGGGCCATGCGTACAATGTTGAGTATACTGTTCTTTTATGGCAAGAAGGCTATTCTACTAGCCTGGAAAAAAACGGTGGCTCCAAGTATCTCCGCCTGGAAAGGCCTAGTAAATTCAATGTTACCTTATTACAAAGCCACATATGAAAGTCGGGGTTGTATAAAGGAATTTGACAAAGTATGGCATTCATGGCTTAATTCTGACAGTACTGTAGGGTAAGAAATTGTTGTGAGTTACTGGTACTGGAGGTTTGACCTGCTTCCCGAGGATGATGTGCTAGACAACATAGTTGGGTAACAGCTGAAATAATACAGAAGACACCAGGGCCCCACATTACAAGAGCACACATGCCTGTATGAATTAATATATGACTCCGTTTCATAGTCGAGATGTGACTGGGGGGTGGGGTGGGTGGGAGTGGGGATCAGGGGGAAGTTTTAGTTAGTTGGTCTATGTTAGACAGTTGGCCTCGGCCAGTTTTTGGATGTTGTCTTGCAGACGCATCATATGTTGTATGTTATGCATATTAAAATTTCAATAAACAGATTTTTCAAAAAAAACAAAACAAACCCACTGTGTCATCAACCGTAGCCACTGTGCCATGAAACGCAGCCACTGTGCCCATCAATTGCCACCACTGTACCATCAAACACAGCCACTGTGCCATCAAACATAGCGACTGTGCCCATCAATTTCCGCCACTGTGCCAAACGCAGCCACTGTGCCCATCAAACGCAGCCATTGTGCCCATGAAACACAGCCACTGTGCCATATCAAATGCTCCCACTGTGCCATCAAATGTTGCCACTGTGCCATCAAATGCTGCCACTGTCCCCATCAAATACAGCTACTGTGCCCACCTTATGCAGCCACTGTGCCCCATCAAATGCAGCCACTGTGCAGCATCGAATGCAGCCACTGTGCCCATCAAATGCAGCCACTGTGCCCATCAAATGCAGCCACTGTGCCCATCAAATGCAGCCTCACTGTGCCCATCAAATGCAGCCTCACTGTGCCCATCAAATGCAGCCTCACTGTGCCATCAAATGCAGCCTCACTGTGCCCCATCAAATGCAGCCTCACTGTGCCCCATCAAATGCAGCCTCACTGTGCCCCATCCAATGCAGCCTTACTGTGCCCATCAAATGCAGCCTTATTGTGCCCCATCAAATGCAGCCTCACTGTGCCCCATCAAATGCAGCCTCACTGTGCCCCATCAAACGCAGCCACTGTGCCATATCAAATGCTGCCAGTGTGCCTCCGCCCAACGTCTGTACTTACCCTGTCTCGGTGGCAGTGGGACAGCTCCTCAATGTCTTCTCTTGTCCTCTCTTCCCATCCGCTGCTATGATTGGACACCTGCTAGGTGTCCAATCACAGCGCCTGTCATTTCAGCCAATCAGGTGATGGGTAACAGATACGAGCACCTGATTGGCGGAGAGGCGGTTTAGTGTTAGGAAAGCGAATATTCATTGGCTTTTCTAACACAGCTGATTGACCTGCGAGTTCCCAGCATGAAGCTCACAGGTCACCTTTTTTGACGCCTATTAGAGCCTATGGTGCTTAAAAAAAGCATCTCCCGCTGTAATTATGCCACCCGCCACCGGAAAAGGGGCCAGGCGCCTGAATAGGGGGTGGCAGCAGCAGCCATAGATAGATTCATGCATTGCGTGAATCTATGTATTGGTGATACAAGATTTTGGTCCGGCCGCACCCCGAGTATGCTGGAGTATGCTGTCCAGTTCTGGGCACCAGTCCTCAGGAAAGATGTACTGGAAATGGAGCGAGTACAAAGAAGGGCAACAAGGCTAATAAAGGGTCTGGTGGATATTAGTTATGAGGAAAGGTTGCGAGCACTGAACTTATTCTCTCTGGAGAAGAGACGCTTGAGAGGGGATATGATTTAAATATACAAATACCGTACTGGTGACCCCACAATAGAGATAAAACTTTTTTGCAAAAGGGAGTTTAACAAGACTCGTTGCCACTCATTAAAATTAGAAGAAAAGAGGTTTAACCTTAAACTATGTAGAGGGTTTTTTACTGTAAGAGCGGCAAGGATGTGGAATTCCCTTCCACAGGCGGTGGTCTCAGCAGGGGGGCATTGATAGTTTCAAGAAACTATTAGATAAGCACCTGAACGACAGCAACATACAGGGATTAATGTAATACTGACATATAATCACACACATAGGTTGGACTTGTTAGACCTGTGTCTTTTTTCAACCTCAACTACTATGTAACTATGAACATGTTGGCAACCTATAGTTCAAGGGGAACACATTTTTTTCATGTTTTTCATGTGGGGTTCCCAATTAAAATTCATAAATTTCAGGGTCTGAAATTGAATTTTGGGGGGGACCCCACATCCCTTTTTGTGAAGCTTCCATAAACACTGTTAGTATCACTGCTGCTAAATGTATAGGTCATAGCACTACAACTGGAGATTTGACATGGCTGAACACCCATTCGGGTGGTATATTAACTACCGTAAAACTCTGAACAGCCAAAGTTCAATCCAAACCAGGGTTGGCTCATCTCTGTTGCTAACCTCACCAGTGGAAAATGCTGGTTTCTTGGCTGTTATGCTGATCCAGGGGCCTTAAATGTTACTGAGACACAGAACAAGTGTGCCTGTTAGAAAGTCTGCCTTCTGCATGATTATTAAACAAAAGTATGGCTGGATTGATGATTAGACATCATAGCTCGATGTCTGCAGCTAACAGAGGAAAGAGGAAGCTACGTAGTTATTGCCTACTTAATTTTTCTCATTATCAGTAGAAATACCAATATCTCTTATAATATTACCACCATGCTCGAGGCCAGGTTAGGACATATACAAATTGGGAAATTATCTGTTAATAAGCAGTGTTTATAGCAGAGGGTTCTTGCTTTGGGCACTAAAAGGTTGTGTCACCACAGGCTCTGGAGATTGAAAGCCATTAAAAGTACCAGTACCAGACCAGTATAAAGCAACTTCTTAAATAAAAAGGTGAACCAAATACTAGGTGGAAATACATATGGATACATGTATATGTATACATACTTTATACATGTAAAGCAAAAATATAACAAAGATGTTTGGTTTAGTCTCAACGTTAAATCTATTGCTACAAACTTGATTTAGTAAATAGCTATTCAAAAACCTATCCAGGTGTGGCAACCTTCACAAAATGTTAAAGCGGAATTCCACTCAAAAGTGGAATTTCCCCTTATCCGTCTCCTCACCCCCTCCGGTGGCACATTTGGCACCATTGCCACATTTGGCACCATTCGGAGGGGGTGGGGTGTTAACGGGTACCTGTCAACCTGTTTTTGACAGGTACCGTTCCCCACTTCTGGAGACTGCACCGCGGCGCCGTATCTTGGAAGTTCAGCCCCCCTACTCCTTCCTCCGCCGCCGGGCCAATTAGAAAGCACAGTGTGCTTCACGCATGTGCAGTAGGGAGCCGGCTATAAAGCCGAAAGGCTTTACTGACGGGTTCCTGTATCATGAATGGCAGTGGCTGCACCCGACAGCCGAACCGAAGATTGGTTGGGATGCCGACATTGCGGGCTCCCAGAGTTTTTCTCTGGAGTGCCAATATAAATTCCACTTGTTTACAGCATATGAAACACTGCATACCAAACCAGCTCTTCATCTTGCTCATTCCTATAGGAAATGTAACTAATAATAGCTTAAAATTAATTACTATGTATATGTAGAGACTGGGTAACACCTGCTGTTCCACCTCCTGCCAAAGCAATGAGCCAGGTACTTTATACCACTTCCTTTATTTGAGTTGCAGAGCAGGAAGAACAAATTTACTAATTAAATTGATCTTGTGACAAATATATAAAATGGAAAAAGGGTTCCTCTGTAAAGAAGAGATGTACTTACCTGTCCTGCCATAGGTGGCACTAAACTTTGCACTCTTCAAGAGCTATAGTGCCTGGGGAATCCTCTTCATATGAATGGCTTCCTGATAGTGACAACAATGAACCAGGCCTGATAATATTGTATCAATATGCCAGTTATGCTTCTCCCTTCTCCCCCCACCCCTCCAAGGCCAGTAGTATCAGCTATTTCCCATAGTTGTTGCAGGTGCATTCTGTACCATTTTTAATGCTGGCTGCAAGGGCTTCTCTTCACTACATAAATATGTGTGTCCAGATGAAACGATTGTTCATGTCTATGGAACAGTTGATCTACAGGTTGATGTTTAGGGAGATGAGTCTTAGGACTCCTATTTTGTGGCCATGACTAGCTTTAGTGTCAAACAAAGTGATAAGTCCCCCATCCACAGACCACCACAACTACTAAGCCAGGGTTGTGAGGAAGAGGCCCTTGCTAAATTTTTGGATAAGGGTCCAAGGGCTTAGGGAAACCTACACCATTTTTTTTCATGGGATTCCCCTTTAAATCCATACCAGACCTGAAGGGTCTGAAATTTATTTTGGGGGGGACTCCACACAAATTTTTTACACTTTGCTTACATTCACTTATCAGCTGGGAATCCTCACAAGTATACAGATCAAGAATTCCACTGATACAAAAGAACAACTATCCAGAGCTGAAATTGGTACTGGGGTTCAAAATGTGAACATGTAGGCCTTATAATTACAATTTAATGCCAAGAGACAGACACTACAGTTTTCAAGGTTGACCTTTTGTCATTCATGGCTTAACAAAGCTGGCTTTACATATTTGAGTTCACATTTGGGATTATCACATGCATATTATGAAATAGTATATATAAATGTACTTTAACTTCCCTGGCGGTATGATTATTTCTGATTTTAGGTGTTGAAAGCGGTACAATTATTTTGCATGGAAATTTGCCGTTTTATATTGTAGGCCTGCAATTCTTAGAAATAACTCACTTAAATCTGTCCAAACCAGAGTCTAGTAGACATCCCAGGTATGATAAAGTTTAAAACACAAAATAATAAATTAAAATATAATGAAACTATTAATAATTATAAAAAATAATAATATAATAATAATAAAAATTATTCAATAATGTAATCAAATCAAAAACACTGAAATTTGCTCATTAGATTTAGTGTTTGATGATGAATTTCCCCACAAATCACTATCGCTCAATTCTGCAAGTGATTCTAATTTATTATCGCTGTTTTCAAGCTGGTCTAAAACCGCTTTTGACATAAAGGGACACTTTTTGGTTGCTATGGACAATCTCCAAATTCCAGGCAGAAAAAATGTATTTATAATATAAAAGTGCATGCAGGGCACTGGACAGACCACTAGGGACAAAGGGGATGTGTAATTGTTTTATACAGTACTGTAATCTGTAAGATTACAGTGTACTGTATGTGTACTGTGTTTTAACTTTTTTGAATTTGCCGCCTCCGCTCCTGTGCGTCACAACGTCGCAGGGAATGGAGCTCAGCGGCACTCGGCACTGTGTGAATCGAGCGAGGAGACAGCTCGCACACACAGCGGGGAGACATCACAGGATCCAGGGAACAAGGTAAGTAATTTTCCCTGTATCCTGCAATGCAATCCCGAGTCTGGCTCGGGGTTACCGCTAATGGTACTGAAATTCCACCCTGAGCCAGACTCGGGAATACCGCCAGGAAGGTTAAAAAAAAACCTGGAGGAAGTTCCTGAAGGTGTTTTCCCTTGTACGCTTTACACAAAAGGCGATTGTGAAGGTTAACATGATAAAAATATTTTACTGCCAAGAGTTAAAATGATATTAAGGACTTGTTTTATTGTTGTTTAAAAATAACAAACATGTCAAACTTACATGCTCTGTTCAGTGGTTTTGCACAGAGCAGACAGATCCTCCTCTTCTTGGGTCTGTCACCAGCACTCCTAGCCCCTCCCTCCTGCCAGGTGCCCCCCTAGTAAACATCTTGCTATGGGGGCACCTGAGCTGAGCCGCTGCTCTGTGTGTCCATTCAGACATGGAGCAATGGCTTGGCCCCACCCCCTCTCTCTCCTCATTGGCTCACTGACTTGATTGACAGCAGTGGGAGCCAATGGTGCCCGCTGCTGTATCTCAGCCAATCAGGAGGGAGAGTCGAGCCGAGGTTCTCGTGCAACATTGCTGGATAGAGATCGGGCTCAGGTAAGTATTAGGGGCTGAGGGGGGCTGCTGCACACAGAAGGTTTTTTTTCAATACATAGGTTTCTTTATCTCAATACATAGACTGCATGAAGATAAAATAAACTTCTGCCTTTAGAACCACTTTAAAGCTTTCCCTGTACCTTTGGCATTGCTAGCGTTGGCGCAACCGCATCTCTTGTAGGGTTCTCTGGGTTCTAAAGCTGCAACTGCCAACCAATTGTTTTTCCACTGATACAAAAGAACTGTACTATCTAGAGCTGAAATAGGTGCTGTGGTTCAAAATGTAAACATGTAGGCCTTATACTGTAGCCATGGGCATAGCGTCAGAGGGTCACAATTGCAACCCCACCCATGCTACAGGGGGCCCGTGTGGATTTGGAAAGGTGTGCCGACAGGACCTTGTCCAATGCCAATCACTGACACAGGGAGGCGGGTGCACGACAGCAGTGCACACTGTCACATCTGGGCACTCGATGTATATGGGGAAAATGGACCAGAGGGATTATGACAGTGCCAAAAGAAAAGGGTTGTCGACAATTCAATGTATTTTTCAAAGAACAATTTTATTTAGAAAGATAGTAAAAGAAAGTTTTTGAAACTTGTTAGGGTTTTTTTATACAAATAATTATGCTCAAAGCCCCCAGATTTCAATTGAATAAGCAATAGTAAATTTACAAAAATAGATATACAATTTAATACATATTTGCTAGAGTTTGATGCAATACAACCGTAGAACCAACTTGGGATAGAACTTTCCAACATGTTTCGATATAATGATGGCTTCCTCAGGGTAGGCCTGCAGTACAATTTAATAAATCTAGAATAGATGGATAAATAGCAGTAATTACAAAATTATTGTTAATCAGAGTTTCCAATGGCTGAACAAAAGGGGGAGGGGAGCGAAGTCTAGCTAAACCAAACCAACATGGCATCCCCCCCATAGCGAAGACACTCACCTAAAATACACCAACTTGGTGTGTGGCTGAAAACGTGCAGAGTCTAGGCGGAGCCGCTAGATGGGCGCTGACCAATGGGAAAGCAGGAGACTCACTAGACCTAGCCACGAATCAATTACAAGTTGCATTCAGTGATACTACCTTTATTTCACAAATATATGTAACGAGCAATGTTATCCAATTACGGGTATTAAAGTTCCGTAATTATATGGTATAGCATTGTAATTAGGACTACTAGTCTCAATACTCACTTTTAGTTTATGTAAGATAAAATATAGTAGACACGGACACAAAAGTAGTAAGGATGGTGGGAGGCGCCTGAAAGAGTTGAATAGAAGGATTGAGATAGCTTGGTATATTAAATAAATAGTGTCAAAACAGAAATGACAAGTTGAGAGTAATTATTAGGGAATCTAATGGTGAGAGTACCTGAATTGATGATAGACAAGTGCAATGGGCACTGTTCAAATGGAGAAATTTCCAATCAAAAGTAGTAAACAGAGAAACTGATAAGTGTGAAGTAGTTGCACAGTTTAGCAACCAAGTTGGAGCAGATTTTCAGGAATGAAGGAGCTTCCTAGAATAAAGTTAAAGGAGAGTGTCTTAGAATATTTTTCAGGCTCAAAAAGGAGCCAGAATTTGTGAAGAGGTTTGCTCAGATAGCGGTAACTTACTTTTGGAGAGATGAGGATATATGTCAGGCGCCTCCGGTGTCCGGTACTCAAATGAGTGCCGGATGCCGGCTTAAATAGTGTCTCCCTGAGTGGAGGGCGTGACCAAGCGCCCTCCACTCAGCGGACAAACAGGCTTCTGCGCATGCGCGAGTGTCCTAGGTCTATGTGGGCCTACATTGCCCATAAATCATAGCGCCTAGGCGCCGCATCGCGTGCTGACATCACGACGGTGCGTGCGCAAGATGGAAAACAGAAGTCTAAGGGAAGGGCTGGCTTCAAAACAATGACGCCGCCCTTGGGTGTCCATACTCAACCAATGCAGACGCTCCATTACCCGGCTGACCCCGCCCAAAATGAACGTTCACAGGAATAGATGGTAGGAGGAAAGTATCATGCCAGGGAGGGACAGCCAGCGGAGGGGTGGTCCAGATAGGTCACGGGCACTCCTGGATCACCGATAAGCCCATGGTCCCAGAGTGTCCACAGCCCAATTGGAGCCAGAGGGGCAGACAAGGTTGGAAATGTCAGCCCCAGGGACACCGGTATCGCTCCACTTCGACTATCGTATCAGCCAGGGGACTACACTCTGAAAAAAATAAATGAAACAAGAAATGAAAAATATATGTTGGTGATTAAACCCAGTACAATATATTGATATATTAAACAATAGTTAAAAAAGGGGTTACAATCATTTTGTACATTTCAGCAGATTTAAACAAAAAGCAAATCATAAATAGCATACTAGGCTTTGATTAAACAAATATTGTGCTATATTATGTTAGTCTTAGAAATGTTCCAATAGCTTTAAGATATTATGATATCAAATGTCAGAAGATTATGTTTTGTTTATTAACCTGTTTGTACATAGAGCGGGCTTAGGCGGATTTTGGGAGTCACTCTGTGTACTTCAAACTGAAGAAAGAGAAGAGATGTTAATAAAGGAAGGGAGGGACCAAAAAGAGGCATAATAACAAAAAATAGGGGTTCATAGAAAAGACTTGAAGCTTATGTACTCGTTTAGGCCTGGTGGCCGGGTAGCATCCAGGTTGTGTATCCATCTAGTTTCTAGTTGGAGCAACAGATTGTCAATGTCACCACCTCGAATACTGGTGGGGACATGTTCCAGAGCAGAAAATTGAATGGCATGTGGAGTTAGATAACGGAAAATTGAATACTCACCTTTCCGTAATTTTCCTTTCCTGGTGCCCACCCATGGCAGCATACCAATGGTTAATGGCTCCGCCCCGATTAACCCACAGGACCACGTAACTCTATAAAAGAAAGAGTTACTCCCCCCCTCAGGTATTCTTGTAACTAGTCTTCAGAACATTAAGGATTATTGAAGGGAGGGTGTATGCTGCCATGGGTAGGCACCAGGAAAGGAAAATTACGGAAAGGTGAGTATTCAATTTTCCGTTTTCCTGGTGCCTCCATGGCAGCATACCAGTGGTAAATAACTCGCTTACAGGGAGGGTACTGCAATAATAATTTTTTTAAAGACTTTACAGAGTTGATATTTCTAAGGTCTTTCTCCCAAAGTCTCGGGAGGTGAGGACTGCTGGATCTAGGCTATAGTGCGACATGAAGGTGTTGAAGGATGACCAACAAATTGTCTCAGGGGAGACCCGCGCCAAAGCTTCCCAGGAAGAGGCCATTCCCCGCGTCGAGTGAGCATTCACCGCAACTGGGACTGGGAGGCCACTAGCCCGATAAGCCCTCTGAATTAGATTCATGATCCAGCTGGCCATTCCTTTCCTTGCCCCCTTGGGAATAACGAACAGACGTTGATCCTTGCGTAAATGCTGTGTCAACTCCAAATAACGCCTCAGGGACTCATGTAGTTTAGAAGAGGTTGGATCTTCTCCGAAGGCCGGGAGAACCCATTCTTGATTAAGATGTTAAACTCATGGTACCTTCGGGACAAACTGGTGAATAGGCTTCAGAACCACCCGTCTGGGAAAAACGTGACGTAAGGTTCTCTAGCTCCCAGTGCTTGAATTTCTGATACTCTGCATGCTGATGTGATGGCGATCAAAAAGTCGTTTTCCAGGCAATATCCTCCAATGCACATTCTTCAGTGGGTGCAAAGGGTGGACTGGCTAAGACGTTGAGGACAACTGTCAGATCCCACTTGGGGTAAAGAGTTCTCCTGGGAGGACGTAACTTTAGCATTGCTTTTAGGAAATGGTCTACTAGGGGCTCCAGTGCCCAGCGTGTGTCTGTTAAGACTGATAAGGCCGAAACCTGAACTTTCAGCGTGTTAAGACCTAAGCCTAGGTCCAGGCCCGACTGCGAGAAGAGTAGAATATTGTGAACTCCAGGATCCAGTGGATTGAACTGGCTGGATTCAGCAAGCTGGGTGAATTTCTTCCATACCCTGCAGTAGGTGGCATTGGTAGATGACTTCCTGGCTTGCAATAAGGTCTGTACAACTTTATGTGAGCACCCTAGGCTGCCCAGTCTCTTCTGCTCAAGTCCAGGATCTCCGGATGCGGGTGGAAGAAGTCGCCTTGAGATAGGAGGTTGTCTGAGTGGGGAAGCGGGAGTGGATTGCGGAAAGTCATCTTGATTAGAAGTGGAAACCATGGTCTCCTCGGCCAGTATGGGATGACCGCCAGGATAGTGACTTTTTCTAATGTCAGCCGCTGGAGGAACCTCAGTATCAGGGGAACCGGACGAAATGCATACCCCTTCTGGAAGTTCCAGGGCTGGATCAGGGCATCCACCCCTGCTGACCTTGGAGATGGGAACCTTGTAAAAAAACAGAGGAGTCTTGCCGTTAAGCAGGGAGGTGAAAAGATCTATCTAGGGAGTAGCCCACTGTTGGCATATCCAGCGGAAGACTTGCGGATTCAGTGACCACTCGATGTTGTTGTTGAAGGACCTTAAGAGGCGATCGGCTAGCTGATTCTCGGGGGCTGGGATGTAAGCGGCCCGGAAATCTATCAAGTTGTTCTCGGCCCAGGATATAATTGGGGCTACCTCACTGGCTAGGAACCTGCGCATTCCCCCTGGGTTCAGAACATAGGCCACTGCCTCTCTGTTTTCCATCTGGAGCAATATGGACCTGCCCCTGAGCAGTGGGGCCAGATGTAAGATTGCCACCCATGCTGCCCTTAACTCTAGGATGTTGGAAATCATCCCTTCTGCATTGAATCGCCACCTCTCTTGCAATAGCTGGTCTTGGAAGTGTGCCCCCCATCCTAGCTGACTTGCATCCGAAGTAAGGACGGACCATGAGATGGGCCCCAGGGAACGGTGAACAAGAAGGTTGGGTGGTCTTGTCCACCACCAGGGGCTGGACTTCATTGAAAAGGTGATGAATATTAATTGTCCCAGGTGCTTCCTTCTCCACTGCGCCAGAAACCCCGCCTGGAAGTCTCTCAGGTGCCACCTGGCCTACTTCACCATTGGTATACAGGATGAAAGGGACCCTAGGAGGCTCAGACAATCTGATGCTGACATAGAGTGACTTCCTTACGCCTGCTTCACCTTCTGGATCAAAATCGGGATCTTTTCTGGTAGAAGAGACACAGCCTTCTCTGGGGTATTGAATAGAGATCCCAGGTATGTCATCTTCTGGGTAGGCCTCAACTGACTCTTTGCATAGTTGATAAGCCACCCGAAACTGGACAAAGTGTTCAGGACTAGCTGCACCTGTGCCTCCAGAGTTTCTCTGTGTTGAGACAGGATTAGGATGTTGTCCAGGTAATGCAGGACCCTGACCCCTTTGTCCCGGAGGGGGGCCAGGATGGACCCTAAAACCTTGGTGAAAGTCCTGGGAGCTGATGAAATTCCAAATGGGAGACATTGGAACTGGAGGCGCAGACTGCCCACTTTGAACCGGAGAAAAGGCTGAAAATGATGGTGGATGGGGATGTGAAGGTACGCATTCTGAAGGTCTATAGAGACCATCCAATCCCCTGGCTGTACTGACAGATCTACTGTGCTCAGGGATTCCATCTTGAAATTCTCTACCTGTATGTAACGGTTTAGCCTCTTCAGGTCCAGAACAGGCCTCCAACCTCCTCATTTCTTGGGGACTAAAAAGATTGGGGAATAGAACCCAGAGTGACTTTCCGAGTCGGGAACTGGCAGAACTGCCCGTTGGTGAAGGAGTATTTGGATAAACTGAAAGAGGACCTGTCTCTTTTCTCGGGAGGTCAGATTCTTAGTGGGCTGGAAAGGAAAAAAGGTGGATCTCCAGAAGTGTCCTTGCTGGACCGTGGAGGTTGCCCATGGGTCCGTGCGACTTTCCACCCAAACCTGGGCAAAATACCTGAGTCTTGCTCTTACTGGAACGGTTTGGGTGGGAAAGGAGTCAAGAAGACTTCTGGCGCTCAACCGTTAAAGTTGAGGCCTTAGGTTTTCCCAATTTAAGGAAAGTGGCTTGTGAGCCCTCCAGCCCCTTCTGTACTCCTTACCGGAACGGTATGATCTGGCATCCCTAGAACTTTGCTGAGTGGCTGGTCGCAAAGTGAATCTCCTTTTCCTACTCCTATCCTGAGGGATAAGGCCACTTGTGACCCGAGTAATGGCAGTGTCCATCTTTTCGCCGAACAGGGCCTTACTATCGTATGGGATGCGACACCATGACTGCTTTGAAGATGGGTCTGCTGACCATGGCTTTAGCCATAATGCTCTTCTGGCTGTGATGGAGTAAAGCATATCCCTGGAGGAGCACCTCAGAATATCGATGGCCGCTTCCGCCATAAAATCAGAGGCCAGTTTTAATTCATCTAGTGCTTTGATGATTCTGTCTGGATCTAGGCCCCGCCTGAGGGCCGTCTCGATATTGTCCGCCCTGAGGTGATTCAGTTCGCATAGGTAGCGCTATACAAGTCATTCATTCATTCATTCATTCATATTTTAGTGGCTCTGGAGACCAAGGATAGTGCCACTGCTAGTTTGCATGCTTCCCCTATCGCTTTTTTAAGATCTGAGTCGATCCTGCGATACAGGGGGTCCCTGAAAGAGACTGCATCCTCTAACGGCAGCGTTGTGTTCCTGGCTAAACGCATGACAAATGCGTCCGCAGTTGGTACGGAGTCAAAGAGTTGGGCGTCTGCCTCTGCCAGCGGATAAAGCTTGAGAAGCCGGTTGTAGGCGACGGGTCTCTTGTCCACCTTCCACCACTCATCTGTCACCACTTCCTTAATTTCATCCGTCAGAGGGAAATTTGCAACCTTTTTGGTTAGGTGAGGAAAATATTTTTTTTTGGTTTTGGAGGGAGGCTCCGGTCTTCCTCCCACTGAATCGCATCTTTTACTGCGGTAATAAATGGATTTACAAAGGCAAAATCAAATACTGATGAGTTTTCCTCAGCTGTACCTTTGAAACATGTTGGGGTGATCTCTGACTGCTGCGGGAAGCATGCGCAGAGGATGAGCGTGAGTGACCTCTTGACCTATCGGCAGAGTCTCTGTGGGAAGATCTTCGAGATAATTCTCGGTGCGGGCTGTGGAAATAAAAGCACAGAGATATTTCCAAAAGCCCAGAGAAAGCTCTTTTTAAAACTTACCTTTGTTGCAGCCCTTACCTAGTGGAGTGTTTGAGGATCTTTTTTATTATGCGGCATAATGACCTCTGGGGCAGCTAAGGATGGGAAAATAAAAATAAATAAATATATATATATATATATATATATATATATATATATATATATATATATATATATATATATATATATATATATACACACATACACACACACATACTACCCCCTCAGAGCTCTACCTTGGTCAGGCTCCATACTAGAGAGAGAGAGGCAGAGGGTGGAGAAGACACTAGCAGGTGTTTTCCAAATGACAGCCTGATTAAAATTATTTTGCAGGCTGTTTAAATAGGAAGTCTCGGTTTGGGTGTACCAAGATGGCCGCCGTTTGGCTTCAAAGTGCTACTGCACATGTGCATCCCGCTGTACCCCTGTCCCCCAAGAAGACAAAATTGTGCACAGGGACGCGCGCGAAGCGTCCGGACACGCCGGGGGGGAAGCAGGAAGAGACTGTGCGGCTGCTGGCCATCCCTGGGAGCCAGCATGAGGAGGGAATCACAGCATGTCAGTCTGGCTGGAGCAGAAACAGGTATGCACTAAAGGATCCAGACAGGAGGCTCTGGGATAGGCAGCCAGGAGACTGAGGAGAGGATATGCTCCTGAGTCTCTGCACCCCAAAAAGATCCACAGAAAAACGGGCTCCCATACTTATCTGGTGCATTTAGCAACCCAAGTAATGGGACTCCATACTGCAGGAGAGCATGAACCTGCAATGGTCGCACCATATGACGGTGAGGTAGGGCTGGACTGTGATCCTGCAGGGATGAGGACAGGAAAAAGAATACCTGAGGGGGGGAGTAACTCTTTCTTTTATAGAGTTACGTGGTCCTGTGGGTTAATCGGGGCGGAGCCATTAACCATTGGTATGCTGCCATGGAGGCACCAGGAAAGTGTGATACATATATCACAGTTACCACATGCAAAAGTGCCGGGATTATCTGCAGTCGAATCATTACTCATTTTAAAATGGCTAGAGGTGAGGCGGTCACTAAGAGATGGTGAGCGTCTATAGGTAATGTCTGGGTGTGGTTTCACATATTTAGAAATGATTGGATCAGCTGACAGAAGAGGCCAGTATTTAGTTAAGGCCTGTTTAACCTGATTGGATTGATTTGAAAATTGCGTTATAAGACGAACTGGCTGTGATTGGTCATAATTCTTGTGACGAAAGATTAGCTTGTTTCTTTGTAATTCTTTAACTTTATTGAAAGATTTTTTCAATAAATTGTGGCTGTAGCCTCTCTGTTTTAGTCTTAAATAAATTTGATGTGAAGATTTGTAGAAATCTTCGTCATTGCTACAATTTCGTCTTATACGTAAATATTGACTGTAGGGTATACTCCTTAGTAAAGGCTGTGGATGGGCACTGGAAGCGTGCAAAATTGTATTCCCTGCAGAAGGTTTTCTATACAGGGATGAAAACAAATTAAAACAAATTAAACAGGCCTTAACTAAATAATGGCCTCTTCTGTCAGCTGATCCAATCATTTCTAAATATGTGAAACCACACCCAGACATTACCTATAGACGCTCACCATCTCTTAGTGACCGCCTCACCTCTAGCCATTTTAAAATGAGTAATGATTTGACTGCAGATAATCCTGGCACTTTTGCATGTGGTAACTGTGATATATGTCTCACCTTAAAAATTTTTTTTTAAAAGTCAGCAGCTAAAAAAAAAAATGTAGCTGCTGACTTTTAATAAGTACACTTGTCGGTCGTGGAGGCCGAGGCGATCCGGTTCCAGCGACGCCATCCTCAGTAAGGGAAACGGCTTCCCGTTTCCTACTGCGCATGTGCGAGTCGGCGCGCGGCCTACTGCGCATGCGCGAGTCGGCGCGCGGCCCACTGCGCATGCGCAAGTCTAATTTGAGAATGGGGAACGCGATGTGTTAGGGGAAAGAGTTCCCATAATACACGCGCCCCATTCACTAGAAGACGGAAGGAGAGAAGATCACCGCGGCGTTGGAAGAGGCAGATTAGGACGATCTGCCTAGCAACAGCCATTTTTTTTTTTCATTTTAAATTGTTATTAACATTTTTTTAAAGTTTTTTTTTTTCAGGGTGTCCCACCACTTTAATATATCAATATATTGTACTGGGTTTAATCACAAACATATATTTTTCTTTTCTTGTTTCATTTATTTTTTTTCAGAGTGTATTCCCCTGGCTGATACGATAGTGGAAGTGGAGCAATACCGGTGTCCCTGGGGCTGACATTTCCAACCTTGTCTGCCCCTCTGGCTCCAATTGGGCTGTGGACACTCTGGAACTATGGGCTTGTCGGTGATCCGGGAGTGCCCGTGACCTATCTGGACCACCCCCTCCGCTGGCTGTCCCTCCCTGGCATGATACTTTCCTCCTACCATCTATTCCTGTGAACGTGCATAGTTTTGGGCAGGGTCAGCCAGGTAATGGAGCGTCTGCATTGGTTGAGTATGGACACCCAAGGGCGGCGTCATTGTTTTGAAGCCAGCCCTTCCCCTAGACTTCTGTTTTCCATCTTGCGCGCACACCGTCGTGATGTCATCACGCGATGCGGCGCCTAGGTGCTATGATTTATGGGCAATGTAGGCCCACATAGACCTAGGACACTCGCGCATGCGCAGAAGCCTGTTTGTCCGCTGAGTGGAGGGCGCTTGGTCACGCCCTCCACTCAGGGAGACACTACTTAAGCCGGCATCCGGCACTCATTTGAGTACCGGACACCGGAGGTGCCTGACATATATCCTCATCTCTCCAAAAGTAAGTTACCGCTATCTGAGCAAACCTCTTCACAAATTCTGGCTCCTTATTGAGCCTGAAAAATATTCAAAGACACTCTCCTTTAACTTTATTCTAGGAAGATCCTTCATTCCTGAAAATCTGCTCCAACTTGGTTGCTAAACTGTGCAACTACTTCACACTTATCAGTTTCTCTGTTTGCTACTTTTGATTGGAAATTTCTCCATTTGAACAGTGCCCATTGCACTTGTCTATCATCAATTCAGGTACTCTCACCATTAGATTCCCTAATAATTACTCTCAACTTCATTTCTGTTTTGACACTATTTATTTAATATACCAAGCTATCTCAATCCTTCTATTCAATTCTTTCAGGCGCCTCCCACCATCCTTACTACTTTTGTGTCCGTGAAGGGGAGGGCTTGGAGAGCTCTAGTTAAGTTATACCTCGTCCCGGGTTGAATGGTAGATGGAAGTGTCTACTATATTTTATCTTACATAAACTAAAAGTGAGTATTGAGACTAGTAGTCCTAATTACAATGCTATACCATATAATTACGGAACTTTTATACCCGTAATTGGATAACATTGCTCGTTACATATATTTGTGAAATAAAGGTAGTATCACTGAATGCAACTTGTAATTGATTCGTTGCTAGGTCTAGTGTGTCTTCTGCTTTCCCATTGGTCAGCGCCCATCTAGCGGCTCCGCCTAGACTCTGCACGTTTTCAGCCACACACCAAGTTGGTGTATTTTAGGTGAGTGTCTTCGCTATGGTGGGGATGCCATGTTGGTTTGGTTTGTCTAGACTTCGCTCCCCTCCCCCTTTTGTTCAGCCATTGGAAACTCTGGTTAACAATAATTTTGTAATTACTGCTATTTATCCATCTATTCTAGATTTATTAAATTGTACTGCAGGCCTACCCTGAGGAAGCCATCATTATGGCGAAACATGTCGGAAAATAATTGGCCTGTGCCACCAACTGAGTTCTATCCCAAGTTGGTTCTATGGTTGTATTGCATCAAACTCTAGCAAATATGTATTAAATTGTATATCTATTTTTGTAAATTTACTATTGCTTATTCAATTGAAATCTGGGGGCTTTGAGCATAATTATTTGTATAAAAAAACCCTAACAAGTTTCAAAAACTTTCTTTTACTATTTTTCTAAATAAAATTGTTCTTTGAAAAATGCATTGAATTGTCGACAACCCTTTTCTTTTGGCACTGTCATAATCCCTCTGGTCCATTTTCCCCATATACATTCACTACTATATAGGGATGAGGTGCTGTATAACGTTTTGGACCCTCTCTACCATTCTTGCACACATCTGGGCACTCAGTGAGGAGCTCAGCTGTCACAGGCTAGATAAGGGGAAACACATCACAACAGACAGAAATTCACCCCTTTCCCCAGCAGCCTATCAGGTGTTCTCATTAGGGACTGACTCGCACTGTGTATCCCCAAGGGGTGGACAGGGCTGACTTAATGAGAGGACATGGGAACTGCCCAGGGGTCCCAGGTGCATGGTGGGTCCCTGCACTTTCCCCATCCTTTCAGCTTTGTAAAAATGTACTGCTTTAACAAGTCCATCGGGTCAGCAGGGGGCCCAGCGGTGTGGGGAGGCTGCCTGTCTCCCCCGTCATCTAATCAGTTTCGGTTGTCCCTTGGGGATCTTCCACTCATCCCAAAGACTCATTCACAGACTAATTCCACAGCTGAAGGAGAAAGATAAGAGAACACAGCAGCACCGGGTGTCTTCATCTCCAGCCATACTGTAAGTGACTGAGCACACTGCCACTACTCACTACATACAGCACTAACCTGTCACTATATCACCCTATACTACCCTATACTACCCTAACTTGCCACTATACAACCCTATAGGGATGACCCGAACACCCTCTGGTTCGGTTAACAGCAGAACATGCGAACAGGCAAAAAAATTTGTGCAAACATGCGAACACCATCTATGGGATGGATGTGAAAAATCAAAAGTGCTCATTTTAAAGGCTTACAGTATATGTGAGTTATTGCCAAAAAAAGTGTTTGTGGACCCTGGTCCTGCCGCAGGGGACATGTATCAATGCAAAAAAAAGTTAAAAAAAATTAAAAATGGCAGTTTTTTCGGGAGCAGTAATTTTAATAATGCTTAAAGTGAAACAATAAAAATGAAATATTTCTTTAGATATCGTGCATTGGGGGGTCTCCTTAGTCTGCCTGTAAAGTAGCGCATCTCTCCCATGTTTATAGCAGTACCAGAGTAAAATTAAATTTCCAAAGGAAAAAAATGTCATTTAAAACTGCTTGTGCCTGTAATGTATTGTCCGATCCCGGCAATATAGATAAAATTAATCAATGAAAAAAATGCTGTGGGCCCCCCCCCCCCCAGTCCATTACCAGGCCCTTAATATTAAGGTGAACCCCGTGCAAAAAATACCAAAAAAAAAAAATGGCGTGGATGTCCCCCCCCATAATCCATACCAGACCTTCCAGGTCTTGTATGGATATTAAGGGGAACCCTGCACCAAAATAAAAAAAATGGTGTGGGGTAGGGATGGGCCCGGTGTTCGATTCAAACCCACTGTTGTCATCTAAGGCAGGCAGGCAGGCATTTATAGGAGCTAGCATGTGTGTCTGCTGTGTTAGTACAGCACACATAAAACCACCTCAGCCTCTCTATCTGTCATAAGGCCCTGTTGTCGTCTAAGGCAGGCAGGCAGGCATTTATAGGAGCTAGCGTGTGTGTCTGCTGTGTTAGTACAGCACACATAAAACCACCTCAGCCTCTCTATCTGTCGTAAGGCCCTGTTGTTGTCATCTAAGGCAGGCAGGCATTTATAGGAGCTAGCGTGTGTGTCTGCTGTGTTAGTACAGCACACATAAAAACCACCTCAGCCTCTCTATCTGTCATAAGGCCCTGTTGTTGTCATCTAAGGCAGGCAGGCATTTATAGGAGCTAGCGTGTGTGTCTGCTGTGTTAGTACAGCACACATAAAACCACCTCAGCCTCTCTATCTGCCATAAGGCCCAGTTGTTGTCATCTAAGGCAGCCTCTATCTGCCGTAAGGCCCAGTTGTTGTCATCTAAGGCAGCCAGGCATTTATAGGAGCTAGCGTGTGTGTCTGCTGTGTTAGTACAGCACACAAAAAAACACCACAGCCTCTCTAGCTGTCATAAGGCCCTGTTGTTGTCATCTAAGGCAGGCAGGCATTTATAGGAGCTAGCGTGTGTGTCTGCTGTGTTAGTACAGCACACATAAAACCACCTCAGCCTCTCTATCTGTCATAAGGCCCTGTTGTTGTCATCTAAGGCAGGCAGGCATTTATAGGAGCTAGCGTGTGTGTCTGCTGTGTTAGTACAGCACACATAAAACCACCTCAGCCTCTCTATCTGTCATAAGGCCCTGTTGTTGTCATCTAAGGCAGGCAGGCATTTATAGGAGCTAGCGTGTGTGTCTGCTGTGTTAGTACAGCACACATAAAACCACCTCAGCCTCTCTATCTGCCATAAGGCCCAGTTGTTGTCATCTAAAGCAGCCTCTATCTGCCGTAAGGCCCAGTTGTTGTCATCTAAGGCAGCCAGGCATTTATAGGAGCTAGCGTGTGTGTCTGCTGTGTTAGTACAGCACACAAAAAAACACCACAGCCTCTCTATCTGTCATAAGGCCCAGTTGTTATCATCTAAGGCAGGCAGGCATTTATAGGAGCTAACGTGTGTGTCTGCTGTGTTAGTACAGCACACATAAAACCACCTCAGCCTCTCTATCTGTCATAAGGCCCTGTTGTTGTCATCTAAGGCAGGCAGGCATTTATAGGAGCTAGCGTGTGTGTCTGCTGTGTTAGTACAGCACACATAAAACCACCTCAGCCTCTCTATCTGCCATAAGGCCCTGTTGATGTCATCTAAGGCAGCCTCTATCTGCCGTAAGGCCCAGTTGTTGTCATCTAAGGCAGCCAGGCATTTATAGGAGCTAGCGTGTGTGTCTGCTGTGTTAGTACAGCACACATAAAACCACCTCAGCCTCTCTATCTGCCATAAGGCCCAGTTGTTGTCATCTAAGGCAGACTCTATCTGCCGTAAGGCCCAGTTGTTGTCATCTAAGGCAGCCAGGCATCTGCAGGAGCTAGCGTGTGTGTCTGCTGTGTTAGTACAGCACACATAATACCACCTCAGCCTCTCTATCTGCCGTAAGGCCCAGTTGTTGTCATCTAAGGCAGCCTCTATCTGCCGTAAGGCCCTGTTACTGTCATCTAAGGCAGCCATCTGCAGGAGTTAGTGTGTGTGCTGTGTGACTCCAGCACAATATACACTACCCACTACAATGCCTGGAAGACCGCCAAGGAGAGGCAGAAAGTCCAAAGGCAAGAACACAGGGCAAGCAGGCTCTGTGTCTAGAGACAACAGTGCTGGTCATGGACGTGGACGTGGTCGTGCATCGTCATCAGCACATGGCCATGGGACACGCTTGTCCTTGTTTTCGGCAGCTGGACATGTTGAGCCGCATTATGCCGAAGGCTTGGTAGAATGGATGACCAATCCCTCCTCATCCTCTCTCACCCAGGCTCAGGGTACTGGCAAAGCAGCTGCCAACGGGTACTCAATGGCATCATCAGGCACCCCTTCCCTAGACCCACCATGTCCTCCTTAGGAGTCCCCTGAACTGTTTGAGCACAGTGTTGGGTACATGCTCCAGGAGGATGCCCAACGTTTTGAAGGCTCGGATGATGATACCCAGCTAGAGGAAGGCAGTAGCGTGAGCGCAGAGAGAGGGGATGCTCAAGGACAGCAATCTGGCAGTCATGTTCCACCAGCTGCAGCTTACTGCCAGGTTTGCTCCAGTGGTTAAGAGGGAGGGGATGATGAGGTCACTGACTCCACGTGGGTGCCTGAAGGGAGAGAGGAGGAGGAGGATGAGGAGGAGGCGGCACATGTCCAACGAGGCAGGATGCCCTCCGGAGGCCAGCTAGAGGCCAGCACACCAACTGAATCATACCGCAGAGCTCCGCCTGTGCAGGGCGCTGCCTCTGCACGGTATCACAAAAGTTCTTTGGTGTGGGCCTTTTTTGAGACGAGTGCATCAGATTGAACCACTGCTATTTGCAACATATGTCTCAAGCGTATCTCGCGTGGCAAAAACATCAGCCGCTTGGGCACCACAAGCATGACCAGACATATGTCGACCTGCCATGCAGCTCGTTGGCAAGCGCAAATTAAAGACCCACACCAAAGAACAAAGCGGACCTCTGCTTGCTCCTCATCGGCTGGGATCTCCAACCCCACTATATCTTCAGTCCTCTCTGAAAGCTGCTCTGAGAGGAATGAAGGTGTAGAATTAGGTGTGTCACAGCGAAGTACTTGCGGGCACCCTGTTAGCAGTACACCGACGTCCGATTCTACCAGGCAAATTTCCCTGCCCCAGCTGCTGGACCGTCGAAAGAAGTTTACCCCAGCCATCCACATGCCCAGCGGTTGAATGCTAGCTTGGCTAAATTGCTAGCACTTCAACTGCTGCCTTTTTAGTTGGTAGACTCGACCACCTTCCGTGAGTTTGTTCAATGTGCGGTTCCTCAGTGGCAGGTTCCCAAACGCCACTTTTTCTCACGGAAGGCGATTCCGGCTCTCTACCGGCATGTGGAAG
The DNA here is from genome assembly GCA_028564925.1 of Lithobates sylvaticus. Taxonomy (NCBI): domain Eukaryota; kingdom Metazoa; phylum Chordata; class Amphibia; order Anura; family Ranidae; genus Lithobates; species Lithobates sylvaticus. The sequence goes on along the minus strand of CM053033.1, from coordinate 184,040,660 downwards.
GCAATGTCCATGACTCGCTGGACAGGGCGGTCAGCGGTAAGGTGCATATTACCGCTGACTCATGGTCCAGCAGGCATGGACAGGGACGTTACCTGTCTTTCACGGCCCATTGGGTCACTCTTTTGGCAGCTGGGAGGGATGCAGGACAAGGTGCAGGAGTGTTGGAGGTTGTTCCGCCACCACGCCTCCAAAATGCTACTACTGGTTGTGACACACCTCTCTCCTCCACCCCCTCCTCTTCTTCTTCCTCCATGGCCTCTTCGAGTGCTCTGTCCTCGGAACCAGCGGTGCTCCGTAGGCGTACAAGGGACTACGGAAGTACGCAGGCAAAAAGATGCCATGCCGTGCTTGCGCTGGTGTGTTTGGGGGACAGGAGCCACACTGGGGCAGAGGTTCTGGCAGCTCTGCAGGGGCAGGCCGAGAGGTGGTTGACGCCACGCCAGCTTAAGCCAGTAATGGTGGTTTGTGACAATGGCACCAACCTCCTCTCTGCCCTGCGACAGGGACAGCTGACCCATGTGCCCTGTATGGCTCATGTCCTCAACCTGGTGGTGCAGCGGTTCTTGGGCAGGTACCCAGGCTTACAGGATGTCCTGAGGCAGGCCAGGAAAGTCTGTGTGCATTTCCGCCGATCGTATAATGCCAGTGCTCGGCTAGCTGAGCTGCAAAAGGAGTTGAACCTGCCCAAGAACCGCCTTATATGTGACATGCCCACCAGGTGGAACTCAACATTGGCCATGCTGCAGCGACTGCACACGCATCAGAGGGCCATCAATGAGTACCTGTGCGACTACGGCACCAGGACAGGGTCAGGGGAGCTTGGATTTTTTTCCCCATGCCAGTGGAGCATGATCAGGGATGCATGCACGGTCCTGTCACCATTTAAGGAGGCCACGAGGATGGTGAGCAGTGACAGTGCATGCATCAGTGACACTGTACCTCTTGTCCACCTGTTGGAGCATATGCTGCGTGGGATAATGGACAGGGCACTTGAGGCAGAACAGAGGCAGGAAGAGGAGGACTTCCTTGCCTCTCAAGGCCCCCTTTATCCAGACAGTGTTCCTTCTCTCCCACCCATCACACAGGAAGAGGATGAGGAGGAGGAGGAGGATTGTGTGAGCATGGAGGTGGAGCCTGGCACTCAGCATCAGCAGCAGCAGTCTTTTAGGGATGATTTACAGTCCCAACAAACCAGTGGACTTGTACGTGGCTGGGAGGAGGTGGCTGCCGATCATGTCGTCCTCAGTGACCCAGAAGACTCCGGACCGAATGCCTCAGCTAACCTACGTTGCATGGCCTCCCTGATCCTGCAAAGCCTGCGGAAGGATCCTCGTATTCTTCGGATCGAGGAGAGGGACCATTACTGGCTGGCCACTCTCCTTAATCCACGGTACAAGGGTAAGGTTGCGGACCTTATCTTGCCGTTGCAGAGGGAGCAGAGGATGAGACATCTCAGGGAGGCCTTGCAGAAAGGTCTGTGCAACGCGTTCCCAGAGACTGGGAGGTTATAAAAACTCCTGGTCCTGGACGACGAGTTGCTGAGGCTTCGGTCAGTAGCAGAAGGAGCGGTGGGGAAGGTGGACGTCTGACCGATGCGTTCAGATAATTTTTTAGTCCGCAGCCCCAAGGTATGATCGGTTCCAGCAACCATCGCCAGCATCTGATATACATGGTGCAGGAATACCTAGGGGCAAGGTCAGACTTGGACACCTTTCCCACCGAAAATCCTCTGGCTTACTGGGTCTTGAGGATGGATCGCTGGCCAGAGCTTGCACAGTATGCAATTGAGCTACTGGCCTGTCCTGCATCCAGCGTTCTTTCCGAACGCACATTTAGTGCTGCTGGAGGCTTTGTCACCGATCACAGGGTGCGCCTGTCCACCGACTCGGTTGATCGTCTGACCTTCATAAAGATGAATCAGTCTTGGATCACCATCAGCTACCAGGCACCTGAAGCTGATAAAACTGAATAATTTATAATGTCAAATCCCTTCAAGACTGCCTATGCTGATGCTGAGTGACTGTCCTGTTATGTTCACTGACTATCCTCTTCCTCCTCCTCAATGATCCATTCCTTGATAGCTTGGAAGAACATTTTTGTTTCTGGGTGCCACCACACCAGTGGCTAAGGCCCAATTTTTCAGCCCCTGTTTAACAGGGGCGTGTAATTACAATTTTTTAAGCAATGCTTCACAAAAGGTCTGACTGCTGTGCTCCAAGTACAGTATCTGTGAGGGGTTGCAGTGTTGTCTGTTGTGGCACCAGCACCAGTGCCTAAGGCCCAATTTTTTCAGCCCCTGTTTAACAGGGGCGTGTAATTACAATTTTTTATGCAATGCTTTGCAACAGGTCTCATTGCTGTGCTCTAAGAGTACAGTATCTGTGAGGGGTTGCTGCAGTGTTGTGGCACCAGCACCAGTGCCTAAGGCACAATTTTTCAGCCCCTGTTTAACAGGGGCGTGTAATTACAAATCTTGATCTAATAGTTCACAGCAGGGCCCATTCCTGCGCCCATCAAGAGTAACTGTGAGGGCTTACAGTCTTGTGGCAACACCGTCCACCACCACCAAGGCCCAATTTTTCAGCCCCTGTTTAACAGGGGCGTGTAATTACAAATCTTGATCTAATAATTCTCAGCAGGGCCCATTCCTGCGCCCACCAAGAGTAACTGTGAGGGCTTACAGTCTTGTGGCAACACCGTCCACCACCACCACCAAAGGCCCAATTTTTCTGCCCTGTTCAACAGGTGCATGCAATTACAAATCTTGATCTAATAATTCACAGCAGGGCCAATTCCTGTGCCCACCAAGAGTAACTGTGAGGGCTTACAGTGTTGTGGCTACACCAACATCTAATGGGGCAAATTTCTGCAGAGTATATACGGCAGGCCCCTACTTTCAAACATCCAACTTACAAACGACTCCTACTTGCAAACGGAAGGAGAAAACAGGAAGTGAGAGGAAATCTACCCCTAGGAAGGGAAATTCTATCCTGTTAGATTTAATTTGGGAAAAAGGTATCTCCTCTCTACTGATGCTTTATCACCAATCCTTGTTTCAATAAAAACCCCACTTTTCCAAAAACATTTGTCATTGGGACGGAAAGTGAGGTGAAATGTTCTGAACAGGTGCACAGACAGCAAAACAAATGTTACAGGGGTGATAACCCCTCCCTATGTTCTCCAAAATGCTTAAAAATAGATTTTTTTTTGGATGGAGCTACACTTAAAAATGTACCTGTTCAGATTCTACTTAAGAACAAACCTACAGTCCCTGTCTTGTTTGCACCCCCTGTATACTGCTGTTCAGAGTATATAGGGTTGTAGGTATAGGGTTTTATTTTGGGTGCGGGGTTCCCCTTAATATCCATACAAGACCCAAAGGGGCTGGGGTGGGGGGGGGGGGGTGATGGGGTAGCCATGCCATTTTTCTCAAGGATTTTCAGCCATATTGCCAGGACAAGACATGACATTAAAGCCGCAAGCGGTTTTAAATGGCTTCTTTTTTTCCTTTACAAATGTCATTTTGTGCAGGGACAGTTCTAAACACAGGAAACACATGCCACTTCACAGGCATATTTTAGACACCCCCCCCCCCAGGTACCATATTTAAAGGAATATTTCACTTTTTTTTTTTCACTTTATGCATCATTAAAATGACTGCTCCCGAAAAAACGTTAGTTTTTTAAAACTTCTTTTTGCATTGACATATGTCCCCTGGGGCAGGACCCGGGTCCCCAAACCTGTTTTATGACATTAACATGCATATTGGCCGTTATAATTAGCACTTTTGATTTCGAACGTTCGCGTCCATTGTAACGAATAGGGTTCGAAAATTCGCACAAACTTTCGGTCCGTTCGAAGGTTCTGGTGCGAACCGAACCCGGGGTGTTCGGCTCATCCCTAGTCTACAGCTTGTTTAACCACTTCGCATCCGGCCGTAGCCGAATGACGGCCACAACGCGGATGCCAAATCCCGGGAGGCCGTCATATGACGGCCTCCCCTTTCCTCGTTCCCTGTGCGCGCTCACGAGCGCGCAGCAGGGAAATTCTGTGTTTGCCGTGTCCCTCGGACACGGCCAATCACAGATCGCTGTAAACGGCCAATAACAGCGGCCGTTTACAGCGTGATCGCCCTGGCCAATGAGAGATGATCTCATATGTAAACATATGAGATCATCTCTCAGCGCCGCTCCTCCTCCTCACACAGAGACAGCGTGTGAGGAGGGGAGATGAACGGCTGCAGCGCCGTAAGTGTTTTTAAAAATAAAAAATAAATAAATAAATAAAATGCCATCTGTGCCCACTGCCACCACTGCAATCTGTCCCCAATGCCATCTGTGCCCAATGACATCCCCAGTGCCATCTGCCAGTGCTATCCCCAGTGCCATCCCCAGTGCCATCTGCCAGTGCCATCCCCAGTGCCATCTGCCAGTGCCATCCCCAGTGCCATCTGCCAGTGCCATCCCCAGTGCCACCTGCCACTGCCAGTGCCATCTGCCAGTGCCATCTGTCATCAGTGCCATCTGTCATCAGTGCCACATATTAGTGCCATCTGTCATCAGTGCCACCTGTCAGTGTCACGTGCCATCTGTTATCAGTGTCACCTGTCATCAATGCCACGTATCAGTGCCATCTGTCATCAGTGTCATGTGTCATCAGTGCCACGTATTAGTGCCATCTGTCATCAGTGCCACGTATTAGTGCCATCTCGCATCAGTGCCACATATTAGTGCCACGTGATATCAGTGCCATGTATGAGTGCCATCTCTCAGTGCCACATATTAGTGCCATCTGTCATCAGTGTCACGTGTCATCAGTGCCCCGTATTAGTACCATCTGTCATCAGTGCCACGTCAGTGTCACGTGTCATCAGTGCCACGTCAGTGTCACGTGTCATCAGTGCCACGTCAGTGTCACGTGTCATCAGTGCCACGTCAGTGTCACGTGTCGTTGTCCTGGTGCTCCAGGGCCTTCAAAAGTGTAATAGGTAGTCAACAATTTAGATGTGTAATTTATGCTCCTAGAACACGCAATGGCGCTCCCTGCATGTTGGGCCTCTCTAAGTGGCCAGGCTGTGGAAAAGTCCCACATATGTGGTATCGTAATAATCAGGAGGAGTAGCAGAATTTATTTTTGGGTGTCATTTGTGGTAAACACATGCCATGTGAGAGAAATAACCTATTACAATGACAATTTTGTAGAAAAAAAATAAAAAAATAATTCATTTTGCAAAGAATTGTGGGAAAAAATGACAACATCAAAAAGCTCACCATGCCTCTTACTAAATACCCTGGAATGTCTACTTTCAAAAAAGGGGTCATTTGGGGGGTATTTGTACTTTCCTGGCTTGTTCGGGTCACAAGAAATGAGATCGGCCACCAGTACATCAGATGTGATCAATTTTGTATAATTCGCACCACAGATTGTAGAGTCTGTAACTTTCACAAAGACCAAATAATATCCACTAATTTGGGTTATTTTTACCAAAGATATGTGGCAGTATAAATTGTGGCCAAAATTTATGAAGAAAAATTAATAATTTCCTAAATTGTATCACAGAAACAAAGAAAAATGCGTTTTTTTTCAAAATTTTCGGTCTTTTTTCAATTATAGCGCAAAAAATAAAAAACCCAGAGGTGATCAAATACCACCAAAAGAAAGCTCTATTTGTGGAAAAAAAAGGACAAAAAATTAATTTGGGTACAGTGTTGCATGACTGAGTAATTGTCAGTCAAAGCGTGAGAGCACCGAAAGCTAAAAATTGGTCTGGATGGGAGGGGGGTGTTGGTGCCTGGTAGGCAAGTGGTTAACAGTGTAAATTTGATATCCCCTCAAAATAACTCAACACACAGCCATTAATGTCTAAACCGCTGGCAACAAAAGTGAGTACACCCCTAAGTGGAAATGACCAAATTGGGCCCAAAGTGTCAATATTTTGTGTGGCCACCATTATTTTCCAGCACTGCATTAACCCTCTTGGGCATGAAGTTCACCAGAGCTTCACAGGTTGCCAGTGGAGTCCTCTTCCACTCATCCATGACGACATCATGGAGCTGGTGGACATTAGTGACCTTGCGCTCCTCGGCTCAATAGGGTTTAGGTCTGGAGACATGCTTGGCCAGTCCATCGCCTTTACCCTCAGCTTCTTTTTCAATGCAGTGGTCGTCTTGGAGGTGTGTTTGGGATCGTTAACATGTTGGAATACTGCTCTGCGGCCCAGTCTCCGAAGGGAGGAGATCATGCTCTGCTTCAGTATGTCACAGCACACGTTGGCTTTCATGGTTCCTTCAATGAACTGTAGCTCCCCAGTGTCGGCAGCACTCATGCAGCCCCAGAGCATGACACTCCCACCACCATGCTTTACTGTGGGCAAGACACACTTTTCTTTGTACTCCTCACCTGGTTGCTACGACACATGATTGACATCATCTGAAACAAATAAGTTTATCTTGGTCTCATCAGACCACAGGACATGGTTCCAGTAATTCATGTCCTTAGTCTGCTTGTGTTCAGCAAACTGTTAGCAGGCTTTCTTGTGCATCATCTTTAGAAGAGGTTTCCTTCTGGATTAACAGCCATGAAGACCAATTTGATGCAGTGTGCAGTGCATCTGAGCACTGACAGGCTGACCCCCCACCCCTTCAACCTCTGCAGCAATGCTGACAGCACTCATACCTCTATTTCCCAAAGACAACCTCTAGATATGACGCTGAGCACGTACACTCAAACTTCTTTGGTCGACCATGGCGAGGCCTGTTCTGAGTGGAACCTGTCCTGTTAAACCACTATATGGTCTTGGCCAACTTGCTGCAGCTCAGTTTCAGGGTCTTGGCAATCTTCTTATAGCCTAGGCCATCCTTATGTAGAGCAACAATTCTTTTTTTCAGATCCTCAGAGAGTTCTTTGCCATGAGGTGCCATGTTGAACTTCCAGTGACCAGTATGAGAGAGTGAGAGCGATAACACCAAATTTAACACACCTGGTCCCTATTTAAAGCTGAGACCTTGCAACACTAATGAGTCACATGACATTGGGGAGGGAAAATAGCTAATTGGCCCCAATTTGGACATTTTCACTTAAGGGTGTACTCAGTTTTGTTGCCAGAGATTTAGACATTAATGGTTGTGTGTTGAGTTATTTTGAGGTGACAGCTAATTTACACTGTTACACTGAGGTACCCCACATTCCACAAATTCACAAAAGGGGGCAGAGTCTACCATTTGAAAAGGCAGCAGTTGCAGTGCTAACAATTTGGCCAAGCTATCATTCAGACGCTGAGCATGTGGATGGCTGGGACCAAATTTCTTTTGACGATCTGCTGCACACGTCTCAAAAAAGGCCCACACCAAAGAACTTTTTAAAATATGTGAGGAGTCAGCAGTGCCCTGCACCTGCTTAGCAGTGTGATGCAATAGGGTGGCTGACCCCTGGAGGGCATCCTGCCTCATTGGAGATGTGCCTCCTCCTCCTGCTCTCTTCTATCAGGCACCCAAGTAGAGTCAGTGACCTCATCATCCCCTCCCTCCTTGTCACTGGAGCAAACTTGGCAGTAGGCTGCAGCTCGGGGAACATGACTGACAGTTTCTTGACCTTCTTGGGCACCCCCTCTCTCTAGGCTGACGTTACTCCCTTCCTCAACCTGGGTACCATCATCAGAGCCTTCAAATCGCTGTGCATCCTCCTGCAGCCGACACTGTGGTCGAATAGTTCAGGGGACTCCTCCGTGCATGATGGTGGGGCTAGAGAAGGAGTGACTGTTGATATGGAGCCAATGCAATAGGTCGCTTTGGCAGCTGCATTGGCAGGCAAACTACTCTAAGCCTGAGTGATAGAGGATGAGGAGGATGAGGAAGGCTTTGTTATCCATTCCACCAACTCTTCTGCATGTTGGGGCTTAATAACACGGCCAGCTGCAGAATAAAAGGACAAGCATGCCCCACGGCCACATGCTGAGGATGCACCGTGAACGACATCATTGACACTTATGATGAGATTAAAGAAGAACAGGCATGGATGCGCGGTAAACTAGCCGATTTAGAAGATAGGTCCCGCAGGAACAATGTTAAACTGAGGGGAGTCCCCGAGAATATACCCCCTGCGGACTTATCCCGTTATGCGAAAGACCTAATGCATATAATTGTACCTGAAGCATCTCCGCGAGATGTCATAATAGACAGGATCCACAGGATTGCTAAACCACCTCACCTGGCAGCCTCAGTCCCCAGAGATGTCCTCATGAGGGTCCACTTTTACCATATCAAGGAAAAGCTATTGATGGGGGTCAAAGGCAAAACACCATTACCAGCACCTTATACTGGGATACAACTCTTCCCAGACCTTTCCAAATATACCCTCCAACTGAGACATCTACTGAACCCTGTCACAAAAGGCCTACAGAATCACAAGATACAGTATAAATGGAGATATCCAGCCACAATCCTCATCACCCGCAATGGGCAAACTCACACTGTTAGTGATCTAGACAAGGGCCTCCGACTTCTCCACACCTGGGGTATCCTTCTTGAACCTCCTATGCCTCCTTCTCACGCCAGAGGACCTCACTCGTCCCTCAAACATCCAGCCCATCCCAAAGTCTAACTAGACCAACACCGCACAACTGTGGTGGCCGACAACGTAATGTTTTGCAAGTTCCCCTGCGAGCTGACGCCCTGTTACCCCTGTTTACAATCTCCAGCCTTACTGACTCTTTACACCCCCAACGGAGGCTATTGTGGTGCTATGCACCCCCTCTGCGATCTTTATTTTTTATTTTTATTTTTTTATTTCTTTATTTTTCTATCTTAGGCATGGTTTAGCCTTGATCGGTATAAGTGACTGATTCCCACGAGGATACATTTACCCACCACATCAACAACTATCAGACGGAATCTTACATCCTACTCCAGTTTTTTTTTTCTATACTTTTCACCTTTTAACACCCACCATACCTTTTGTCTTTTTTTAAGATTACTTATTTTTTACAATTTCTCACTTTATCCGCATAACTAACTTGGCTTTATAGTGTTGCTCTATCCGCAGCTATCTACTCCGCTCTCCCAGCAGTTATCTGGACCACCGAACATCATCCTCTCGCCGCAAGCATTACCCAGACTCACCTCTAACAACTAACTGTAAGTGTTAACCTACACTCCTGCAAACACCTCACACACAAGATGCCACTCAACGTTCTCTCGCTTAATGTTAACGGGTTGAACCACCCAGCTGAACGTCACTCACTGTGGAAGACTGTCAAGGCTCTCCACAGTGACATTGTTTGCATACAGGAAACTCACCTTCTACCTGAGGACACCCACCTCTGCAAAAGTCACCAGTTCCCACACATCTTCTTTGCTTCCCACTCCACTAAAACCAAAGGTGTAATGCTAGCAATCAAATACCTGTCACGTACCTTAAGGCAGAGCCCGTGTTGCAGGGAGCGGCCACTCGTAAACCCCTGGTTCAGGAACCCCTGATAGGGAAGACAGGAGCTCGAGAGCACAGGGGAGCACAAGTGCCTGGCTGGTAAGCTGGGTAGAGGGCCGGAGATCTGTGCGGACGGGAACCAGGAGGTGACCTGTAGTCCAGCGGCAGGAAGCAAGCAGGTGATGCGCAGCAGACACAAGGAGGTGTCCTGTAATCCGGCAGCAGGAAGCAAGCAGGTAATGTGCAGCAGACACACGGAGGTGTCCTGTAGTCCAGCAGCAGGAAGCAACAGGTAATGTGCAGCAGACACAAGGAGGTGTCCTGTAGTCCAGCAACAGGAAGCAAACAGGAAATGTGCAGCAGACACAAGGAGGTGTCCTGTAGTCCAGCAGCAGGAAGCAAACAGGTAATGTGCAGCAGACACAAGGAGGTGTCCTGTAGTCCAGCAGCAGGAAGCAAACAGGTAATGTGCAGCAGACACAAGGAGGTGTCCTGTAGTCCAGCAGCAGGAAGCAAACAGGTAATGTGCAGCAGACACAAGGAGGTGTCCTGTAGTCCAGCAGCAGGAAGCAAACAGGTAATGTGCAGCAGACACAAGGAGGTGTCCTGTAGTCCAGCAGCAGGAAGCAAACAGGTAATGTGCAGCAGACACAAGGAGGTGTCCTGTAGTCCAGCAGCAGGAAGCAAACAGGTAATGTGCAGCAGACACAAGGAGGTGTCCTGTAGTCCAGCAGCAGGAAGCAAACAGGTAATGTGCAGCAGACACAAGGAGGTGTCCTGTAGTCCAGCAGCAGGAAGCAAACAGGTAATGTGCAGCAGACACAAGGAGGTGTCCTGTAGTCCAGCAGCAGGAAGCAGACAGGTAATGTGCAGGCGGGTCTCAAACAGGCAGGGTCAAACACAGACGGGCAGATCAGGTACAAGGGAGCATCCAAAGGGGTAGTCAAAGTCCAGAACCGAGATCGGGGCAGGCAGAGGTCAGAAGAGTCAGAGACAAGCCAGGTTTCAGCAGGGATCAGATAAATCAGGTTTTGCAGGTTGACCAAGCACATACAGGAAACACTGTTGATCGGGCAGCAAGGCAACAGGGATTGGGTTGGGCTTAAATAGCGCTCTTGGCGCCAAACAGCGTCAAGGAAGCCGCGCGTGCACGCGCGCGCGCGCCCCGCGCGCGCGCCCCGCGCGCGCCCGCGCGCACCGACAGCCGCGCTATTGCGCATGTGTGGGCGCAGCAGGCCCGTTCTGAGCCGGGGAGTCCTTCTCCTCCTGGGGATGTTGGGACGTCTGCTGGAGGGACTTTCCTGACATTGCCCCCCTCCAATGGGCAGCCTCCGGATGCCCAACTGGGCCCACTTACTTGGATTGGCTCTCCTGAAGGCCGAAATTAGCCTCTGGGCATGGATGTTGGCCTCTGGCTCCCAAGAATTCTCTTCCGGCCCATAGCCCTTCCACTTTACAAGGTATTGAACCTGGCCATATCTCTTCCTGCAGTCCACAATAGTTTCCACTTCAAATTCCTCCTCACCATCGATAAGCACAGGTTCAGGAGGGCCGGTGTTCCGGCCAGCAAAGGGATCCGGAGTTGACGGTTTTAGGAGGGCAACGTGAAAGACTGGGTGGATTCTGAATGAGTCGGGCAGTTTTAACTCGTAGGCCACGTTATTGATTTTTCTAGTTATAGGAAAAGGACCCACAAACTTTGGCCCCAATTTCCTGGAAGGACACGCCAATTTCAAGTTCTGGGTGGACAGCCAAACCAAGTCTCCCGGCTTCAGGTTGAGGTCCCCTCTCCTCCTCTTGTCAAATGTCGCCTTGTTTCGTTCCTGGGTCTTCAGTATCGTCTCCTGGAGTAATTTGTTATTGGTGCTGAAAAAATTCAGGGTTTCCTGGGCTGCCGGCACGGGGCACTCTGGGATGCTGTTGGACAAGAACAGGGGATGAAACCCGTAATTCGAAAAAAATGGAGACTGGTTGGTTGCAGAATGAACGGAGTTATTGTATGCAAATTCGGCAAGAGGTAGGAGGGGGACCCAGTTATCTTGAGAAAAACAAGAGTAGCAACGCAGGTACTGTTCCAAGGTCTGGTTGGTACGTTCAGTTTGACCGTTGGTCTGAGGATGGTAAGCAGAGGAGAATAGGAGGTTGATCTTCAGGGCCGCACATAATGCCCTCCAGAACCTGGACGTAAATTGCACCCCTCGGTCAGATACGATATTGGCGGGGATTCCGTGAAGCCTCACAATCTCCTTGATGAAGACTCTTGCGGTCTCAGGAGCTGAGGGGGTGCCTTTCATGGGTAAGAAATGGGCCATCTTGGAGAACCTGTCTACTACGACAAAAATGGTTGTGAAGTCTTCAGAAGGGGGCAATTCGACAATGAAGTCCATGGAGATCATCCTCCATGGCTTCTCCGGGACTGGAAGGGGGTTCAGCAAGCCCCAGGCTCTCGTCTTGCTGCCCTTGTTCTGGTTACATGTGGTACATGACTCGACGTATGCCCTGCAGTCCTTTAGAAGGTTGGGCCACCAAAAGGTGCGCAGGAGAAGATCAGCGGTCTTGCGAGCACCAAAGTGGCCGGCCAATTCGTGGTCGTGGCAGGATTTCAGGGCGGCCATCCGTGACTGTTGGGGGACAAAGATCTTCTCCTCATGCCACAGTAGACCGTCTCTAGGCTGCAAGGAACTGCCAGGCTGGTGAGGGATCGAGGCGGAGGTTTGTTTAATTTCGGATAGCAGGTCCTCATGCAGAAGAAGGAAGTTACCTGGGGTAAGTATGGTGTCTGGAGGTGGCGGAACTGTGGGCTCACTGAACATTCGTGATAGAGCATCAGGTTTAGTATTCTTGGATCCGGGCCTGAAGGTGATGTGAAATGAAAATCTGGTGAAGAAGAGTGCCCATCTAGCCTGGCGGGGTCTCAACCTCTTGGCTACTTTTAAATATTCCAGGTTCTTATGGTCCGTGTAGACCAGGATAGGATGGGCAGCTCCTTCCAGAAGATAACGCCACTCCTCGAGCGCGGCCTTGATGGCCAGTAGCTCTCTATCCCCGACATCGTAATTTCTCTCTGCTTCGGACAGTTTACGGGAGAAAAAGGCCACTGGGTGGAGGAGTGCCTTAGGGCCTTGTCTCTGGGAGAGAACTGCCCCTACCGCCACTTCAGAGGCGTCGACCTCCAAGATGTAGGGGAGTGCAGGATCCGGGTGTTTTAAGACAGAGGCCGACACGAACTGGTTCTTTAATGTTGAAAAGGCAGACTGAGCTTCAGGAGACCACTGGAACTTGGTACCTTGCTTGGTCAGCCTCGTAATGGGAGCAATGATGTTGGAAAACCCCTTAATAAATTTGCGATAGAAATTCGCGAATCCTACGAATCGCTGAATTCCCTTCTTGTCCGTGGGGGCAGGCCAATCCAAGATGGCAGACACCTTTTGCGGATCCATCTTAATCCCATCTACCGAGATAACCAAACCTAGGAACTGGATACTTTGACGTTCGAACTCGCATTTTTCAGGCTTCGCATATAGGCCGTGCTGGCGCAGACGGGTCAGGACCTTCTTGACGTGTTCCCTGTGAGTAGTCAGAGAGGGGGAGAAAATCAAGATGTCATCCAAGTAGACAATAACAAATAAATCAAGATAGTCTCTAAAAATGTCATTTACAAAGTGTTGAAATGTCGCAGGGGCGTTGCAGAGCCCAAATGGCATCACCAGGTATTCATAGTGTCCGAAGCGGGTGCGAAAGGCAGTCTTCCATTCGTCCCCGCTTCGGATACGGACCAGGTTATATGCCCCACGGAGGTCTAATTTGGTAAATACCACAGCGGTACCAAGCCTCTGAAATAGTTCCGGTACCAGGGGCAGAGGGTACCGATTCTTAATTGTAATTTTGTTCAAGTCCCGGTAATCTACGCAGGGGCGTAGAGAGTGATCTTTCTTCTCTACAAAGAAAATCCCTGCCCCGGCCGGGGAGGTAGAAGGTTGTATAAACCCCTTTCGCAGGTTGTCATCAAGGTATGCTTTGAGGGTCTCCAACTCCAGTCCTGTTAAAGGGAAGATCCTCCCGAAGGGAATTTCTGCACCTGGTAAGAGTTCAATTGGGCAGTCATAAGGCCTGTGTGGAGGGAGTGTCTCTGCCCCCTTTTGACTGAAAACGTCCAAGAAACTGTGGTATTCCTCCGGGACAGCCCTACGGGCCTCAACATCAACCTCTAGACAGAGCAGAGAGGGTGAGACATTGGTGGTCTCTTGCAGGCAGTGCTGACAGCAGTAAGGAGAGAGGAAACTGATGCTCCCCGTGGGCCAGTCGATTTGAGGATTATGGGCCTTGAGCCAGGGCATGCCCAGGATAACAGGAAACAGGGGGGACTCAATGATGTCCAGGCAGAGTAGCTCACTGTGGTTACCCGCAATGGTAGCGTGTAGGGGAGCCGTCTCTTGGGTCACAGGTCCAGATCTGATAGCCGACCCATCGGCTAAATGTACCGACAGTCCTCTGGCTCGGGGACGTAAAGGAACTCGAAATTTGCGGGCAAAAGTCTGATCCATGAACCCACTACAGGCTCCAGAGTCAATTATGGCGGGGACCAGAGTATTCCCTACTGGGAGCTGTAGGGAAAGGGAAACAGTCAGGTGAGACGCATTATTAAGTACTGCGGGCAAAACAGTGGAACACAGAGAAGAGTGCTTACAGGACTTCACGGGGCAGGTCCTCACATAATGTCCGGGTTCCCCACAGTAGAGGCAAAGGTTCTGGACTCGCCTGCGTTGTCGCTCCTCTGGGGTCAAGGAAGGGCGGAGGACGCCTAGTTGCATAGGTTCAGAAGGTGCCGTTGTGGTGCGGCCAGAGGGGTAAGGTACCCGGGGTAACATCCATACCGGACGGGAAGAACCGGTCGTACGCTCAGTCCTACGCTCCCTCAGACGCCTGTCTATCTGAGTGGACAGGTTGATTAAGTCTTCGAGAGTCTCAGGGATGCCCACTCTGGCCAACTCGTCCTTCAAAGACTCGGAGAGGCCCATACGAAATTGATGACGCAGAGCTGCGTCATTCCAACTCGTATCGGCGCTCCAGCGCCTAAACTCGGATGCATAGTCCTCTGCCGCCCTACGGCCCTGTTGTAGGGAGAATAGAGCTGCTTCGGCCGTCGCTGCCTGTTGGGGGTCTTCGTAGAGGATGCCCATGGCTTGGAAGAAGGTGTTCAGATTGCTAAGGCATTCGTGTTTCTGTTCCACCAGGCGGTGGGCCCAGGCCTGGGGCTCCCCTTGTAGCAGGGAGACCACAAACCCCACCTTGGTGGACTCGAGGGAAAAGGTTCGGGGTTGGAGTACAAAAAAGAGTTCACAGGCGTTGCGGAATGCCCTATATCTGTTCCGGGCCCCGGAGAATCTATCCGGAGTAGGGACCTTGGGCTCAGGAGGCAGCATAACCACCGAGGGTGTAGGTGATGCGCTGAGCGCTGTTGGGCCTGAGGTGGCTAGGGTCTGCACACGTTCCTCTAGGCGGGAGTACCCCTCTTGTAGGGAGTTGACGGCCTGTGTCAGTCCGGCCAGGTGACGGCATAAGTCCTCCCTAGCCGTGGCTCCCTGCATAGGCTCAGTCATGGCTGCCCGATACTGTCACGTACCTTAAGGCAGAGCCCGTGTTGCAGGGAGCGGCCACTCGTAAACCCCTGGTTCAGGAACCCCTGATAGGGAAGACAGGAGCTCGAGAGCACAGGGGAGCACAAGTGCCTGGCTGGTAAGCTGGGTAGAGGGCCGGAGATCTGTGCGGACGGGAACCAGGAGGTGACCTGTAGTCCAGCGGCAGGAAGCAAGCAGGTGATGCGCAGCAGACACAAGGAGGTGTCCTGTAATCCGGCAGCAGGAAGCAAACAGGTAATGTGCAGCAGACACGAGGAGGTGTCCTGTAGTCCAGCAGCAGGAAGCAGACAGGTAATGTGCAGCAGACACAAGGAGGTGTCCTGTAGTCCAGCAGCAGGAAGCAAACAGGAAATGTGCAGCAGACACAAGGAGGTGTCCTGTAGTCCAGCAGCAGGAAGCAAACAGGTAATGTGCAGCAGACACAAGGAGGTGTCCTGTAGTCCAGCAGCAGGAAGCAAACAGGTAATGTGCAGCAGACACAAGGAGGTGTCCTGTAGTCCAGCAGCAGGAAGCAAACAGGTAATGTGCAGCAGACACAAGGAGGTGTCCTGTAGTCCAGCAGCAGGAAGCAAACAGGTAATGTGCAGCAGACACAAGGAGGTGTCCTGTAGTCCAGCAGCAGGAAGCAAACAGGTAATGTGCAGCAGACACAAGGAGGTGTCCTGTAGTCCAGCAGCAGGAAGCAAACAGGTAATGTGCAGCAGACACAAGGAGGTGTCCTGTAGTCCAGCAGCAGGAAGCAAACAGGTAATGTGCAGCAGACACAAGGAGGTGTCCTGTAGTCCAGCAGCAGGAAGCAAACAGGTAATGTGCAGCAGACACAAGGAGGTGTCCTGTAGTCCAGCAGCAGGAAGCAGACAGGTAATGTGCAGGCGGGTCTCAAACAGGCAGGGTCAAACACAGACGGGCAGATCAGGTACAAGGGAGCATCCAAAGGGGTAGTCAAAGTCCAGAACCGAGATCGGGGCAGGCAGAGGTCAGAAGAGTCAGAGACAAGCCAGGTTTCAGCAGGGATCAGATAAATCAGGTTTTGCAGGTTGACCAAGCACATACAGGAAACACTGTTGATCGGGCAGCAAGGCAACAGGGATTGGGTTGGGCTTAAATAGCGCTCTTGGCGCCAAACAGCGTCAAGGAAGCCGCGCGTGCACGCGCGCGCCCCCGCGCGCGCGCGCGCCCCCCGCCCGCGCGCCCCAGCGCGCGCCCGCGCGCGCGCGCCGCGCTATTGCGCGCGCACCGACAGCCGCGCTATTGCGCATGTGTGGGCGCAGCAGGCCCGTTCTGAGCCGGGGAGTCCTTCTCCTCCTGGGGATGTTGGGACGTCTGCTGGAGGGACTTTCCTGACAGCTCTACCAAACCCTTCCCCACCCGCCCCCCAATTTAATATTCCACTCGGTACCTTATCATTTTTATCGCCAGACCTACCAACCGCGAGCTGGACTCTCAAAGGGATCCGTTCCCTACAGAACCTCATCCAAGTCGATCACCTCAAACCTTTCCCACAACTTCAGATTGAATACGACCTCCCTATCTCGAAACACTTTAATTATTTGCGTATACACCACTGCCTGCACACTATATCACTCCCCCTATACACTGTTGATGTTAAATCCTGGGACTACCTTACCAACCCCACCTCTAGAACTAGAGGCATATCCCATTTCTACAACCAACTACACAGTAAAACCGACTTTACCAAACTTGACCCTCATCACAGATGGGAAACAGACCTCGCAATCACCTTCTCTGATTCTCAATGGCAAAGTGCACTCAAGTCTATCTACAAGTCCACTAAATGTGCTGCCCTATGGGAACTCACACAGAAAATCTCACTATGGTGGTACCTCACACCGTCCAAACTATCCTCCTTTGACCCACGTACACCCTCCACCTGCTGGAGGTGCAATTCAAACTTTGGAGATATGCTCCACATTTTCTGGGCCTGCCCCAAACTACAAAACTACTGGAATAGCATATTCCAGCTCATCACGAATATTTCCAAACGCGTAACCCCTCCGTCACCGGCACTTGCAATCCTTAATCTAACTGTTGAAGACCTTCCCTGCCCCTCAAGATACACGACAACACACATTCTTCTTGCTGCAAGACTTAACATTACCAGACACTGGAAATCTGATGCCGCACTGACATTATCCCAAGTCGTTGACTTGGTAAACCTACATCACAGCTACGAAACAGTGACGGCATCCAACAACACTCAATCCACCAAAACAGCCCTCCACTGGCAACCCTGGACTAACTGGACATCAGCTGCTACTAGTTCTTAATGACTTCAATACATAGACCGACGACTTACTCTTGACCGAGCAACACTACTGGACCCTCCTTACCCTCTCATTCACCTAGACTGCCAAATTATATACACCCAATTACTACTGAATTTTTGTATCCACGCTTGCACCGGTCCACTCCTGTGGCACTAATGAACCCGTTTGGGGTGCCACTCGAGTGGTCAGGTTGTTATACTTGAAAATATTTCCCCTTGTTCGACCTTTCTAGATGTTAATTGTTTATACTGCATACTGTTTGATTTATGCTACTGAACAAGTGTTTGATTGTTCAACCCAACTTTTCTGATATCCTCAACGTCGTTGCGCGACGTACAATGTTTAATTGTACACTGTATTGTTCTGAAAAATCAATAAAAACTTACTGTATAAAAAAAAGTAGTAGCAAGTGCACTAGGGGTGCACGGTACTGTGCACACCAACAGAAGTTTAACAACAACTATTGGTGCACTGTATGTATTGTGTACTGTGTACACCACCAGGAAAGTAGTAGAAACTGCACTAGGGGTGCACGGTACTGTGTATACCAACAGAAGTTTAATAACACCTATGGGTGCACTGTATGTATTGTGTACTGTGTACACCCCCAGAAAAGTAGTAGCAAGTGCATTGTGGGTGCACGGTACTGTGCACACCAACAGAAGTGTAATAACAACTACGATGCACTGTATGTATTGTGTACACCACCAGAAAAGTAGTAGCAAGTGCACTAGGGGTGCACAGTACTGTGTACACCAACAGAAGTGTAATAACAACTATGGGTGTACTGTATGTATTGTGTACTGTGTACAACACCAGAAAAGTAGTAGCAACTGCACTAGGGGTGCATGGTACTGTGTACACCAACAGAAGTTTAACAACAACTATGGGTGCACTGTATGTATTGTGTACTGTTTACACCACCAGGAAAGTAGTAGAAACTGCACTAGGGGTACACGGTACTGTGTACACCAACAGAAGTGTAATAACAACTATGGGTGTACTGTATGTATTGTGTACTGTGTCCACCACCAGAAAAGTAGTAGCAACTGCACTAGGGGTGCACGGTACTATGTACACCAACAGAAGTGTAATAACAACTACGATGCACTGTATGTATTGTGTACAACACCAGAAAAGTAGTAGCAAGTGCACTAGGGGTGCACAGTACTATGTACATCAACAGAAGTGTAATAACAACTATGGGTATACTGTATGTATTGTGTACTGTGTACACCACCAGAAAAGTAGTAACAACTGCACTGTGGGTGCACGGTACTGTTTCTACCAACAGAAGTGTAATAACAACTATGGTTGTACTGTATTGTGTACACCACCAGAAAAATAGTAGTAAGTGCACTAGGGGTGCACGTTACTGTGTACACCAACAGAAGTGTAATAACAACTATGGGTGTACTGTATGTATTGTGTACTGTGTACAACACCAGAAAAGTAGTAGCAAGTGCTCTAGGGGTGCACGGTACTGTGTACACCAACAGAAGGGTAATAACAACTATGGGTGTACTGTGTGTATTGTGTACTGTGTACACCACCAGGAAAGTAGTAGCAACTGCACTATGGATGCACGGTACTGTGTACACCAACAGAAGTGTAATAGCAACTATGGGTGTACTGTATGTATTGTGTACTGTGTACAACACCAGAAAAGTAGTAGCAAGTACTCTAGGGGTGCACGGTACTGTGTACACCAACAGAAGGGTAATAACAACTATGGGTGTACTGTGTGTATTGTGTACTGTGTACACCCCCAGAAAAGTAGTAGCAACTGCACTAGGGGTGCACAGTACTGTGTACACCAACAGAAGTATAATAACAACTATGGGTGTACTGTATTGTGTACACCACCAGAAAAGTAGTAGCAACTGCACTAGGGGTGTACAGTACTGTGTACACCAACAGACGTGTAATAATAACTATGGGTGTACTGTATGTATTGTGTACTGTGTCCACCACCAGAAAAGTAGTAGCAACTGCACTAGGGGCGCACGGTACTGTGTACACCAACAGAAGTTTAATAACACATATGGGTGCACTGTATGTATTGTGTACTGTGTACACCACCAGAAAAGTAGTAGCAAGTGCACTGTGGGTGCACGGTACTGTGCACACCAACAGAAGTGTAATAACAACTACGATGCACTGTATGTATTGTGTATACCACCAGAAAAGTAGTAGCAAGTGCACTAGGGGTGCACAGTACTGTGTACACCAACAGAAGTGTAATAACAGCTATGGGTGTACTGTATGTATTGTGTACTGTGTCCACCACCATAAAAGTAGTAGCAACTGCACTAGGGGTGCACGGTACTGTGTACACCAACAGAAGTGTAATAACAACTACGATGCACTGTATGTATTGTGTACAACACCAGAAAAGTAGTAGCAAGTGCACTAGGGGTGCACAGTACTATGTACATCAACAGAAGTGTACTAACAACTATGGGTGTACTGTATGTATTGTGTACTGTGTACACCACCAGAAAAGTAGTAACAACTGCACTGTGGGTGCACGGTACTGTTTCTACCAACAGAAGTGTAATAACAACTATGGGTGTACTGTATTGTGTACACCACCAGAAAAATAGTAGTAAGTGCACTAGGGGTGCACGTTACTGTGTACACCAACAGAAGTGTAATAATAACTATGGGTGTACTGTATGTATTGTGTACTGTGTACAACACCAGAAAAGTAGTAGCAAGTGCTCTAGGGGTGCACGGTACTGTGTACACCAACAGAAGGGTAATAACAACTATGGGTGTACTGTGTGTATTGTGTACTGTGTACACCACCAGGAAAGTAGTAGCAACTGCACTATGGGTGCACGGTACTGTGTACACCAACAGAAGTGTAATAGCAACTATGGGTGTACTGTATGTATTGTGTACTGTGTACAACACCAGAAAAGTAGTAGCAAGTACTCTAGGGGTGCACGGTACTGTGTACACCAACAGAAGGGTAATAACAACTATGGGTGTACTGTGTGTATTGTGTACTGTGTACACCCCCAGAAAAGTAGTAGCAACTGCACTAGGGGTGCACAGTACTGTGTACACCAACAGAAGTAAAATAACAACTATGGGTGTACTGTATTGTGTACACCACCAGAAAAGTAGTAGCAACTGCACTAGGGGTGAACGGTATTGTGTACACCACCAGAAGTCTAATAGCAACTATGGGTGCACTGTATGTATTGTGTACTGTGTACACCACCAGAAAAGTAGTAGCAACTGCATGGTACTGTGTAAAGTGCACCAACAGTAGTGTAATAACTATGGGTGTACTGTATTGTGTACACCACCAGAAAAGTAGTAGCAACTGCACTAGGGGTGTACAGTACTGTGTACACCAACAGACGTGTAATAATAACTATGGGTGTACTGTATGTATTGTGTACTGTGTCCACCACCAGAAAAGTAGTAGCAACTGCACTAGGGGCGCACGGTACTGTGTACACCAACAGAAGTTTAATAACACATATGGGTGCACTGTATGTATTGTGTACTGTGTACACCACCAGAAAAGTAGTAGCAAGTGCACTGTGGGTGCACGGTACTGTGCACACCAACAGAAGTGTAATAACAACTACGATGCACTGTATGTATTGTGTATACCACCAGAAAAGTAGTAGCAAGTGCACTAGGGGTGCACAGTACTGTGTACATCAACAAAAGTGTAATAACAACTATGGGTGTACTGTATGTATTGTGTACTGTGTACACCACCAGAAAAGTAGTAGCAACTGCACTGTGGGTGCACGGTACTGTGTACACCAACAGAAGTGTAATAACCCCTACGATGCACTGTATGTATTGTGTACACCACCAGAAAAGTAGTAGCAAGTGCACTAGGGGTGCACAGTACTGTGTACACCAACAGAAGTGTAATAACAACTATGGGTGTACTGTATGTATTGTGTACTGTGTACAACACCAGAAAAGTAGTAGCAAGTGCTCTAGGGGTGCACGGTACTGTGTACACCAACAGAAGGGTAATAACAACTATGGGTGTACTGTGTGTATTGTGTACTGTGTAGACCACCAGGAAAGTAGTAGCAACTGCACTATGGGTGCACGGTACTGTGTACACCAACAGAAGTGTAATAACAACTATGGGTGTAACGTATGTATTGTGTACTGTGTACACCCCCAGAAAAGTAGTAGCAACTGCACTAGGGGTGCACAGTACTGTGTACACCAACAGAAGTGTAATAACAACTATGGGTGTACTGTATTGTGTACACCACCAGAAAAGTAGTAGCAACTGCACTAGGGGTGAACGGTATTGTGTACACCACCAGAAGTCTAATAGCAACTATGGGTGCACTGTATGTATTGTGTACTGTGTACACCACCAGAAAAGTAGTAGCAACTGCATGGTACTGTGTAAAGTGCACCAACAGAAGTGTAATAACTATGGGTGTACTGTATTGTGTACACCACAGAAAAGTAGTAGCAACTGCACTAGGGGTGTACAGTACTGTGTACACCAACAGACGTGTGATAATAACTATGGGTGTACTGTATGTATTGTGTACTGTGTCCACCACCAGAAAAGTAGTAGCAACTGCACTAGGGGCGCACGGTACTGTGTACACCAACAGAAGTTTAATAACACATATGGGTGCACTGTATGTATTGTGTACACCACCAGAAAAGTAGTAGCAAGTGCACTAGGGGTGCACAGTACTGTGTACACCAACAGAAGTGTAATAACAACTATGGGTGTACTGTATGTATTGTGTACTGTGTACAACACCAGAAAAGTAGTAGCAAGTGCTCTAGGGGTGCACGGTACTGTGTACACCAACAGAAGGGTAATAACAACTATGGGTGTACTGTGTGTATTGTGTACTGTGTAGACCACCAGGAAAGTAGTAGCAACTGCACTATGGGTGCACGGTACTGTGTACACCAACAGAAGTGTAATAACAACTATGGGTGTAACGTATGTATTGTGTACTGTGTACACCCCCAGAAAAGTAGTAGCAACTGCACTAGGGGTGCACAGTACTGTGTACACCAACAGAAGTGTAATAACAACTATGGGTGTACTGTATTGTGTACACCACCAGAAAAGTAGTAGCAACTGCACTAGGGGTGAACGGTATTGTGTACACCACCAGAAGTCTAATAGCAACTATGGGTGCACTGTATGTATTGTGTACTGTGTACACCACCAGAAAAGTAGTAGCAACTGCATGGTACTGTGTAAAGTGCACCAACAGAAGTGTAATAACTATGGGTGTACTGTATTGTGTACACCACCAGAAAAGTAGTAGCAACTGCACTAGGGGTGTACAGTACTGTGTACACCAACAGACGTGTGATAATAACTATGGGTGTACTGTATGTATTGTGTACTGTGTCCACCACCAGAAAAGTAGTAGCAACTGCACTAGGGGCGCACGGTACTGTGTACACCAACAGAAGTTTAATAACACATATGGGTGCACTGTATTTATTGTGTTCTGTGTACACCACCAGAAAAGTAGTAGCAAGTGCACTGTGGGTGCACGGTACTGTGCACACCAACAGAAGTGTAATAACAACTACGATGCACTGTATGTATTGTGTATACCACCAGAAAAGTAGTAGCAAGTGCACTAGGGGTGCACAGTACTGTGTACATCAACAAAAGTGTAATAACAACTATGGGTGTACTGTATGTATTGTGTACTGTGTACACCACCAGAAAAGTAGTAGCAACTGCACTGTGGGTGCACGGTACTGTGTACACCAACAGAAGTGTAATAACCACTACGATGCACTGTATGTATTGTGTACAACACCAGAAAAGTAGTAGCAAGTGCACTAGGGGTGCACTGTACTGTGTACACCAACAGAAGTGTAATAACAACTATGATTATACTGTATGTATTGTGTACTGTGTACACCACCAGAAAAGTAGTAGCAACTGCATTGGGGGGGCACAGTACTGTGTACACCAACAGAAGTGTAATAACAACTATGGGTGTACTGTATTGTGTACACCACCAGAAAAGTAGTAGCAACTGCACTAGGGGTAAACGGTATTGTGTACACCACCAGAAGTCTAATAGCAACTATGGGTGCACTGTATGTATTGTGTACTGTGTACACCACCAGAAAAGTAGTAGCAACTGCACGGTACTGTGTAAAGTGCACCAACAGCAGTGTAATAATTATTGGTGTACTGTATTGTGTACACCACCAGAAAAGTAGTAGTAACTGCACTAGGGGTGAACAGTACTGTGTACACCAACAGAAGTGTAATAACAACGGGTGCACTGTATGTATTGTGTACTGTGTACACCACCAAGAAACTAGTAGCAACTGCACTAGGGGTGCACGGTACTGTGTACACTAACAGAAGTTTTAAGTGGTTGTAAACCCTTACAAACCACTTTGGCCTACAGGTAAGCCTAGATTAAGGCTTACCTGTAGGTCCAATAAATATCTCCTAAACCTACATGGTTTAGGAGATATTTAGAAAAAAAGGGAGTGACGTCATCGACGATCCAGCGAATGACAGCACTGGAGCAGCGAGACCCGGAAGTCACTCCGGGCTTGATGGTGGCGGAGAAGGTCGTGGATGAGGACCGCTTCGGGGGCTTTGTTCTCAGGTAAGTTATTCATAATGAGCTAGTATGCTATGCATACTAGCTCATTATGCCTTTGCCTTGCAGGTTCCATTTTTTTTTTTTTTTTTTGGGAGGAGGCTTTACTTCCTCTTTAATAACACCTATGGGTGCACTGTATGTATTGTGTACTGTGTACACCACCAGAAAAGTAGTAGCAACTGCACTGTGGGTACACGGTACTGTGTACACCAACAGAAGTGTAATAACAACTATGGGTTTACTGTATTTTTGTACACCAGCAGAAAAGTAGTAGCAACTACACTATGGGTGCACAGTACTGTGTACACCAACAGAAGTGTAATAACAACTATGGGTGTACGGTGTACATCACCAGAAAAGTAGTAGCAACTGCATTATGGGTGCACAGTACTGTGTACACTGCCTAAAGTCTATTAGAAAAAGTACACAGGAACGGCCTGCAGTCAGATATAGCTAAACTGGATACAGTGTATATATATATATATACAGGGCTCAAAATTTCAAGTCCTGAGCTACTAGCCAGGCCTTAAGGGTTACTCGCCACCAGTTGCCCCGCCCAACCCCTACCCTGCCCCTAAACCCGCCCTCATAAATTATCTCATTAAATGACACCTTTAATGTTTTATGCAATTAAGTTATAAAAATATTAACAACCTTAATGTTAATGCAGCCTGTGTCCCCCCATGTGCAGCCTGTGCCCCCCATGTGCAGCCTGTGTCCCCCCCATGTGCAGCCTGTGTCCCCCTCCATGTGCAGTCTGTGTCCCCCCCCCATGTGCAGCCTGTGTCCCCCCCCATGTGCAGCCTGTGTCCCCCCCCATGTGCAGCCTGTGTCCCCCCCATGTGCAGCCTGTGTCCCCCCCCATGTGCAGCCTGTGTCCCCCCCCATGTGCAGCCAGTGTCCCCCCCCATGTGCAGCCAGCGTCCCCCCCCATGTGCAGCCAGCGTCCCCCCCCATGTGCAGCCAGTGTCCCCCCCCATGTGCAGCCTGTGTCCCCCCCCCCATGTGCAGCCTGTGTCCCCCCCCCCCCCATGTGCAGCCAGTGTCCCCCCCATTTGCAGCCTGTGCCCCCCCCATTTGCAGCCTGTGTCCCCCCCCATTTGCAGCCTGTGTCTCCCCCCCCCCATTTGCAGCCTGTGTCCCCCATGTGCTGCCTACCTGTGGAGGAGAAGAGAGGAGAGCTGCCACTGGTAGATCACAGCAGGGAACATTCAGACTTTCGTTTCATAAGCTGTGAGTGTTCCCCCGCGGCGCGCCGTCACATAAGCCCCTCCCCTTGTCCGGGGAACTTTGATACATGTCACCCGTCCTAGGATTGGACGGGTGATCTGTCTATCAAAGTCCCGGAAAAGGGGAGGAGCTTATGTGACGGCGCACGGCGGGGGAACACTCACAGCTTATGAAACGAAAGTCTGAATATTTTATACATAGTAGCAGTAGTAGCAAGTGCACTGTGGGTGCACGGTACTGTGCACACCAACAGAAGTGTAATAACAACTACGATGCACTGTATGTATTGTGTATACCACCAGAAAAGTAGTAGCAAGTGCACTAGGGGTGCACAGTACTGTGTACATCAACAAAAGTGTAATAACAACTATGGGTGTACTGTATGTATTGTGTACTGTGTACACCACCAGAAAAGTAGTAGCAACTGCACTGTGGGTGCACGGTACTGTGTACACCAACAGAAGTGTAATAACCCCTACGATGCACTGTATGTATTGTGTACACCACCAGAAAAGTAGTAGCAAGTGCACTAGGGGTGCACAGTACTGTGTACACCAACAGAAGTGTAATAACAACTATGGGTGTACTGTATGTATTGTGTACTGTGTACAACACCAGAAAAGTAGTAGCAAGTGCTCTAGGGGTGCACGGTACTGTGTACACCAACAGAAGGGTAATAACAACTATGGGTGTACTGTGTGTATTGTGTACTGTGTAGACCACCAGGAAAGTAGTAGCAACTGCACTATGGGTGCACGGTACTGTGTACACCAACAGAAGTGTAATAACAACTATGGGTGTAACGTATGTATTGTGTACTGTGTACACCCCCAGAAAAGTAGTAGCAACTGCACTAGGGGTGCACAGTACTGTGTACACCAACAGAAGTGTAATAACAACTATGGGTGTACTGTATTGTGTACACCACCAGAAAAGTAGTAGCAACTGCACTAGGGGTGAACGGTATTGTGTACACCACCAGAAGTCTAATAGCAACTATGGGTGCACTGTATGTATTGTGTACTGTGTACACCACCAGAAAAGTAGTAGCAACTGCATGGTACTGTGTAAAGTGCACCAACAGAAGTGTAATAACTATGGGTGTACTGTATTGTGTACACCACCAGAAAAGTAGTAGCAACTGCACTAGGGGTGTACAGTACTGTGTACACCAACAGACGTGTAATAATAACTATGGGTGTACTGTATGTATTGTGTACTGTGTCCACCACCAGAAAAGTAGTAGCAACTGCACTAGGGGCGCACGGTACTGTGTACACCAACAGAAGTTTAATAACACATATGGGTGCACTGTATTTATTGTGTTCTGTGTACACCACCAGAAAAGTAGTAGCAAGTGCACTGTGGGTGCACGGTACTGTGCACACCAACAGAAGTGTAATAACAACTACGATGCACTGTATGTATTGTGTATACCACCAGAAAAGTAGTAGCAAGTGCACTAGGGGTGCACAGTACTGTGTACATCAACAAAAGTGTAATAACAACTATGGGTGTACTGTATGTATTGTGTACTGTGTACACCACCAGAAAAGTAGTAGCAACTGCACTGTGGGTGCACGGTACTGTGTACACCAACAGAAGTGTAATAACCACTACGATGCACTGTATGTATTGTGTACAACACCAGAAAAGTAGTAGCAAGTGCACTAGGGGTGCACTGTACTGTGTACACCAACAGAAGTGTAATAACAACTATGATTATACTGTATGTATTGTGTACTGTGTACACCACCAGAAAAGTAGTAGCAACTGCATTGGGGGGGCACAGTACTGTGTACACCAACAGAAGTGTAATAACAACTATGGGTGTACTGTATTGTGTACACCACCAGAAAAGTAGTAGCAACTGCACTAGGGGTAAACGGTATTGTGTACACCACCAGAAGTCTAATAGCAACTATGGGTGCACTGTATGTATTGTGTACTGTGTACACCACCAGAAAAGTAGTAGCAACTGCACGGTACTGTGTAAAGTGCACCAACAGCAGTGTAATAATTATTGGTGTACTGTATTGTGTACACCACCAGAAAAGTAGTAGTAACTGCACTAGGGGTGAACAGTACTGTGTACACCAACAGAAGTGTAATAACAACGGGTGCACTGTATGTATTGTGTACTGTGTACACCACCAAGAAACTAGTAGCAACTGCACTAGGGGTGCACGGTACTGTGTACACTAACAGAAGTTTTAAGTGGTTGTAAACCCTTACAAACCACTTTGGCCTACAGGTAAGCCTAGATTAAGGCTTACCTGTAGGTCCAATAAATATCTCCTAAACCTACATGGTTTAGGAGATATTTAGAAAAAAAGGGAGTGACGTCATCGACGATCCAGCGAATGACAGCACTGGAGCAGCGAGACCCGGAAGTCACTCCGGGCTTGATGGTGGCGGAGAAGGTCGTGGATGAGGACCGCTTCGGGGGCTTTGTTCTCAGGTAAGTTATTCATAATGAGCTAGTATGCTATGCATACTAGCTCATTATGCCTTTGCCTTGCAGGTTCCATTTTTTTTTTTTTTTTTTGGGAGGAGGCTTTACTTCCTCTTTAATAACACCTATGGGTGCACTGTATGTATTGTGTACTGTGTACACCACCAGAAAAGTAGTAGCAACTGCACTGTGGGTACACGGTACTGTGTACACCAACAGAAGTGTAATAACAACTATGGGTTTACTGTATTTTTGTACACCAGCAGAAAAGTAGTAGCAACTACACTATGGGTGCACAGTACTGTGTACACCAACAGAAGTGTAATAACAACTATGGGTGTACGGTGTACATCACCAGAAAAGTAGTAGCAACTGCATTATGGGTGCACAGTACTGTGTACACTGCCTAAAGTCTATTAGAAAAAGTACACAGGAACGGCCTGCAGTCAGATATAGCTAAACTGGATACAGTGTATATATATATATATACAGGGCTCAAAATTTCAAGTCCTGAGCTACTAGCCAGGCCTTAAGGGTTACTCGCCACCAGTTGCCCCGCCCAACCCCTACCCTGCCCCTAAACCCGCCCTCATAAATTATCTCATTAAATGACACCTTTAATGTTTTATGCAATTAAGTTATAAAAATATTAACAACCTTAATGTTAATGCAGCCTGTGTCCCCCCCATGTGCAGCCTGTGCCCCCCATGTGCAGCCTGTGTCCCCCCCATGTGCAGCCTGTGTCCCCCTCCATGTGCAGTCTGTGTCCCCCCCCCATGTGCAGCCTGTGTCCCCCCCCATGTGCAGCCTGTGTCCCCCCCCATGTGCAGCCTGTGTCCCCCCCATGTGCAGCCTGTGTCCCCCCCCATGTGCAGCCTGTGTCCCCCCCCCATGTGCAGCCAGTGTCCCCCCCCATGTGCAGCCAGCGTCCCCCCCCATGTGCAGCCAGCGTCCCCCCCCATGTGCAGCCAGTGTCCCCCCCCCATGTGCAGCCTGTGTCCCCCCCCCCCATGTGCAGCCTGTGTCCCCCCCCCCCCCCATGTGCAGCCAGTGTCCCCCCCATTTGCAGCCTGTGCCCCCCCCATTTGCAGCCTGTGTCCCCCCCCATTTGCAGCCTGTGTCTCCCCCCCCCCCATTTGCAGCCTGTGTCCCCCATGTGCTGCCTACCTGTGGAGGAGAAGAGAGGAGAGCTGCCACTGGTAGATCACAGCAGGGAACATTCAGACTTTCGTTTCATAAGCTGTGAGTGTTCCCCCGCGGCGCGCCGTCACATAAGCCCCTCCCCTTGTCCGGGGAACTTTGATACATGTCACCCGTCCTAGGATTGGACGGGTGATCTGTCTATCAAAGTCCCGGAAAAGGGGAGGAGCTTATGTGACGGCGCACGGCGGGGGAACACTCACAGCTTATGAAACGAAAGTCTGAATATTTTATACATAGTAGCAGTAGTAGCAAGTGCACTGTGGGTGCACGGTACTGTGCACACCAACAGAAGTGTAATAACAACTACGATGCACTGTATGTATTGTGTATACCACCAGAAAAGTAGTAGCAAGTGCACTAGGGGTGCACAGTACTGTGTACATCAACAAAAGTGTAATAACAACTATGGGTGTACTGTATGTATTGTGTACTGTGTACACCACCAGAAAAGTAGTAGCAACTGCACTGTGGGTGCACGGTACTGTGTACACCAACAGAAGTGTAATAACCCCTACGATGCACTGTATGTATTGTGTACACCACCAGAAAAGTAGTAGCAAGTGCACTAGGGGTGCACAGTACTGTGTACACCAACAGAAGTGTA
Source organism: Lithobates sylvaticus (assembly GCA_028564925.1). Classification (NCBI taxonomy): domain Eukaryota; kingdom Metazoa; phylum Chordata; class Amphibia; order Anura; family Ranidae; genus Lithobates; species Lithobates sylvaticus. Next base: position 184,011,198 of record CM053033.1, on the reverse strand, counting down.
ATAACAACTATGGGTGTACTGTATGTATTGTGTACTGTGTACAACACCAGAAAAGTAGTAGCAAGTGCTCTAGGGGTGCACGGTACTGTGTACACCAACAGAAGGGTAATAACAACTATGGGTGTACTGTGTGTATTGTGTACTGTGTAGACCACCAGGAAAGTAGTAGCAACTGCACTATGGGTGCACGGTACTGTGTACACCAACAGAAGTGTAATAACAACTATGGGTGTAACGTATGTATTGTGTACTGTGTACACCCCCAGAAAAGTAGTAGCAACTGCACTAGGGGTGCACAGTACTGTGTACACCAACAGAAGTGTAATAACAACTATGGGTGTACTGTATTGTGTACACCACCAGAAAAGTAGTAGCAACTGCACTAGGGGTGAACGGTATTGTGTACACCACCAGAAGTCTAATAGCAACTATGGGTGCACTGTATGTATTGTGTACTGTGTACACCACCAGAAAAGTAGTAGCAACTGCATGGTACTGTGTAAAGTGCACCAACAGAAGTGTAATAACTATGGGTGTACTGTATTGTGTACACCACCAGAAAAGTAGTAGCAACTGCACTAGGGGTGTACAGTACTGTGTACACCAACAGACGTGTAATAATAACTATGGGTGTACTGTATGTATTGTGTACTGTGTCCACCACCAGAAAAGTAGTAGCAACTGCACTAGGGGCGCACGGTACTGTGTACACCAACAGAAGTTTAATAACACATATGGGTGCACTGTATTTATTGTGTTCTGTGTACACCACCAGAAAAGTAGTAGCAAGTGCACTGTGGGTGCACGGTACTGTGCACACCAACAGAAGTGTAATAACAACTACGATGCACTGTATGTATTGTGTATACCACCAGAAAAGTAGTAGCAAGTGCACTAGGGGTGCACAGTACTGTGTACATCAACAAAAGTGTAATAACAACTATGGGTGTACTGTATGTATTGTGTACTGTGTACACCACCAGAAAAGTAGTAGCAACTGCACTGTGGGTGCACGGTACTGTGTACACCAACAGAAGTGTAATAACCACTACGATGCACTGTATGTATTGTGTACAACACCAGAAAAGTAGTAGCAAGTGCACTAGGGGTGCACTGTACTGTGTACACCAACAGAAGTGTAATAACAACTATGATTATACTGTATGTATTGTGTACTGTGTACACCACCAGAAAAGTAGTAGCAACTGCATTGGGGGGGCACAGTACTGTGTACACCAACAGAAGTGTAATAACAACTATGGGTGTACTGTATTGTGTACACCACCAGAAAAGTAGTAGCAACTGCACTAGGGGTAAACGGTATTGTGTACACCACCAGAAGTCTAATAGCAACTATGGGTGCACTGTATGTATTGTGTACTGTGTACACCACCAGAAAAGTAGTAGCAACTGCACGGTACTGTGTAAAGTGCACCAACAGCAGTGTAATAATTATTGGTGTACTGTATTGTGTACACCACCAGAAAAGTAGTAGTAACTGCACTAGGGGTGAACAGTACTGTGTACACCAACAGAAGTGTAATAACAACGGGTGCACTGTATGTATTGTGTACTGTGTACACCACCAAGAAACTAGTAGCAACTGCACTAGGGGTGCACGGTACTGTGTACACTAACAGAAGTTTTAAGTGGTTGTAAACCCTTACAAACCACTTTGGCCTACAGGTAAGCCTAGATTAAGGCTTACCTGTAGGTCCAATAAATATCTCCTAAACCTACATGGTTTAGGAGATATTTAGAAAAAAAGGGAGTGACGTCATCGACGATCCAGCGAATGACAGCACTGGAGCAGCGAGACCCGGAAGTCACTCCGGGCTTGATGGTGGCGGAGAAGGTCGTGGATGAGGACCGCTTCGGGGGCTTTGTTCTCAGGTAAGTTATTCATAATGAGCTAGTATGCTATGCATACTAGCTCATTATGCCTTTGCCTTGCAGGTTCCATTTTTTTTTTTTTTTTTGGGAGGAGGCTTTACTTCCTCTTTAATAACACCTATGGGTGCACTGTATGTATTGTGTACTGTGTACACCACCAGAAAAGTAGTAGCAACTGCACTGTGGGTACACGGTACTGTGTACACCAACAGAAGTGTAATAACAACTATGGGTTTACTGTATTTTTGTACACCAGCAGAAAAGTAGTAGCAACTACACTATGGGTGCACAGTACTGTGTACACCAACAGAAGTGTAATAACAACTATGGGTGTACGGTGTACATCACCAGAAAAGTAGTAGCAACTGCATTATGGGTGCACAGTACTGTGTACACTGCCTAAAGTCTATTAGAAAAAGTACACAGGAACGGCCTGCAGTCAGATATAGCTAAACTGGATACAGTGTATATATATATATATACAGGGCTCAAAATTTCAAGTCCTGAGCTACTAGCCAGGCCTTAAGGGTTACTCGCCACCAGTTGCCCCGCCCAACCCCTACCCTGCCCCTAAACCCGCCCTCATAAATTATCTCATTAAATGACACCTTTAATGTTTTATGCAATTAAGTTATAAAAATATTAACAACCTTAATGTTAATGCAGCCTGTGTCCCCCCCATGTGCAGCCTGTGCCCCCCATGTGCAGCCTGTGTCCCCCCCATGTGCAGCCTGTGTCCCCCTCCATGTGCAGTCTGTGTCCCCCCCCCATGTGCAGCCTGTGTCCCCCCCCATGTGCAGCCTGTGTCCCCCCCCCCATGTGCAGCCTGTGTCCCCCCCCATGTGCAGCCTGTGTCCCCCCCCATGTGCAGCCTGTGTCCCCCCCCCCATGTGCAGCCAGTGTCCCCCCCCATGTGCAGCCAGCGTCCCCCCCCATGTGCAGCCAGCGTCCCCCCCCATGTGCAGCCAGTGTCCCCCCCCCCCCCATGTGCAGCCTGTGTCCCCCCCCCCCATGTGCAGCCTGTGTCCCGGCCCCCCCCCCCCCCCACCATGTGCAGCCAGTGTCCCCCCCATTTGCAGCCTGTGCCCCCCCAAATCAAAAATTGTAGCGCTAATGCATATGCTGGGTGTGTATGTTACAACACTCAAAAAACAATATGTAAATTGTGGTGATAAATCTTGGTGCTAGAGTTAATTCCAGTGAACTTAAATGCTACAGTCCATGTGGTGATAACATTATAGTATAAGTCTTTCTGGTCCACTCAGTGAAGGTAGATTGAAATATATACTTGACAGATGTCAGAAATTAAGGCGTAGGTACGCTTACCAGAAGAGTTGGATGTGACTACCATACGGCATACACATCAGACAGGCTTAGGGATGAAAGGTCTTGCATCACATAGGAAACCACCGCAAACTGGAGCTCCAACGACCTCCGGAACTGTGTGCTGGATCAAACAGCAAGATGGACAGGCTCGGCATGCGATCATCCAATGGTCCCAAAATGGATGGTGGAGACCGGGAGAGGGAATAAGAAACGGAGACCACTCCAATGGTGCAGGTCAGAAAGCAACGATTTATTCACATATGCATGTGAACATAAAAATAAAATAAAATAAAAATCTCGAGACAATGTATAAAATTCTGGCAATATGAGGGGCGTAGGATAGCTGGCCCGACGCGTTTCGACTAAAGTCTTCCACAGGGGCATATCTCTGGCCCCCCCATATTGCCTCCAACTATTTATAGACATACAGCTAAGAGTGGGGCCGCCCACTTGATCTAAACAGGAAGTGGACGCCTCCGGTCAAACCAAACACAACAAGGGAAATAGATTCCAAAGTATCTGAACATAATAAGTTTAACTTAATGATTATAAACATATTGTAAAACGAACAGACACGTCAGTGTACATCCTGGTTGTGGAATGGGTACTCTGGGAGATCTAAGATAATAAATAATATCTCGTGAATAGTCATTATAATATGAGAACCCCTATCAATGGACCAGTCCAAAGCTGAAATCATAATGGCCAATCAGAGTCAGGGGAAAACAAATCCCACTTGGAGGGGGTATCCAATCACAATCCCATATTAGCAGGATATCCGGGTAATAAATCCCGCCATAATGGATATCCAATCATAATCCTCGATTGGCAGGATGTCCGGGTAGGCGCACTAGGGACGGCGGGCGGGTGAATGCGTGATGACGTCACTGCGCTGGAACGCAACGGGCGGCGGCACGCTAGAGGTGCGTGGCGACGCAAATGCGTTCCGCGCAAGGGCGAGAGGACCCGGCCGCTTCCGGCCAGACGACCGGAAGTAGGCGCGACCCGGAAATGCAAAAACAGGTAGTGGACTTCCGCCTGAGACATGCAAAGGCGCTTGTGGATTGGTGCACCTAGTGCACGTGGTAACCTCCTGCCTGGGCAACTTATGTGCGGACATAATATACCGGCCGTCAGGTGTCATCAACTCATGTGGCAACTGAGTGTATATATATGTGGAGAACAGCACGCAAAAGCGCCGCAAAAGGCCTATGAGCGGCTAATTGTAAATTACATGGTCGGGTGACACATGTAAAGATCAATATAATAAAAATGACTGTAAAAATGACAACCGATGATCGTAAATTAACATATAGAACCTGTGCACAATATACCAAGGGTCTAAAACAATATTGATGCTGGTGAACGCTTAAATAACAACGCCTGTAGGGCATAATGGGGAAGTGACAGTGCATTTTATGGTAAACTGATTGTGCATAGGATATCATATCTTCGTGAAACACCCGTTGATGGTACAACACCAAAATATTGGGTGAAGCAATAACGTTATTGGGTGAAGCAATAACGATATTATGGTGATCTAAGGGTAAATGGAATGAATAAAATAAAATGAAACCTGCCAGAAACCACTGTGAGTGGTACTTAGCTATACTCAATGTCATGGTGGTGTGATTAGTGGGATTGGATAGAAGAACTAAATGTGCACAAAAAAGTGTCCCCGTCGAAACTGACACTCATGAGGACACTAACATTAGAAAAAAGTGACCGTCTTGACGACCTAGCGTCGTGAACTAAATGGGGGGGGGGGGGGGGTGAATCCCTGTAGACAATGGGAAATATTATGAAAAAATATATAGAAAGTGGTCAAATTTATGTGAATGTATGTTTTTCTGGAGAAGGGATTAACCCTGAATAGCCATCTCACATCCAGTCTGTCTTTGAAAGCATATAAATCGTATGGTATTTAACAGCATATGCGAATACAACAACCCAAACAGAAAAATGGGAATGGCGGGTACCCTAACTGGATCCATATGGAATGGATAACACGGGCGAAGTGCCACTCACCCTCGGTTAATGAAACAATTGATATCCCATTCAACGTTCATACCAAAGGGTGAGTAGCACTTCAACTCGTGGATCCAGTACGTTTCCAGTCTCGAGACCCCTCGCAGACTGGACTCACCCCGCCAATGTGCAACAAATTTATCAATTATCTGGAACTGTGTCCCTGATGGATCTCTATTGTGGTGTTCCCGATAGTGGCGGGGGACACTGTGTTTGATACATCCTTTGCGGATCTTGGCCAGATGTTCATTTACACGTATGGAGAACGCACGAATAGTGCGTCCAACATATTGCAATTTGCACGGACAGGTGATCAAATAAACTATAAATTTGGTGGCACATGTGGTAAAATGTTTCATGGTGTAAATGCGTGCAGTGACAGTGGAACGAAAAGTATCTGTCATGCGTCTGCCTGATGTGTTGTGCAAACAGACATTGCATTTTTTGCATGGGAAATAACCCTTGCAATGTTGGAAAAATGAAGTCGTCCTGGGGGGGTCGACAACATTGGGAGCGATGTCGCCCTGAACGGACCGGGCGCCTCTAAAGATGATGCCCGCCCGTTCAGGGAGAGAAGGTCCCAAAATGCGATCGCTGCGTAGGACCTTCCAGTGTCTGGCTATAATCTTCTTGACCTCCTTATGTTGGGTGGAATATGAGGTGAAAAAGGACCATTTGAATTTGTTGTCTCTAGGGGTCTTGGGTCGGTCAACCAGTAAAGACTTCCTATCGACGGTGGCTACTGATTTTATATCTGCATCAAGGGTGTCTGGTTGGTAGCCCTTTTCTATGAACCTTTGTCTTAGGGTCTGACATTGTTGGAAGAAGACGGAGTCATTCGTACAGTTCCTCCTCATTCGAAGGAACTGTCCTCTTGGCACTGATTTAAGCCAGCGGTCATGATGGCAGCTCCCGACAGGAATGTATCCATTCCTGTCGGTGGGTTTAAAATAGGTTTTGAACTCAAAGCCTCGTGTGGTAGACTCTATTTCTAGGTCAAGAAAGTGTATGTTGGTAGGGCTGGCCTCATAGCTCAAAACAATCCCCCGATCGTTAAGGTTGAGAGTAGTCATAAACTCATCCAAGGACGACATATCTCCCTTCCATAGGAGGAGGACGTCGTCTATGTACCTAGTCCATAAGACTAGTTCCGGGCGTCGGAAAGCATAGACGACGTCCTCCTCCCACTGGGCCATGAAAAGATTGGCCACACTGGGGGCATATTTTGCCCCCATGGCCACTCCCTTGATTTGGGAATAAAAGGTGCCCTGAAACCAAAAGTAGTTGTGTTTGGTCGCAAATCGCAGTAAATCTAAAATAAAAATTTTTTGTATGGAGGAATGGGTTGAAAGACTCGATAAGTAGAACTCCACAGCGCCTATACCTAGGGAATGGGAAATACAGGTGTATAGCGCGGCGACATCAGCTGTCACCATGATTAGACCATCATGATGTTCCACAGATTCAAGCAGCCGAATCACATCCTTAGTATCCTTAAGATATGAAGGAATTTGTCTGACTAGTGGCTGCAGATAAAAATCTATGTACCTACCAATCCTCGAGGTCACCGAATCGATGCCACTAACGATGGGGCGACCTGGAGGGTTGGTAGGACACTTGTGTACCTTGGGAAGGTAATATATGATGGGAATTCGAGGAGCTATGGGAACTAGAAATTCCCTCTCCTTGCGATTAAGTATGCTGAGGGAGAAACCCTCCTCAATCAATTCGATCAAAGCCTTTTTGTATTTTACAGTGGGATCTCCACTAAGTATAATGTATGTGGATCGATCATCTAGTTGTCTTAGCATCTCTCTATTATAGTCCTCCCGATCCAATACCACAATTCCGCCTCCCTTATCAGCGGGGCAAATAATAATATTTTTATTTTTACATAGGGATTTTAATCCCTTGGATATGGCTGGATCTTGGTGTACTTTTTTTCCCCAGAAAAACATACATTCACATAAATTTGACCACTTTCTTTATTTTTTCATAATATTTCCCATTGTCTACAGGGATTCACCCCCCCCCCCCATTTAGTTCACGACGCTAGGTCGTCAAGACGGTCATTTTTTCTAATGTTAGTGTCCTCATGAGTGTCAGTTTCGACGGGGACACTTTTCCGCGCACATTTAGTTCTTCTATCCAATCCCACTAATCACACCACCATGACATTGAGTAGAGCTAAGTACCACTCACAGAGGTTTCTGGCATGTTTCATTTTATTTTATTCATTCCATTTACCCTTGATCACCCTAATATCGTTATTGCTTCACTCAATAACGTTATTGCTTCACCCAATATTTTGGTGTTGTACCATCAACGGGTGTTTCACGAAGATAGGACACCCTATGCACAATTAGTTTACCATAAAATGCACTGTCACTTCCCCATTATGCCCTACAGGCGCTGTTACCTAAGCGCTCTCCAGCATCAATATTATTTCAGACCCTTGGTATATTGTGCACAGGTTCTATATGTTAATTTACGATCATCGGTTGTCATTTTTACAGTTATTTTTATTTTATTGATCTTTACATGTGTCACCCGACCATGTAGTTTACAATCAGCCGCTCATAGGCCCTTTGCGGCGCTTTTGCGTGCTGTTCTCCACATATATATACACTCAGTTGTCACATTAGTTGATGACACTGGATGGCCGGTATATTATGTCCGCACATAAGTTGCCCAGGCAGGAGGTTACCACGTGCACTAGGTGCACCAATCCACAAGCGCCTTTGCATGTCTCAGGCGGAAGTCCACTACCTGTTTTTGCATTTCCGGGTGACGCCTACTTCCGGTCGTCTGGCCGGAAGCGGCCGGGTCCTCTCGCCCTTGCGCGGAACGCATTTGCGTCGTCACGCACTTCCAGCGTGCCGCCGCCCGTTGCGTTCCAGCGCAGTGACGTCATCACGCATTCACCCGCCCGTCGTCCCTAGTGCGCCTACCCGGACATCCTGCCAATCGAGTATTATGATTGGATATCCATTATGGCGGGATTTATTACCCAGATATCCTGCTAATATGGGATTGTGATTGGATACCCCCTCCAAGTGGGATTTGTTTTCCCCGGACTCTGATTGGCCAATATGATTTCAGCTTTGGACTGGTCCATTGATAGGGGTTCTCATATTATAATGACTATTCACGAGATATTATTCATTATCTTAGATCCCCCAGAGTACCCATTTCACAACCAGGATGTACATTGACGTGTCTGTTCGTTTTACAATATGTTTACAATCATGGAGTTAAACTTATTATGTTCAGATACTTTGGAATTTATCTCCCTTGTTGTGTTTGGTTTGACCGGAGGCGTCCACTTCCTGTTTAGATCAAGTGGGCGGCCCCACTCTTAGCTGTATGTCTATAAATAGTTGGAGGCAATATGGGGGGGCCAGAGATATGCCCCTGTGGAAGACTTTTAGTCGAAACGCGTCGGGCCAGCTATCCTACGCCCCTCATATTGCCAGAATTTTATATATTGTCTCGAGATTTTTATTTTATTTTATTTTTATGTTCACATGCATATGTGAATAAATCGTTGCTTTCTGACCTGCACCATCGGAGTGGTCTCCGTTTTTTATTTTCTCTCCCGGTCTCCACCATCCATTTTGGGACCATTGGATGATCGCATGCCGAGCCAGTCCATCTTGCTGTTTGATCCAGCACACAGTTCCGGAGGTCGTTGGAGCTCCAGTTTGCGGTGGTTTCCCCATGTGATGCAAGACCTTTCATCCCTAAGCCTGTCCGATGTGTATGCCGTATGGTAGTCACATCCAACTCTTCTGGTAAGCGTACCTACGCCTTAATTTCTGACATCTGTCAAGTATAAATTTCAATCTACCTTCACTGAGTGGACCAGAAGGACTTATACTATAATGCCATTACCAAATGGACTGTAGCATTTAAGTTTTACTGGAATTAACTCCAGCACCAAGATTCATCATCACAATTTACACATTGTTTTTGAGTGTTGTAATATACACACCCAGCATATGCATTAGCGCTACAATTTTTGATTTATACGTATTTTGACTTTGTTTGTTTTGTTTGTTGGCAGCTTTTGTATAGCCTTCATTGATTAGCGCGGTTTTTCTCCAATTCACTTTCTTTATTTGACACTTTTTATCACTGCTGCTTTTCTGTGCATACCATCATGGATGTTTTTGAGTATAGGATCTCCAGGTCCCTCAATACCAACGGCGTCTTTGTTACTACTAACACAGACACCGAATTAAGTGGCCTTTTCGTCAGACTTAAGAATGTTATGACCACTGAAATCCATCTACAGTGGGACATAGCATTCCTAGAACAATATACTAAGGAACGCATGGTACCTCGAGGTCTGAGATGGGAGGTATCCCCACAACAGGGAGACTCCGACCTTGAGTCATGGTCCAGATATTTTAATGATGTCGGGATTAAGCTCAATGATTTCCTTGTTGAACGCAAACAAGCGAGACTTGCGGTCATAGACCAGGAGATCAAGGATCTTAAAATTAAATTGACACCATTCAATGGTTCACACGATTATGTCACTCTCTCCACTAACCTAAAAAACTTCCTAGAAAAGGAAGAAAAAGATCAGAAAAATAAAAAGCAAAAAAAGTATAACCGAGATCTTACAGATTACAAGAACAATCTAATCTTTAATTGGCAGAAGAAGCTTGTTACCAGCAATGATACTGCTGAAAATGCCTCCCCTATAGATATGGTAGAACCGGTGATACTTCAGTCTGATCGTAGGTTACTCTATGAACCCCCATTGTCTAGTTCTCAGAGAGGTTTTAGGGACGATGCTTATGCCCCATTTGAGTACGCTCCCAGTACACATGTCCAGAATAACTATGGTAGGGGCAGACACAACTCAAGGGGTAACAATCATCCCCCAAGGGGGAGAAACAACCAACCAAAAGGGAGAGGTGGTCCTCGCCGGGCCGAGCCATACAGCACACCACCCCCCCAGTGGAGGGATGACAAAAACCAGTACTCCCAAAGTACCCCTATTAGAGATCATGCTAGACATGGACCCTCCCGTGAATATGGGAATCAAGGGAGATATGGGGAACCACACCCATATGGTAATCAGGGTAGAGAACCCACATACAACCCCTACTCTTATCAACAAAATTCCCAACCTCGAGGGCCCTCCCAACCATCGGGTTTTTACAGGGACCCCCCAGTTACCCTCCAAGTCCAAAACGAAACGAGGTAACAGAGGGGGGCGACGCCTTCAGAGGCAAAAGAAAAAGGGTTTAACCCCCACTGGTGCAGGTATTTACAATTTGAGTACAGTCCAACTTTCTGATGCCGAAACACAGTTGCTCGACAAGGGTTTGAAGTTTGTCCCCCCACGGTCATTGGACCGCTTCGCAACCTTTGTCGATGTACACAAATTCATCAGAAAGTTGAATGTCCAACGACATTTTTTAACAGTTCCCCCCACTACGTCAGGTAGTATTATCCCTTCTTCAAGTGTACACTCGGGTTTATCCAACCCATCACTCTTCAATCCACCCAACACCACGTCTCATTCTATTAATGTTTTCAAAAATTTGGTGCTCAATGACCTGGAAACTCTCCCTACCAAAAAAGTACATCAAGATCCAGCCATATCCAAGGGATTAAAATCCCTATGTAAAAATAAAAATATTATTATTCGCCCCGCTGATAAGGGAGGCGGAATTGTGGTATTGGATCGGGAGGACTATAATAGAGAGATGCTAAGACAACTAGATGATCGATCTACATACATTATACTTAGTGGAGATCCCACTGTAAAATATAAAAAGGCCTTGATCGAATTGATTGAGGAGGGTTTCTCCCTCAGCATACTTAACCGCAAGGAGAGGGAATTTCTAGTTCCCATAGCTCCCCGAATTCCTATCATATATTACCTTCCCAAGGTACACAAGTGTCCTACCAATCCTCCAGGTCGCCCCATCGTTAGTGGCATCGATTCGGTGACCTCGAGGATTGGTAGGTACATAGATTTTTATCTGCAGCCACTAGTCAGACAAATTCCTTCATATCTTAAGGATACTAAGGATGTGATTCGGCTTCTTGAATCTGTGGAACACCATGATGGTATAATCATGGTGACAGCTGATGTCGCCGCGCTATACACCTGTATTTCCCATTCCCTAGGTATAGGCGCTGTGGAGTTCTACTTATCGAGTCTTTCAACCCATTCCTCCATACAAAAAAATTTTATTTTAGATTTACTGCGATTTGCGACCAAACACAACTATTTTTGGTTTCAGGGCACCTTTTATTCCCAAATCAAGGGAGTGGCCATGGGGGCAAAATATGCCCCAAGTGTGGCCAATCTTTTCATGGCCCAGTGGGAGGAGGACGTCGTCTATGCTTTCCGACGCCCGGAACTAGTCTTATGGACTAGGTACATAGACGACGTCCTCCTCCTATGGAAGGGAGATATGTCGTCCTTGGATGAGTTTATGACTACACTCAACCTTAACGATCGGGGGATTGTTTTGAGCTATGAGGCCAGCTCTACCAACATACACTTTCTTGACCTAGAAATAGAGTCCACCACACGAGGCTTTGAGTTCAAAACCTATTTTAAACCCACCGACAGGAATGGATACATTCCTGTCGGGAGCTGCCATCATGACCGCTGGCTTAAATCAGTGCCAAGAGGACAGTTCCTTCGAATGAGGAGGAACTGTACGAATGACTCCGTCTTCTTCCAACAATGTCAGACCCTAAGACAAAGGTTCATAGAAAAGGGCTACCAACCAGACACCCTTGATGCAGACATAAAATCAGTAGCCACCGTCGATAGGAAGTCTTTACTGGTTGACCGACCCAAAACCCCTAGAGACAACAAATTCAAATGGTCCTTTTTCACCTCATATTCCACCCAACATAAGGAGGTTAAAAAGATTATAGCCAGACACTGGAAGGTCCTACGCAGCGATCGCATTTTGGGACCTTCTCTCCCTGAACGGGCGGGCATCATCTTCAGAGGCGCCCGGTCCGTTCAGGGCGACATCGCTCCCAATGTTGTCGACCCCCCCCGGACGACTTCATTTTTCCAACATTGCAAGGGTTATTTCCCATGCACAAAATGCAATGTCTGTTTGCACAACACATCAGGCAGACGCATGACAGATACTTTTCGTTCCACTGTCACTGCACGCATTTACGCCATGAAACATTTTACCACATGTGCCACTAAATTCATAGTTTATCTGATCACCTGTCCGTGCAAATTGCAATATGTTGGACGCACTATTCGTGCGTTCTCCATACGTGTAAATGAACATCTGGCCAAGATCCGCAAAGGATGTATCAAACATAGTGTCCCCCGCCACTATCGGGAACACCACAATAGAAATCCATCAGGGACACAGTTCCAGATAATTGATAAATTTGTTGCACATTGGCGAGGTGAATCCAGTCTGCGAGGGGTCTCGAGACTGGAAACGTACTGGATCCACGAGTTGAAGTGCTACTCACCCTTTGGTATGAACGTTGAATGGGATATCAATTGTTTCATTAACCGAGGGTGAGTGGCACTTCGCCCGTGTTATCCATTCCATATGGATCCAGTTAGGGTACCCGCCATTCCTATTTCTTTGTTTGGGTTGTTGTATTTGCATATGCTGTTAAATACCATACGATTTATATGCTTTCAAAGACAGACTGGATGTGAGATGGCTATTCAGGGTCAATCCCTTCCCCAGAAAAACATACATTCACATAAATTTGACCACTTTCTTTATTTTTTCATAATATTTCCCATTGTCTACAGGGATTCACCCCCCCCCATTTAGTTCACGACGCTAGGTCGTCAAGACGGTCATTTTTTCTAATGTTAGTGTCCTCATGAGTGTCAGTTTCGACGGGGACACTTTTTGTGCACATTTAGTTCTTCTATCCAATCCCACTAATCACACCACCATGACATTGAGTAGAGCTAAGTACCACTCACAGAGGTTTCTGGCATGTTTCATTTTATTTTATTCATTCCATTTACCCTTGATCACCCTAATATCGTTATTGCTTCACTCAATAACGTTATTGCTTCACCCAATATTTTGGTGTTGTACCATCAACGGGTGTTTCACGAAGATATGATATCCTATGCACAATCAGTTTATCATAAAATGCACTGTCACTTCCCCATTATGCCCTACAGGCGTTGTTATTTAAGCGTTCACCAGCATCAATATTATTTCAGACCCTTGGTATATTGTGCACAGGTTCTATATGTTAATTTACGATCATCGGTTGTCATTTTTACAGTCATTTTTATTATATTGATCCTTACATGTGTCATCCGACCATGTAGTTTACAATCAGCCGCTCATAGGCCTTTTGCGGCGCTTTTGCGTGCTGTTCTCCACATATATATACACTCAGTTGCCACATGAGTTGATGACACCGGATGGCCGGTATATTATGTCCGCACATAAGTTGCCCAGGCAGGAGGTTACCACGTGCACTAGGTGCACCAATCCACAAGCGCCTTTGCATGTCTCAGGCGGAAGTCCACTACCTGTTTTTGCATTTCCGGGTGACGCCTACTTCCGGTCGTCTGGCCGGAAGCGGCCGGGTCCTCTCGCCCTTGCGCGGAACGCATTTGCGTCGTCACGCACTTCCAGCGTGCCGCCGCTCGTTGCGTTCCAGCGCAGTGACGTCATCACGCATTCACCCGCCCGTCGTCCCTAGTGCGCCTACCCGGACATCCTGCCAATCGAGTATTATGATTGGATATCCATTATGGCGGGATTTATTACCCAGATATCCTGCTAATATGGGATTGTGATTGGATACCCCCTCCAAGTGGGATTTGTTTTCCCCGGACTCTGATTGGCCAATATGATTTCAGCTTTGGACTGGTCCATTGATAGGGGTTCTCATATTATAATGACTATTCACGAGATATTATTTATTATCTTAGATCTCCCAGAGTACCCATTCCACAACCAGGATGTACACTGACGTGTCTGTTCGTTTTACAATATGTTTATAATCATTAAGTTAAACTTATTATGTTCAGATACTTTGGAATTTATCTCCCTTGTTGTGTTTGGTTTGACCGGAGGCGTCCACTTCCTGTTTAGATCAAGTGGGCGGCCCCACTCTTAGCTGTATGTCTATAAATAGTTGGAGGCAATATGGGGGGGCCAGAGATATGCCCCTGTGGAAGACTTTTAGTCGAAACGCGTCGGGCCAGCTATCCTACGCCCCTCATATTGCCAGAATTTTATACATTGTCTCGAGATTTTTATTTTATTTTATTTTTATGTTCACATGCATATGTGAATAAATCGTTGCTTTCTGACCTGCACCATTGGAGTGGTCTCCGTTTCTTATTCCCTCTCCCGGTCTCCACCATCCATTTTGGGACCATTGGATGATCGCATGCCGAGCCAGTCCATCTTGCTGTTTGATCCAGCACACAGTTCCGGAGGTCGTTGGAGCTCCAGTTTGCGGTGGTTTCCCCATGTGATGCAAGACCTTTCATCCCTAAGCCTGTCTGATGTGTATGCCGTATGGTAGTCACATCCAACTCTTCTGGTAAGCGTACCTACGCCTTAATTTCTGACATCTGTCAAGTATATATTTCAATCTACCTTCACTGAGTGGACCAGAAGGACTTATACTATAATGTTATCACCACATGGACTGTAGCATTTAGGTTTTACTGGAATCAACTCCAGCACCAAGATTTATCATCACAATTTACATATTGTTTTTTGAGTGTTGTAACATACACACCCAGCATATGCATTAGCGCTACAATTTTTGATTTACACGTATTTTGACTTTGTTTGTTTTGTTTGTTGGCAGCTTTTGTATAGCCTTCATTGAATACATTTTTTTTGTCCTCAGAAACACCTAGTGACTGAAAATGATATTTCCTGAGCTCACCAGGTAAATCATTAGAGTTATCCAACCAACGGAGAATAATGCCGCATACACACGGTCGGATTTTCCAATGGGAAATGTTGGATGTGAGCTTGTTGTTGGAAAGTCCGACCGTGTGTATGCCCCATCGAACATTTGCTGTCAGACTTTCTGCCAACAAATGTTTGATAGCAGGTTCTCAAATTTTCCGTCAACAAAACTTTGTTGTCAGAAAGTCTGATCGTGTGTACAAAATTTCACGTCTTATACGTCACCGCGTTCCCACGTTCATAATTGTTGGCCAAAATTTGTGTGACCGTGTGTATGCAAGACAAGTTTGAGCTAACAAACTTCGAACAAAAATCCATAGTTTTGTTGGCAGAAAGTCCGATCGTGTGTACTCGGCATAAGCCAAACCTTCTGGGCTGAGCTTATGATAATTTTATGAGCTAATTGTCCCGGTTGGTATAAAGGATGTGACGGCCATAGAGAGGGATCACAGACCCACACGCCGGATACACCCCCTAGACGATCAATAGGCCTGCTGATAATTGACCACTCCCCATCTTGCTGGACCAAGTTACTGGAGCCCCTTGACGTACTTAGAATTTGTCGGATATCTTGCCCTTTTAAATTATTGGTAAGATACAGACCATGCGAATATTAACCACTTCAGCCCCGGACCAATTGGCAGCCAAAAGACCAGGCCCCTTTTTGCGATTCGGCACTGCGTCGTTTTAACTGACAATTGCGCGGTCGTGCGACGTGGCTCCAAACAAAATTGGTGTCCTTTTTTTCCCACAAATAGAGCTTTCTTTTGGTGGTATTTGATCGCCCCTGCGGTTTTTATTTTTTGCGCTTTAAACAAAAATAGAGCGACAATTTTGAAAACAATGCAATATTTTTTGCTTTTTGCTATAATAAATATCCCCAAAAAATATATAAAAATTTTTTTTTTTCCTCAGTTTAGGCCGATACGTATTCTTCTACATATTTTTGGTAAAAAAAATCGCAATTAGCGATTATTGATTGGTTTGCGCAAAAGTTATAGCGTTTACAAAATAGGGGATAGTTTTATAGCATTTTTATTAATATTTTTTTTTTTTTACTAGTAATGGCGGCGATCAGCGATTTTTATTGTGACTGCGACAATATGGCGGACACATCGGACATTTTTGACACATTTTTGGGACCATTGTCATTTATACAGCAATCAATGCTATTTAAATGCATTAATTCCTGTATAAATGACAGTTGTAGTGAAGGGGTTAACCACTAGGGAGAGGGGAGGGGTTATGGGCTGTGCGTGTGTGTTTTTTTTTACATTAGGGGGCGGGGCTGACGTCTGACGTCATTGATCGGCTTTCCCGATGACCGGGAACAGCCAATCAATGACAGGCAGAGTAGGAAGCGCGGGGAGAGGTTTGTTTACACTTACCTCTCCCCGTTCTTCAGCTCCGTGACCGATCGCGGGACACCAGCGGAGATCAGGTCCGCTGGTCCCGCGGCCGGGGTCACGGAGCTCCCGACAGGGTCGCGAGCGCGCCGCTGGCGGCGCGCGCGACCCACAGGCAGGCAAATGCAAAATCACGTATATATACGTGATTTTGCCTGCTGACGTATATATGCAGTGGGCGGTCGGGAAGCGGTTAATGAATCTATTTTTTTTTCTTAAAATTAAAGGTATTGTATCTTGCAGTTTATGTGGTAACATTATCATGCACAGTGTGTGTAGTAGTCTTATAAGTGATCATTTGCCCATATTCATTGTCTAGGCTTTGTGTATTGAAGCCGTGTTTGGGGGAATTCAGATATAAACCTGTATTTACAACAATTTAAATTGCTGTGGTCCCAGGGAAAATATTTATCGCCCCATTCAGTTTAGTAGCTCTGTTGGATTAATATTTCTTTCAAATTGACAATATCTATCTTTTGACTCCGTGAGACATACTTTGGATTCCTTCCGGCCGGAGAAATTCAGAGGACTGTTTCCCCGAGCGACAATGGATATAGGGGTTATTTACGAAAGGCAAATCTATTTTGCACTACAAGTGCACTTGAAACTGCAGTCGCTGTAAATCTAAGGGGAAGATCTGAAATGAGGGGAAGCTCTGCTGATTTTATCATCCAATCATGTGCAAGCTAAAATGCTGTTTTTTATTGTCCTTGCATGTCACCCTCGCATCTACAGCTACTGCACTTCCAAGTGCACTGCAATTTGCCTTTAGTAAATAACCCCCATTGTGTACTTGAACGTAAGGTGTGATTACCGCAAATATTTTTTTAACAGAACCATTTGGCCTCCCTTGAGTTATTTGTATATATTAAGAAAAAATTATTATTGCCGTGTGGATGTTTTTGATAATGTGTGTGTGAAATATTAATCACCAGAAATCCAGGTTCTGTATGAAATTGTGTAACTATACTTGTTAATTAATAAAGTCAAATTATATTTTATTGGGAGATATTTATGCATTGGTAAGAATTCCCCATAGATTCATAAACTTAGGAATTTATTGTGGTATGTACTGATTAAATAATAGGTGTCCAAGATAAAGTATGCTTAAATTGGAACAGTAGCGCTTGCTCAACCTCTAAACTGATCTACAGAGGTAGCCTGCGTTAGCAAATTACCACGTGATGAAAAAAATGTGTGTACATATAGTTGTGTATATAAATAAATATTCCAAATAACACCTCATGATACGTGAATATAAAAATAGTGACACAAGCTATAATAGCACCAAGAAATATATATATTCAATAATCAATGTGATATAAATACTGAAAATAGTAAGCAAGTAAAATATAGGCACATAATAATATACATTAAAATAATGTGAAAAATTAAATTACAAATAAAGTCCATATAAGCGTGAGAGAAAGAAAAAGGTTTTTGTTCCTCTTCAAAAAATCCCTTATTTTTTCATTCAAAAAGTGCTGGGAAATAATGGAAAATATTGAAAAATAATGATAATAATCTTCTTCCACCACACCACTGTGTATTTATGTGACCACTCCCAAAGAAATCTCACTCACCAGATCCAAAGCTCGCACTTTCGTGTTGAGCAAATGCGCAAATTTTAGAACTCAAACAGAAATCCAGTAATTTCTCCACACTTATTCACTCAGTGATATAGCGATATTCCTCATGTAAACAAAAAAAGTGCTCCAATAGTGTGATAAAGTAACATCACTTTTATTAAAAACACACAACACGAAAGCTTCAACCAATTCACTCACAATGTATTCAAATAAAACTATCAAAATGTGAAAAAGGTAATCTCCACAGCAGGCTTCACTGAAAGTTTCACAATCACTGCAAAGGTCTGTAGTCACGGCGGACTCGAGGTGCAACAGATACTATAATGTTTCACCCCCTCCTCATATCTCGGACTTCCAAGAAAAAGTGCAATTTTTCCTCCTGTTTGTAGTGGCACTGGTGCTGTTTACAAACAATTGCCGCTCAGCCACGCCCCCGACAAGTTTCGTCACTATTACGACTTAATCATGGGGTTGGCTGAGCGGCCTGGCAATCGGAGCTTAACCACTTTAAGACCAGCCTCGTTTTGGATTTTAGGTGTTTACATGTTTTTTTTTAAAACAGTTTTTTTTGCTAGAAAAAAACTTAGAACCCCCAAAATGTTTTTTCTAACACCCTAGATAATAAAATGGCGGTCGTTGCAATACTTTTTTTCACACCGTATTTGTACAGCGGTCTTGCAAGCGCACTTTTTTTGGAAAAAATTCACTTTTTTTAATAAAAAAATAAGACAACAGTAAAGTTAGTCCAATTTTTTTATATATTGTGAAAGATAATGTTACGCAGAGTAAATTGATACCTAACATGTCACGCTTCAAAATTGCGCCCGCTCGTGGAATGGCATCAAACTTTTACCCTCAAAAATCTCCATAGGCAACGTTTAAAAAAATTCTACAGCTTGCATATTTTGCGTTACAGAGGAGGTCTACGGCTATCATTATTGCTCTCGCTCTACCGATCGCGGCGATACCTCACATGTGTGGTTTGACCACCGTTTTCATATGCGGGCGCTACTCACGTATGCGTTCGCTTCTGCGCACGAGCTCGTCGGGACAGGGCGCTTTAAAAAAAATTTTTTTTGGTTTTTCTTATTTATTTTTCTTGATTTTATTTATTTTTACACAGTTTTTTAAAAAAAAAAAATTAATTGGCTCACTTTTATTCATATTACAAGGAATGTAAACATTCCTTGTAATAGAAAAAAGCATGACAGGTCCTCTTAAATATGAGATCTGGGGTCAAAAAGTCCTCAGATCTCATATTTGGACTTCAATGGAAAAAAAAAAATGTCATTTAAAAAAATGACATTTGAAAATTCCTCTTTAAGAGGTATGGGCGGAAGTGACGTTTTTGATGTCGCTTCCGCCCTCCTATGGTATAGAGATGAGTGGCGGCCATCTTACCATCACTCATCTCTATGCCCAGCAGGAGAAAGGACCCGATCGCCTCCGCCGCTGCCGACGGTTCCGGTAAGCGGCGGAAGGTGCGGGAGAGCGGCGGGAGGGGGGGCACCTCTCCCGCCGCCGATAATGGTGATCTCGCGGCGAATCCGCCGCGATGACCACCATTATCGGAATGCCGACCGGCGCCTGAAGAGATGGATATCTCGGTTGTGGCAGCAGCTGCTGCCGTTACCGAGATATCCCTCTTCAAAATCAGGACGTACATCGTCGTGCGCCAGTCGGAAAGTGGTTAAATACGCCCCAGTTTGTTATAATTGGTGGATGTATAGCTTAAAGAGTCGCGCTTAATCCCCTTATCACACTGCGTCCGTCCGCACGTCAGTGTGATTACATACTCACTGCGCATGCGCACCTCCAACATCGCGTCAATCACGGGCGAGCGCCGTACTGTGCGTACCGCCTATCTCAACTAAGCTGGTGGTTACTCCGCACATGCGCGACAGTACGTCACGTCACTACGCAACGCACAAGTTCGCATAGCATTGTGAGAACCGCCCCCCATCACTTCAATGACAATCTCCCCAGTGGCCAGCCACGCCTGCATGTAGAAATAAATCCACACAGGCTGGTCTAATACTGCGCTTGCGTGCACCTCGTGTCCCCGTTACTACAAAGGACCGAACTTCCTCATATATAGCAAGTATTGGCCACTTAATTGAACCAGTTAGAATACTTAAATCATAACGGTCTCAACAAATATAATGTACAAATACATATATCATTATAATCCATTATATTGCGTGAATCGTAAAGATAATAATAGTAAGATCACTTATAATTCCAAATTTAAAAATATATACGTATTTCTATAAAACAACAAATATATAAAGAAATTTGTTATCTAAAAATATTTTTTTATATTATAAAAATATAAAAATATATCAATATAAAAATAGATATAAAAATATAAACTCCATGTTCATATAATATGTGTCACTACTTTTTCACATGGAGTACTAATCTAGACCAGTGTTTCTCAACTCCAGTCCTCAAGGCGCCCCAACAGGTCATGTTTTCAGGATTTCCCTCAGATGAAACGGCTGTGGTAATTACTAAGGCGGTGAAACTGATCAAATCACCTGTGCAAAATAATGGAAATCCTGAAAACATGACCTGTTGGGGCGCCTTGAGGCCTGGAGTTGAGAAACACTGATCTAGGCTGGGACAATAGTTCATATACTTTATATCACTCCTAATTAATAATACTGCATAGGTCACATATATCAAATTACATTAGGAATATAATATATGCCTCTCGATGGATAAAATTACAATATTATTAATCCTATATGTAAAAAAAATTTATTATATTACATAATAACTCAGAAGATAACTAAATCTTTATATTAGGGTGCAATCTTTACTTCATCCTGTTGTGGTAATTGAATTTAATTTCATCGTTCCATAATCTGAGGGTTATTCAAAAATTGTTTAAAAAACAATTTAGATCTAGTTCAATATTTAACCCTCTTGGAGTGAGACATTTAAAGAGAAAGATCCATCGGGTTTCTCTTTGCGACAAATCTCTGACTCGATTTGACCCCCTCCACGAGGGATGTATGGTGTCAATACCAACAAATTGTAATAAACTGGCGTCCCGATTATGTTTTTCTCTAAAATGTAAGGAAACGCTGTGAAGCCTATATCCCTTTTTAATATTAGTCAAATGTTCAGAAATCCATATCCTCAATAATCTCTTTGTCCTCCCCACATAAAATAACCCACATGGGCACCACATGAGGTAAACAACAAACGAGGTGTTACAAGTGATAAATTCCCTTATCAGGAATTGTTCATTGTCATTGTTGGTTACATTAGTGATCCCTCTGTTTAGTACCTTTACAGTTCTACAGCATATACATTTTCTACAGCAGTAGAAGCCTTTCAGGTCTATTTTTGTCATTCCTTCTCCAGGGGGATCCAAAATTTTCTTTACAATTTGGTCCCCAAAGTTGGGGGCTTTTTTGTAAATAAATTTAGACTGTTGGGGCAATATTTCACCCGAATGATGATCTCTGTGTAATATGTGCCAATGTCTCCTATAGATAGCTTCAATGTCCCTATATTGACAGTGGAAGCTGGAGATAAATCTAATCTGGTGGGAGTTGGTTACCACCCCATTTTCATTATTATCAGTATCCTTTTGCTTTAGACAATCTGCTCTCGGTATTCTGGCCACATCATCAATAATTTTGTCAACTGTGTCCACCTTATACCCTTTTTGCACAAATCTTCCTTTAAGGACATTGGCTTGTTCATAGTAATCATATAGATCTGTACAATTTCAACGAACCCGTAGTATTTGTCCCCTTGGTATGTTCTTTATCCAAGCCGGGTGGTGTCCACTCCGGATGGACAAATAACTATTACAGTCCGTTGGCTTAAAGAAAACTTTTGTACTCAATATCCCTGAATTTCTTCTAATAGTTAAATCTAGAAAATTAACCATAGTTTCACTAATCTGGAAATCCAATCTAATATTGTTAATATTACCATTTAGATACTCAAGAAATTTAATCGCAGATTCCTCAGATCCCTCCCATATGAATAGGAGGTCATCGATGAATCTACGATAAAATCTTAATTGAGGTATCTGTTTGCTAAAAATATATCTGTCCTCCCACTCTGCCATAAACAGGTTGGCGATGCTGGGGGCATATTTCGCCCCCATTGCAACGCCAACCCGTTGGGAGAAAAAATGATCATTAAACCAAAAATAGTTATGCGATATACAAAAATCTAGTACTTGACCAAAAAATTGTTTTTGTGCATGTGGGATGTCATCTTGATGCTTAATGCCCAATTAAGGGCCAAAGAGGCATCCTCATGTTGTATTATAGTGTACAATGAGGCCACATCCGCCTTTACTAAGAACGAGTACTGATTACCTAAACAAATTTCACATAAAATTGGCAAGCACTGCTGAGATATTTTGTAAGAGGGAATCTTACCACATTACAGAACATACTGGTGATTGTATTTGCATATACATTGTGAAAGATATCTGTTGTATAATAACATGGCAGGAAGTGATAATGAATCGAGTTCATCTAGAAACAGCCGGAATGGTAATACTGGCCCAGCTGTAGCTACCTCAAACCAGAAAACGGCTACTGGGTCTCAGAAAAACTTAAGTGGGGTCCTTGACTATGGTGTGACCAAATATATTCGTAAAAGATTAGACCTAGGAGGCAATTTAGAGAAATTTATTAAAGAGGAGAAAGAACATGGCCAGAGGTTAAGTGATCATTTTTTTTATTGAAGATGGTCGGGTTTACCAAATGATTATGGCTTTTGCTAGCGCAAAAAACACAAAAAATCGAGACTGCCTCATTATGGAGTCTTGGCCGACCTTGGGGTTTTTGTGTAATGAAGTTGCCAGACAAATGCCAGTCTTAAAGAGAGAATTGCTGGAAACCCACACCACCTTAAATAACAAAACAGAGACAATAGAATCCTTGACAATCGAAATCCAACAGGCTAAGAATAGACTCAGACAATCTAAAGAAGGTCAGGAAGAGTTAGTGGGCCAGATCCAAAATGCTCAGGCCTTATATGAAGAATCCCATCACCTACTTAAAAAAACTACAAGAGAAATATCAAAAATGTAAACAAGAAATTGTAATATTGCAAGCGAGAGAGAAAAAGGCCCCATTGAAGCAAACTCTGCTGCTATAGATAAAGAGAGTGAAGAAGAAATTGAGAGACTCAAATCCGAGCAGAGAGCAATGGAGGGACGGATAGAAAAATGAATGGACCAGTTAGACTATGAATTCATGAGCCGAAGTTGCTTAGAGGAACGGGAAATGGAAAGATGTATATAAGACGGATATGGAAAGACGGATGTGATATTTCCGGGGGACACAGGTAAGTTACGATGAGACAGGGTCAGAAGACATGTCACCCCCTAAGCTGCAAAGATACTCCCCAGAATGTACAGAGGAGGAAGTAGATAGAGCTTCATATTGACAGAAAAGGAAGCCTTGGACCCTAGTTAAAAGATATTCCACCCCTAAAATGATAAAATTCTTAAAAGAAACCATTCCTGTTTTTTCTAAGAAGGGATCCCCAACCATCACTGACCATCTTGGAACCTACGGACGTACCTTAAAAATCTTAAACATGCCGGACCATGGTACCAAAATTGAGTTACTGCCATGGATATTTGAAGAAAAGTACAGACAATTCTTGAGTAAACATAGGTGTCAAATGGACTTTGGGCCTCCAAAACTGTTACCGCTGCCAAAGCCACGGCCTACAATTTAAAATGTGGCCCTAATCAGAGTCACACAGAATTTCTGGGTATATTGAGAAGCACATACTTTCTGGCTGAAAAGTACCCCAATCCGGACCAGACAGAATTCCAGACTCTATTTTTTGAAGCACTACCTGCTTATATAAAAATAGGACTAGCAAGGGATTTTAAGAAAGGACGTTCCCTAGATTGGTTAGTCAGAGAGAGGGATCACCTGTACTCAATCCAGCAGTCTAGTGAAGGTGGGGTGAAAAGAGAAGCCAAACCTAGCCCTAAAACCATAGCAGCAAATACTGTGACCCCCCCAGCCTCTTGGTCTACAAACAGAGAGGAAATCATATGCTGAGGCAGTACGAGATGGGAAACCCATGGGACCTCCCAGAGTTTCGCCCCAGCCACAGAAGATGATGGAGGTCAGACAGAGGTTGCCAGGTTACGGTAGTGAGGGTAAAAGGGGCCCGGGCACAGAAATAGCCAGAGGGCATATCTGCAGGGGTCCCAGAACAACCAACAATCAAATTTGAATCAAGATCCCAATTCTAATAGGTACCCCTACTTTAACAGGAACCCTAACTTTAACAGAGACACCAACTTTCAAGAGTACCCACGCTTTAACAGAGACCCCAACTTCCAGGGATACCCCCACTTCAACAGAATCCCAACTTTCATGGGCACCCTGGTTATTACAGAAACCCCAACTTCATGAGAGACCCAAATTTTAATGAAAATCCCGATAACTGAAGGTCACCTCCCAATCAGGAACAGGTCAATAACCCTAGGGTTGGTGTAGCTCCCCAAATTGACCAAAATCAAAGGGAACCACAGGAACCCTTGAGAGAAAGGCCGCAGCATCAAGACCAGAGGAGTGGTGATGAGTCTGATGCATTGCTGCAGTCCCGTCCTGAACGCAACCGGGTCAGGAGACATAGGGCAGGTCGCCAAAGTGCCATGGGCCGGCGAATTGAACAGGTAGAGACACAGATTAATCGGATGTGGGAACAAGTGACACACCTAATTAACTGCCAATCTGCCAACCCGTCTTTTTTAGGGGCCACTCCTGTGACCGACCCAGGGTCACAGAATGCTTAGAACCCGAGACAGTCCTCCAGCAGGGGACAACCCTGGGTGCGATGACAGGAGGCACACACCACACCCCTGACATGCCCGGTGGGATACCTCCTACTCCATGTGCTTCAATCTCAAGTAGGCCCTGCAGGCCATCCTGCAGGAATCATAAGCACAAAGAAGCTGTGACATGCGGTGAGATAAATACCAAATGTAAATTATTGGAAAGCCCACAGATACTCAACCACTCTAATTTCATGTATGAGTTGACTGAATCTGGTGGAAGATATTTCACTACTGTAAAGGTACATGAGACCGGTGATCACCACATTTCAGGTTTAATTGACACGGGATCCCCAGCCACCATCCTGTCACAGGAACAATTTAATGAAGCAATAAATTCAATGCACAACAAACCAAAACTTAGGAACTTTGATTACTCACTAATCGGGGTGGGGGGAGAGCCACTGCAAGTCATGGATACTGCCTGGCTTAAACTCAAATTAGGTAATAAGGAAATTAGGCACCCTGTTATTATTGCAAATCTCCCACATCATCACATGATAATGGGAATGGATTTTCTTAACCACTTAAGCCCCGGACCAATTTGCAGCCAAAGGACCAGGCCCCTTTTTGCAATTCGGCACTGCGTCACTTTAACTGACAATTGCGCGGTCATGCAACGTGGCTCCCAAACAAAATTGGCGTCCTTTTTTTCCCACAAATAGAGCTTTCTTTTGGTGGTATTTGATCGCCTATGCGGTTTTTATTTTTTGCGCTATAAACAAAAATAGAGCGACAATTTTGAAAAAAATGCAATATTTTTACTTTTTGCTATAATAAATATCCCCAAAAAATATATAAAAAAACAATTTTTTTTTCCTCAGTTTAGGCCAATACGTATTCTTCTACATATTTTTGGTAAAAAAAATCGCAATTAGCGATTATTGATTGGGTTGCGCAAAAGTTATAGCGTTTACAATATAGGGGATAGTTTTATAGCATTTTTATTAATATTTTTTTTTTACTAGTAATGGCGGCGATCAGCGATTTTTATTGTGACTGCAACATTATAGCGGACACATCAGACATTTTTGACACATTTTTGGGACCATTGTCATCATTTATACAGAAATCAGTGCTATTTAAATGCACTGATTCCTATGTAAATGACACTGGCAGTAAAGGAGTTAATCACTAGGGGACGGGGAGGGGTTACGTCAGTGTGTGTGTTTTTTTTACAGTAGGGAGGCGTGGCTTTGCGTCTGACGTCACTGATCGGCTTTCCCAATGACAGGGAACAGCCGATCAGTGACAGGCAGTGTAGGAAGCACGGGGAGAGGTTTGTTTACACAGACCTCTCCCCGTTTTTCCGCTCTGTGACCCGATCGTGGGACACCAGCGGCGATCGGGTCCGCTGGTCCTGCGGCCGCGGTCACTGAGCTTAGGACCGGGTCGCGAGAGCACGCGCGACCCACGGCTGGGCAATTAAAGGGGACGTACCGGTACGTGCTTTTGCCCAGCCGTGCCATTCTGTTGATGTAAATCTACAGGAGGTGGTCCTTAAGCAGTTAAAGAGGATCTGCACCTTAAAAAAAATATTAAACGTCAGCAGCTACAAATACTGCAGCTGCTGACTTAATAAATGGACACTTACCTATTTCAGGGTCCAGCAATGTCGGCAGCAGATGACGAGCAATCGCTCATCTCTCGGCTGCCCCTGCCGCCATCCACTGTCAGGGAATCAGGAAGTGAAGCGATGCGGCTTCACTGCCTGGTTCCCTACTGTGCATGTGCGAGTCGCACTGCGCGTCTTCACTGGTCCCTGTTGTGTCCTGGGAACACAACCGGTGGGGAGGCGGGGCATCTGCGGCTAGCTGGGGCTAGCTTGTCCCAGAAGTGGGGGCAGATACCTGGATTATACAGGTATCTGCACCCCCTCCCCCCTGAAAGGTGCCAATTGTGGCACCGGAGGGGGGGAGGGTTCCAATGAGTGGAACTTCCACTTTAGGGTGGAGGTCCGCTTTAAGAGGCTCAACACAATTGTTGACTGTGTGAATCAAGTAATGTGGTCACAGGTCAACTCCCTGATTAAATATGAAAGACTTAAAACTCCCCATTCCCAGAGACACTGCCACCTGGTGGAAGAAAGGTCTGGTCACTATATACTGCTCACTGATTTCTTTGTCACTACATACTGCTCACTGATTTCTTTGTCACTACATACTGTTCACTGACTTACCTGTCACTACATACTGCTCACTGACTTTCCTGTAGCTTTATACTGCTCACTGACTTCCCTGTCACTACATACTGTTCACTGACTCCCCTGTCACTACATACTGCTTACTGACTTTCCATGTAGCTACATACTACTCACTGACTTCCCTGTCACTACATACTGTTCACTGACTTCCCTTTCACAACATACTGCTCACTGACTTCCCTGTCACTACATACTGCTCAGTGACTTCCCTGTCACTATATACTGCTTACTGACTTCCATGTCACTCATACTGCTCACTGACTGCCCTATCACTACTTACTGCTCACTGGCTGCTCTATCACTACATACTGCTCACTGACAGTGACTTCCCTGTCACTACATACTGCTCTCACTGACTGCCCAGTCACTACACATAATGCTCACTGACTGCCCTATCATTACATACTGTTCACTGACTGCCCTGTCACTACATACTGCCCACTGACTGCCCTATCATTACATACTGTTCACAGACTGCCCTGTCACTACATACTGCCCACTGACTGCCCTATCATTACATACTGCTCACTGGCTACCCTGTCACTACATACTGCTCACTGACTGCCCTGTCATTACATACTGCTCACTGACTGCCCTGTCATTACATACTGCTCACTGACTTCCCTGTCACTACATACTGCTTAATGACTATCCTAACATTACATACTGCTCACTGACACTTAATACTGCTTACTGACTGCCCTGCTCCTACATACTGCTCAATGACCACTTTACCATTACATGCTGCTAACTGATACTCATACTGCTCACTGACTGCCCTGCTCCTAAATACTGCTCAATGACCACCCTACCATTATATGCGGCTCTATTGACTGACACCTTCTGCTTTTAAGGTAGTGTAAGTTTATAATTTTATAGTGACATCTGTTTTATTATTATTATTTTTTTTTTTTAATTGTAATTTTTATTGGGTTATAAAAGTGTAACAATTATGAAAACAAAGTACATTGTATATTATACCAGTATTGTAAGCATAGTGGATACAAATAGTTATAAGGAGGTTAAAGAGAACAGGTGAACAGTGTCCATAGTGCAGAGCACAGGGGTGATCTGCACATCTCATTAAGAGTTAAAAAACAAACAATTCACATGTAGGTAATAAGATTGACAATCCAAGAGTAGGTATATTAATGGATCAGTGAACAATCTTGCGGAGGGTACTCGTAGATTAACACAATATTCAAATAGGTACCAATTAATATACAAATAAAATGAAAATAAAATTAACAAGGAAGGAGGACAGAGAAGGGAAACCAGTACTTCATTTTGGATTAAGACATTTTCCAACGTGTCTACTGGTCTATGAGTCCCATATTCTGATTGATCCCATGGTGCCCATGACTCTTTTGGGTAAACCCTTAACCGGATGCCCCAGTAGACAGTGCAAGGGATCCAACGGGAGCGCTACGCCCACCACCCCCTGTATTAGTTGCCCCACATCCTGCCAGAGGGGCCGTATCAGAGAGCACTCCCAAAAGACATGGAGCAAGGAGCCAACCTCGATTCCACATCGCCAACAGCGGGATGGAACAGAGGGATTAAATTTGTGTAAAACATCGGGGGTCCTATACCAGAACATAAGGATCTTTATAGAGGTTTCACTCTGGGTTACACATCTGGAAGATTTAAATGTAGAAGTACAAATCTTATCCCATGTTTGGGTCGTTATGGGGTTACCTAAGAGGAGGGACCACTTCCTCATGTAATGATGAGTGGTTTCCGTAAGAGGGGTCGACTCATGGAGGATGCGGTAAATGGAAGATATTAAATGTAACTGTTGTGGCCCCTGGGCGCATAAGTATTCGAAAGCGGTAGGTCTGTCAAGGGTCAGGGAGGAGGACTTGGAGTGGAAGAGATGCCTAACCTGTAAGTAAAAATGGAAGAGGCGGGAGGGAATATCACATTTTTCACTTATGGTATCAAAAGAGTAGAGCTTCCGTGTAATGGGATGAACCAGATTTCGAAATTGAAACAATGATGCATTAAGCCAAGGGAAAACCCTACCCAAGGACAAGCTGTCTGGTATGGCTGGGTTAAACAGCACATTCATAAGGGGAGGGCATGGAGAGGTAAGGGAATAGCTTTTGAGACTTGCCAGACACTTAGAGTGAAGTTCATTGGAGCAGTACACTGGCGTTTGAAAACAGGGTCTTGTTTTATTATTTTTTATTAGTACGATTCCCTAACTATTTAGTTAGGCCTTGCTAGTTAATTAATTGTTTTTTGCAAAAAAGGTTGCCTAACTCCTGTGATTTTGATCTCTTTCATGTTGTAGATCTCTACCTCTCAAAGATTTCCTACCACTGCTCCAGGGTATTCAAAAGATTTTTGAGAAACTGTCCACATTTCTTTTGACTTACCCTCTCAATATGTAAATACAGGTCTGAAATAACTCTTGAGCCACTTGGAGTATCTGGGCACAGTGGGAGTATCTTGTCATGCAATGGAAGTTGCGGGTGGTAGTGGGGGCTCAGTTCAACTTTTTCATCAGGGCCTACAGCCTTTAAGCTACACATCTGGTTGTGGGAGTCTGCAAACTGGAGTTTATTGGAATCTGGAAGCCCTCATTAAAAATAAGGGGGGGGACCCCAAATACTTGCCCAGCATGCATGAGTAAGGGATACATAATACTCCTACTCAGTCACAAAAAAATTTAAATAGTAAATAAAGGAATTCACATTTTGACAAGCCCTTTATTAAACAATAACCCCCCCCCCCCAAAAATATATATATATATATATTATATATATATATATATATATATATATATATATATAGAGGAGATAGTAAAAAATCAAACAGTAGTTACTGTAAAACAAAGTACTAAAACAGCGCTAAAAAATGACATCAAAGATAATAAAATCTCTCTGTGAGAAGGTCCACAGGTCATAAATATAGTGAAGAAATAATGTAACGATAGGTAGTCCTTTAAGTGTGACTGAGAAACGTAGTGCACAGTTCAAAAAAATGGGTGACTTTTCTTGTGGTTATGGTATTTCAGGTGTCTATCCAAGCACCGCTTTAATCCCTCTAGATAACTCCACCACGTGAGGCACGCTCCCCTCAGGGGGTTAAACTCACCAGAAGGATAAATCAAACAAGCCTTAAGATATAGAACCTCGTCGCGGTATACACTGCACAAGATACGTCATACATCCAAAAACCAGAACCGTTCAGATCACTTCCTCAGCATGGGTACCACCAGGATTTTAAAGTACCATCAGGGATTCAAGGGTAATTCAGCTCTCAATGTATATGTCATAAAAAAATGGAGAGAGTGGCATACATAGTGTAATTTCATTTTATTTTTAAACATTAAAAGCATATCCCTTTAACAATCCCCTTAAGTGTTATGCGTACATTAAAATTTCTTTGGAACAGCGTATAAAGAATATCACTTGCGTGTATAGGATGGAGGCAATTCTCCAATCATCCACAGCGGCAGCAGCACTTCCTCCTGAAGCCGCTTGTGTGTCTCTGCTGACACAAGCTTCACTTCCGTGCGGTGGTTAGCGGCGGTGGAGCGCCCTCTGTTGAAGTCAGGAAGTGACGAAACGCGTAAGAGCGTGGCCTACACGACGCTCGGCCGGAAGTCACGTTTGCGCTCCACCGCCGCTAATCACCGCCCGGAAGTGAAGCTTGTGTCAGCAGAGACACACAAGCCACTTCAGGAGGGAGTGCTGCTGCCACTGTGGATGATTGGAGAATTGCCCTTTATCCTATACACGCAAGTGATATTCTTTATACGCTGTTCCAAAGAAATTTTAATGTACGCATAACACTTAAGGGGATTGTTAAAGGGATATACTTTTAATGTTTAAAAATAAAATGAAATTACACTATGTATGCCACTCTCTCCATTTTTTTATGACATATACATTGAGAGCTGAATTACCCTTGAATCCCTGATGGAAAGAGAAGAATTAGCCATGGGACTTTGAGTGAGGTGGGAGAGATAGGCACCAGTTCACAAAGAAATGTGATAAAGTCAATTTATTAATTACATACTGCTGTATGAACGATTGGGAACAGCAATAAATGTGCGTTACCAGGCATAATAGCCAAGTCAACAGCAGAAGTACAGGTAAAAAATAACAATACATTACATTTCATATATATCCATGGAGTAGCAAAATTCATCACGAATAGCTGAGTCAGTTGATACATTTACATAGTATGAAGTAAAAAGTTGTACATATATGATGAAAACAATATGTGAACCATATTCCACACAACAGAGATACCCAACAAGTATCAACATGTAAGGAGCATTCGTGGTGCCCCAACGGGAAATTTCCAGCCATGTGAGTATATAAAGGGCATCGATGGTGCCCTACGCGTTTCACGAGTCTGTGCTCGCTCTTCAGGGGCAGATGCATAATTATTTTGTCTGAAACAAAAAATAGTAAGTAAATGGGTATATGTTGGTGTTGGGAATAATGAGGACAGGGGGGAAGATAGTATATGGCAAATGGGGTCAGCAAAACAGAGTCTGAAACAAAAAAAGACTCGGGAGCTGAGGGGACACGGTGAATGGATACCGCAGCGGGGGGACATCGGACAGAATGGCATTACAGACAGAATGACACTTTATCACATTTCTTTGTTAACTGGTGCCTATCTCTCCCACCTCACTCAAAGTCCCATGGCTAATTCTTCTCTTTCTATGTATTTCAGGGATGGAGTTGGTAGAGTGGTTATGACAGTCCTTATTTTTCTTTTCTGTATACAACCCGGGTGGAAGACACCCAATCGAGCCTTTATTTGGCCTGTCATGACCGTTGGTCAGTTCTCATCATCATATCCATATTTCTCACCCCTTGTTATTCAGCTGTCTTTGACTCATGCTTCCTTAGGGGGTCTACCCCTGGCTGTCTGCTCCCCTCCGCTTTATGCTCTGGTGGTGGCTTTTTTGCCCAGCTCGGGGGTTGCGTTATGCACCAGGGAGGTTTTCTTGACCTCCTGCTGTCTCCGCCCGTCTCTTGGAATGGGCGTTGCCATCTGCATTTCGGCGTCATGTTTTCCACGCCCACATTGCGGCGGTGTTGACTCTGCGCCCTTGTGGGCTGTGTGGAACATCCCGGAGTGGGTTTGGTGTGTGTTTCGCATACACACCTCCCCTCTGACGGCTGGCGTCTTTGACGCCAGCTCGTCAATCTCCGTACATGACGCTGGGGGCAGGGTGTCTGAAGCCGCCGCGGGTATATCCAGTGGTTTGGCGTGGCGGTAGCTGGCATTCGGTTACTTCTGGTCTGCACTGTGGTCACAGGTAGGGGAGTTTATCTATCATGCTTGGGGAAGCTCAGTACGATTTTAAGTATTATATCAACTTTTCTACATTCATTGTGTGTATGCTATTATTCGTGCACACACAATGGAGTTTTACTCCAACTTATTATCACTATTTTCCTTCCCCCCTCTAGCCCCCGAGCAGACACTAACCATCCTCCCTGGTTATATATACTCATTGTTTATTGTACATGGTATACATTTGCTATTTCCTTATACACAGATTAATATGGCACACAATAGGTTTACATCTTATATACCAAGCTATACCTTTATACATATCTACCATCTATGCTTCCTAGGTGTTTTCCACTCCCTTTTGAAGCCCTATGCTTTGTATGGGATCTCATTTATTATGCTTGGGGGTGTGACTATTATAACTTTAGACAATATAGTAATTTATCTACATCTAGTGTGTGGGTGCTATTATTCACGCACACACATTTGAGTTTGTTTATTTAAACTTACTACTATTACCTCTTCCTACACCCTATAGCCCCCCCAGCATACACCATTTACTCTCCCCGGATACATTTTGCATATGGTATACATCTGCCACTCCTTTACATATGGATGGATAGGGAACACAATAGGTTGCTATTTCAACACTCCAACTAGAATTGCTATACATATATATATATACCATCGTTGGCTTCTAGATGTTTTCCATCCTCCCTGTTAAGCCCTGTGTTTCTCCATATTAATTCTCTCAGATGTATCCCTGCAAATATTCCAGACCTCTAACCGAGTGCTTGCTCCAGTCCATGCCATTCTGTCCGATGTCCCCCCGCTGCGGTATCCATTCACCGTGTCCCCTCAGCTCCCGAGCTGGACATCTACTGCCGCCATCACGACATCAACGGTTGGTGACTCAGCCCAGTGACTTGGTGAGTATGGGGTCTCTGTTTTGCTGACCCCATTTGCCATATACTATCTTCCCCCCTGTCCTCATTATTCCCAACACCAACATATACCCATTTACTTACTATTTTTTGTTTCAGACAAAATAATTATGCATCTGCCCCTGAAGAGCGAGCACAGACTCGTGAAACGCGTAGGGCACCATCGATGCCCTTTATATACTCACATGGCTGGAAATTTCCCGTTGGGGCACCACGAATGCTCCTTACATGTTGATACTTGTTGGGTATCTCTGTTGTGTGGAATATGGTTCACATATTGTTTTCATCATATATGTACAACTTTTTACTTCATACTATGTAAATGTATCAACTGACTCAGCTATTCGTGATGAATTTTGCTACTCCATGGATATATATGAAATGTAATGTATTGTTATTTTTTACCTGTACTTCTGCTGTTGACTTGGCTATTATGCCTGGTAACGCACATTTATTGCTGTTCCCAATCGTTCATACAGCAGTATGTAATTAATAAATTGACTTTATCACATTTCTTTGTGAACTGGTGCCTATCTCTCCCACCTCACTCAAAGTCCCATGGCTAATTCTTCTCTTTCTATGTATTTCAGGGATGGAGTTGGTAGAGTGGTTATGACAGTCCTTATTTTTCTTTTCTGTATACAACCCGGGTGGAAGACACCCAATCGAGCCTTTATTTGGCCTGTCATGACCGTTGGTCAGTTCTCATCATCATATCCATATTTCTCACCCCTTGTTATTCAGCTGTCTTTGACTCATGCTTCCTTAGGGGGTCTACCCCTGGCTGTCTGCTCCCCTCCGCTTTATGCTCTGGTGGTGGCTTTTTTGCCCAGCTCGGGGGCTGCGTTATGCACCAGGGAGGTTTTCTTGACCTCCTGCTGTCTCCGCCCGTCTCTTGGAATGGGCGTTGCCATCTGCATTTCGGCGTCATGTTTTCCACGCCCACATTGCGGCGGTGTTGACTCTGCGCCCTTGTGGGCTGTGTGGAACATCCCGGAGTGGGTTTGGTGTGTGTTTCGCATACACACCTCCCCTCTGACGGCTGACGTCTTTGACGCCAGCTCGTCAATCTCCGTACATGACGCTGGGGGCAGGGTGTCTGAAGCCGCCGCGGGTATATCCAGTGGTTTGGCGTGGCGGTAGCTGGCATTCGGTTACTTCTGGTCTGCACTGTGGTCACAGGTAGGGGAGTTTATCTATCATGCTTGGGGATGCTCAGTACGATTTTAAGTATTATATCAACTTTTCTACATTCATTGTGTGTATGCTATTATTCGTGCACACACAATGGAGTTTTACTCCAACTTATTATCACTATTTTCCTTCCCCCCTCTAGCCCCCGAGCAGACACTAACCATCCTCCCTGGTTATATATACTCATTGTTTATTGTACATGGTATACATTTGCTATTTCCTTATACACAGATTAATATGGCACACAATAGGTTTACATCTTATATACCAAGCTATACCTTTATACATATCTACCATCTATGCTTCCTAGGTGTTTTCCACTCCCTTTTGAAGCCCTATGCTTTGTATGGGATCTCATTTATTATGCTTGGGGGTGTGACTATTATAACTTTAGACAATATAGTAATTTATCTACATCTAGTGTGTGGGTGCTATTATTCACGCACACACATTTGAGTTTGTTTATTTAAACTTACTACTATTACCTCTTCCTACACCCTATAGCCCCCCCAGCATACACCATTTACTCTCCCCGGATACATTTTGCATATGGTATACATCTGCCACTCCTTTACATATGGATGGATAGGGAACACAATAGGTTGCTATTTCAACACTCCAACTAGAATTGCTATACATATATATATATACCATCGTTGGCTTCTAGATGTTTTCCATCCTCCCTGTTAAGCCCTGTGTTTCTCCATATTAATTCTCTCAGATGTATCCCTGCAAATATTCCAGACCTCTAACCGAGTGCTTGCTCCAGTCCATGCCATTCTGTCCGATGTCCCCCCGCTGCGGTATCCATTCACCGTGTCCCCTCAGCTCCCGAGCTGGACATCTACTGCCGCCATCACGACATCAACGGTTGGTGACTCAGCCCAGTGACTTGGTGAGTATGGGGTCTCTGTTTTGCTGACCCCATTTGCCATATACTATCTTCCCCCCTGTCCTCATTATTCCCAACACCAACATATACCCATTTACTTACTATTTTTTGTTTCAGACAAAATAATTATGCATCTGCCCCTGAAGAGCGAGCACAGACTCGTGAAACGCGTAGGGCACCATCGATGCCCTTTATATACTCACATGGCTGGAAATTTCCCGTTGGGGCACCACGAATGCTCCTTACATGTTGATACTTGTTGGGTATCTCTGTTGTGTGGAATATGGTTCACATATTGTTTTCATCATATATGTACAACTTTTTACTTCATACTATGTAAATGTATCAACTGACTCAGCTATTCGTGATGAATTTTGCTACTCCATGGATATATATGAAATGTAATGTATTGTTATTTTTTACCTGTACTTCTGCTGTTGACTTGGCTATTATGCCTGGTAACGCACATTTATTGCTGTTCCCAATCGTTCATACAGCAGTATGTAATTAATAAATTGACTTTATCACATTTCTTTTTGAACTGGTGCCTATCTCTCCCACCTCACTCAAAGTCCCATGGCTAATTCTTCTCTTTCTATTTATTTTTTATAGATTCAGGGATGGAGTTGGTAGAGTGGTTATGACAGTCCTTATTCCAACGGGAGCGCTACGCCCACCACCCCCTGTATTAGTTGCCCCACATCCTGCCAGAGGGGCCGTATCAGAGAGCACTCCCAAAAGACATGGAGCAAGGAGCCAACCTCGATTCCACATCGCCAACAGCGGGATGGAACAGAGGGATTAAATTTGTGTAAAACATCGGGGGTCCTATACCAGAACATAAGGATCTTTATAGAGGTTTCACTCTGGGTTACACATCTGGAAGATTTAAATGTAGAAGTACAAATCTTATCCCATGTTTGGGTCGTTATGGGGTTACCTAAGAGGAGGGACCACTTCCTCATGTAATGATGAGTGGTTTCCGTAAGAGGGGTCGACTCATGGAGGATGCGGTAAATGGAAGATATTAAATGTAACTGTTGTGGCCCCTGGGCGCATAAGTATTCGAAAGCGGTAGGTCTGTCAAGGGTCAGGGAGGAGGACTTGGAGTGGAAGAGATGCCTAACCTGTAAGTAAAAATGGAAGAGGCGGGAGGGAATATCACATTTTTCACTTATGGTATCAAAAGAGTAGAGCTTCCGTGTAATGGGATGAACCAGATTTCGAAATTGAAACAATGATGCATTAAGCCAAGGGAAAACCCTACCCAAGGACAAGCTGTCTGGTATGGCTGGGTTAAACAGCACATTCATAAGGGGAGGGCATGGAGAGGTAAGGGAATAGCTTTTGAGACTTGCCAGACACTTAGAGTGAAGTTCATTGGAGCAGTACAC
The DNA here is from genome assembly GCA_028564925.1 of Lithobates sylvaticus. Taxonomy (NCBI): domain Eukaryota; kingdom Metazoa; phylum Chordata; class Amphibia; order Anura; family Ranidae; genus Lithobates; species Lithobates sylvaticus. The sequence goes on along the minus strand of CM053033.1, from coordinate 183,974,282 downwards.
TGGCGTTTGAAAACAGGGTCTTGTTTTATTATTTTTTATTAGTACGATTCCCTAACTATTTAGTTAGGCCTTGCTAGTTAATTAATTGTTTTTTGCAAAAAAGGTTGCCTAACTCCTGTGATTTTGATCTCTTTCATGTTGTAGATCTCTACCTCTCAAAGATTTCCTACCACTGCTCCAGGGTATTCAAAAGATTTTTGAGAAACTGTCCACATTTCTTTTGACTTACCCTCTCAATATGTAAATACAGGTCTGAAATAACTCTTGAGCCACTTGGAGTATCTGGGCACAGTGGGAGTATCTTGTCATGCAATGGAAGTTGCGGGTGGTAGTGGGGGCTCAGTTCAACTTTTTCATCAGGGCCTACAGCCTTTAAGCTACACATCTGGTTGTGGGAGTCTGCAAACTGGAGTTTATTGGAATCTGGAAGCCCTCATTAAAAATAAGGGGGGGGACCCCAAATACTTGCCCAGCATGCATGAGTAAGGGATACATAATACTCCTACTCAGTCACAAAAAAATTTAAATAGTAAATAAAGGAATTCACATTTTGACAAGCCCTTTATTAAACAATAACCCCCTCCCCCCCATAATATATATATATATATATATATATATATATATATATATATATATATAGAGGAGATAGTAAAAAATCAAACAGTAGTTACTGTAAAACAAAGTACTAAAACAGCGCTAAAAAATGACATCAAAGATAATAAAATCTCTCTGTGAGAAGGTCCACAGGTCATAAATATAGTGAAGAAATAATGTAACGATAGGTAGTCCTTTAAGTGTGACTGAGAAACGTAGTGCACAGTTCAAAAAAATGGGTGACTTTTCTTGTGGTTATGGTATTTCAGGTGTCTATCCAAGCACCGCTTTAATCCCTCTAGATAACTCCACCACGTGAGGCACGCTCCCCTCAGGGGGTTAAACTCACCAGAAGGATAAATCAAACAAGCCTTAAGATATAGAACCTCGTTGCGGTATACACTGCACAAGATACATCATACATCCAAAAACCAGAACCGTTCAGATCACTTCCTCAGCATGGGTACCACCAGGATTTTAAAGTACCATCAGGGATTCAAGGGTAATTCAGCTCTCAATGTATATGTCATAAAAAATGGAGAGAGTGGCATACATAGTGTAATTTCATTTTATTTTTAAACATTAAAAGCATATCCCTTTAACAATCCCCTTAAGTGTTATGCGTACATTAAAATTTCTTTGGAACAGCGTATAAAGAATATCACTTGCGTGTATAGGATGGAGGCAATTCTCCAATCATCCACAGCGGCAGCAGCACTTCCTCCTGAAGCCGCTTGTGTGTCTCTGCTGACACAAGCTTCACTTCCGTGCGGTGGTTAGCGGCGGTGGAGCGCCCTCTGTTGAAGTCAGGAAGTGACGAAACGCGTAAGAGCGTGGCCTACACGACGCTCGGCCGGAAGTCACGTTTGCGCTCCACCGCCGCTAATCACCGCCCGGAAGTGAAGCTTGTGTCAGCAGAGACACACAAGCCGCTTCAGGAGGGAGTGCTGCTGCCACTGTGGATGATTGGAGAATTGCCCTTTATCCTATACACGCAAGTGATATTCTTTATACGCTGTTCCAAAGAAATTTTAATGTACGCATAACACTTAAGGGGATTGTTAAAGGGATATACTTTTAATGTTTAAAAATAAAATGAAATTACACTATGTATGCCACTCTCTCCATTTTTTTATGACATATTACTGGTGAGTTTAACCCCCTGAGGGGAGCGTGCCTCACGTGGTGGAGTTATCTAGAGGGATTAAAGCGGTGCTTGGATAGACACCCTTAATTTTTTTATACACTCTTTTGTTTTTATATATATATATATATATATATATATATATATATATATATAAATCCATCATCAATCACGTTGTCAAACATTGCAGATCCCTGTCAATTACGATGAATGATGACAGCCGACTCACTGATAGATTAAAACCAAGAACAACTTCCAGGCCACTAAACAAAAGGACTGGTCTCCTGGATGAGATACTTGACCAAATATGGACATGATTATTTGGTGGCTTTGCGCGGGAGCTGTCATTTGAAGCAATGGGGTGACGGTATTGAACATGTTGGCCTACTATAGTTCAAGGGGATTCACAACTTTTTTTTCATGTTTTTCATGTTTTTCATGTGTTAAAATTCATAGTCCCCGAGGGTCTGAAATGGAATTTTGGGGGGGGGACCCCAAGCCCCTTTTTTGTAAGGCCCCAGTTAACAACATTAGGATCACTGGTGCTACATGTATCGGTCATAGCGCTACAACTAGACATTTGACATGGCTAAACACCCATTCAGGTGGGCCATTCAACGAACCTCTGAACAGCCAAAGTTTGGTCCAAACCAGGGTTGGCTCATCTCTGTTGCTAACCTCACCACTGGAAATGCTAGTTTCTTGGCTGCCATCCTGACCCAAGGGCCTTACTAAGACACAGAACAAGTGTGCTAATTAGAAAGTATGCCTCTTGCGTGAATTTTAAAGAAAAGTATGGCTGGATTTAAGATTAGACATCATAGCTTGGTGTCTGCAGTTCTTCTGGTGTGAAGGGGTCTTAAAGCTACAAAATTAATCAAGGAAGAATTGCATTGGTCCAGAAGACTTCTATTCACCCACCACCACTGCCCCACCAATTACTGGCTCAGTGAGCCAGATACACCTTGCAATTTCCTAGATCACCTTAGGGCACGTCTCTGTTGACTGTTATTTACATCAGATGGGTTTTGCATTCCCATGCAAGTCTATGGGAATGCAAAAACGACTTGAAGCAGGACAAAAGCAAGTTAGAAAGAGGTCAATTGCAGGTCTGATGCACTTGTCAATGATTTCTGAATGATCTCAAAAGCATCTCAAATTGATGTCAAACTGATGCTTCAACACAAACCCAAACCTATCTGACACAGGCTCTAACACACAGGCATGCTGTTCTTCTCTGGAGTGCCAATATAACTTTCTTTATACAGTATATGAAACACTCCGTAAAAAACAGCTCTTCAACCTGCTCATTCCTATTAGAAAAGTAACTAATAATTGCTTAAAAGTAAATGACTACGTATGTGTAGAGACTGGGTGACACCTGCTGTTCTATCTCCTGCCAAAGCAATGAGCCAGGTACTTTTATCACTTCCTTTTATTTGACTTTGCAGAGCAGGAAGAACAAATGTACTATTTAAAGTGATCTTTTGACAAATATCTAAACAAGCAGTATCGTGAGTATAGTCTTTAGTAATAAAAATGAATTCGTTATCGCGTACCATCATCCATGTATATCATTTTAGAAACAAGGGGTTATTAAACTGCAAACGCAGGTGCTGACTCTGCGTCAGTACAGTTTTTACCCACAAGACTTTTGGAGGAACAGGGGATTTGGACTATCTCGGTACTTATAATTGGCCAGTAAATACATAAGGTAGAGAAGATAATAACAAAAGATATTTAATAGAAAAACACATACATGAATAAAACGTATACAATGTACAGATCAATTCAATTATTAAAATCAGCTTATAACCACTCCTAAACGTATAGATATCACAACAGATGAATGCTCGGCTTGCCCGCAAACTTTGCATTTGTCTAAACGTAGAGCGGTGGTTCCTCGACCGGTTTCGCGGTCTAACCGCTTCTTCAGGAGTAATGTCTGAAATGGATCGTAAGTTTAAGTAGACAGCCTAAACACAGCCGAATGAATTTTACATACAAACAATATATACATAATTATAAGATTAAGTGGACCAGCTCACCAATGCAGGTGGAAACACCATCTAGTGGAACCCAACAATTGCCTCCCCCGGCGGATGTGTTTTTTTTTTGGTGGAACAGGCTCTGACATTAGAAAAGAATGTTCGTTGAGATTACTATACCAATTAGTAATGGGATAACACCACCGGGTGTGGAAAGATTAAAGTAATAATGTGAGGAAAGGATCCAAAAGATTATTATTTTTATTTATAAAGAATAAGGTGAGGGAATAGGGAGAGGAGAGAGGGAAAGGGAAGAAAAAGAAGGGAAAGGAGAGGGGAAAAGGGGGGGGAGAGGGAAAGAAAGCAAGAAAACACCGGAAGAAAAGACCGGGAGGAAACGAGAAGGGGAAAAGGTATAAGGAAAAAGGGTAGAGAGAGAAAGGGAAGGATAAGAAAGGAGGGGGGGGGGGGGGGGTAGGGGAAAGGGGGGAAGTGGAAGGGGGGGGGAGGGAAAAAAATATATATAAGAGGAAGGGGGGGGGGGGGTGGGGGAAAAAGAAGGACGGGGGGAAGGGGGAAAGGGAAAAAAAGGGACAGAATGGGGAGGGATAAAGAAAGGGGGAGTAGGAAAGCAGAGAAACAATGCTTGGAATGAAAAGAATATGTAGACCCATTATACCATAGAGTAGTACCACACATCACAGTAAATATCAGAAAATAATAGATAAGAACCAACACCTCAAAACTACTAATTATAAAGGATTTTGTATAAATAACTCACAATAAATAATGTCAGGCTAGATTAAGATGCAGGAGCTTCAGGGATTAGCTGAATGGTATGGTGCATGATTTTTCCATGATATATGGTTAAACCAGAAATGAATAATCAAAGGCCTAAAGAGGCCTATAATTTTATGCTTAAATCTTGTAAGTATCTAAAAATAAAGATAAGGCAACAAATAAAATTCAATTAGGCAAAGAGTCCTTCCTATGATATTTGCAGGAGGTAATTGGTAATAAAGGTTAGCACCCACCTTGCAGCTCAGCATCCAAGATTGGCTCCGCAACTGTTCCGTTCCGTTCAATGGCAGTGTAATGACCACCGCCATATAAGCACCCCAACCCATGACGTCAGACTCCGCCGCAGGTGCGGCATGCTCTAATGCCAGGGGTCAGCCTGTCTACATAGCCAGGTGGGAGGATCAGCCCAAAATGCGCACCAGTCAGCCGTCACGCAGGTCACGCGACGCGGCTCACAGTCCATTGCGCCGCATGTGTGATAACTCCTGTGCCCGCGCATGCGCCAAAAGAGGCCAAGTGCGCGCGCAACAGGGATGATAGGCGGAGATGACACTGATTGGTAAGGCACCAATAAACCACGGAAAGTATCACGCAACGTGGGCCATCTTCATGGCATCGTCGTGCGTGATCGCTCCAGTTCCTGCGCATGCGCAAAAAGAGTCTGATGCACGCGCAATAGGGACGGCCGAACAAAGGTAACGCACATCGGTGTGACACCTACCATCTGATTGCAAGGCACCGGAAACAGCCCCATGGAAGAAACCAAGGCTATGTCCGGTAAGAGGGACATGCACAGTCCCTCCAAGACAGGCACACATCCGCCAAGGGGGGCCCCCGAAATAATCGGGGTAGGCTCTCACTGAGTAGTCTCACTAGTAACCTGTCGAGGTAAATGGACCCACTTTTTACAGCAAACAAGTAAAGAATACAATGAAAAAATCTAATTTGCATGTAAGCATGATACATAAACATGGGAGGATTTTTGAGTCTCCCATATATTTTTTACACACCTTGAGCAACACATTGGGATCATTAATTCACAGGGTAAGAGATATGACTATTGGGTGACTGAGTACTAAATAGAAATGAGAAAGGGAACAAAATCAAAATAAAAGGAGAAGGATGGAAAGACAAAAAGGGAGGGTCGAAAGAGAAGGGAGAACTGGTACTGTGACATCATAAGGGGCGGGGTCACCATGTGACATCACCCGGTGTCCCCGCCCCTTATGCCTATATAAGTCGCCGCACAACACGTCTCTGCCATTACGACCGGAGAGATCGCTGTGTCAACATCGGAAGGAAAAAGAAAAAGAAGGCGGCGACAGCGACAAGACCGGGCCAATGCTAGTAAAAGAGCTGTAAGAAGATAGCGGAGGCCCGGCAGAAGAGCAGGACAAGACCCCCGAAGTCGGAAGAAGACCCCCGGAGCTGTCTACTAAAGTACTTTAAAAACTGTGTTGTGTTTTTTTTATTAACACCATACTCATTCACATAGGGTGGGGGGGCCGGAATCTGGGGGCCCCCTTATTAAAGGGGGAGCACCCTGACAACCAACGGTCAGGTTTGTCGGGAAGAGGCCCTTGTCCTCATCAACATGGGGACAAGGTACTTTGGGGTGGGGGGGCTGCAGGGCCCCCCCTTCCCCAAAGCACCCCCCATGTTGAGGGCACGCGGCCTGGTACGGTTCAGGAGGGGGGAGCGCTCACTCGTCCCCACCCCCTTTCCTGACCGGCCGGGCTGCATGCTCGGATAAGGGTCTGCTATGAACTTTGGGGGGGCCCCCATGACGTTTTTTCAGCATAGGGGTTCCCCTTTAAATCCATACCAGGCGACAAGGCTCGCGAGGTGTCAATCTCGCCAATGGAGGCGGCGACATTCACTTCCTTCACCTAGTCCCGTCTATAGAATATTTAAAAAAAAAGTCACAGTTACTTTGCTGAGTAATTAATTACTTTTCCAATGTAGTAACCGAGTTACTAACACAATTACTTTTTGGGAGAAGTAATTTGTAACTTAACTAATTACTTTTTTAAAGTAAGATGACCAACACTGGGATGGTTCCTGGCTTTACAGCCCTTCAAGTTTACGGTAGAGCATAGGCCGGGCAAGCTACAAAACAATGCGGATGCCCTCTCTTGTATACACTATATGCTTTGGATAATTGCTCAACCGCAGGGGCTTGAGCAGAGGGGGAGGATATGTGACGGTATGCAAGGTGAGGTAATGGATATATTTCACCTTGCATGCGTTCTGTTGTAAGAGACTGAAGCGGAATATGGCCCACGTTTTTTCCAGCCTCTGTGGCAGGCTTGGTTCTGGTCTGGATGTTGTGGTCCACTTGAGTACATGCTCAGGTGGACTTTAAAATGAGCAGGAAGAGAGCACAGGATAGCTCTGGCCTGAGATTCCGAAGGAGTCTGAGGGAGAGAGAGAGCAAGAGAGAGCTCTGTTTGGATTTAAAACGGTTTGCTTTACGGAGACCAGCCCCACACCATACAGAGAGGAGACTATTGTACAGTTTAGTGCCGGATGGCAAGGATTTGCTTTACTATTTTTTAATTTGTTTTTACTACTTTGCAAACCTCTACTATGCAAACCTGGCAACCAGACAGATTTTAAAGAAATTGCCTGTATGCTGACTTTGTTTTCCAGAAAAGGTGATCCCCACAAACTAATCTCCCACTATATATATATATATATATATATATATATATATATATATATATATATATATATATATATATATCATTTTATGTAGAGGGACCTATTATTTTATTAATATGAGGTAAGCGCTCTCCTCTGAGAAAGCGGTAATTCATTGCTGCTTAATAAACAGACACCAGAGAGTTTCACAGATTTTCTAGTACTGTAATCTCACTATGTCTCGTTCTCCACAGTCCAAAGAGTTTGTAGATCGCTTCGCTCCTCAAAAGGAGAAGAAATCTACACTGCTTCATAAACAGGCACTCAGAGGTGAGCAATCTCCTCTGAGAGTGCCAGAGAACACAGCAGTGGTTATATTCCACTACTGGATAAACGGGCACCTATATACACAAACTTTTACTTTACTTGTTTTATTTGACATTTTCTTGTCTAGGGTCTTATATTTTATCATTGTAGTTGGTAATAACATTTTTTTTGTATATTTCAGTTTAAACCCGGAAATATATACAATACTAACAATATATAGATTGGGTATCACTTTTCAGAGCTACATGGCTATACCTGCTAATGAATTAACCACTAGATGGTGCCAATATGGACGGGTTTATATATATATATATATATATATATATATATATATATATATATATATATATATATATATATATAGCCTCTTTGTAATTAACTTAAATCAAATTATTTATTCACATTCATTGTTCTGATTTAATAGTATTTTGTGATACCCTACAACACTAGAAGTATATAGTTGGCAGACTATGTATTGAGTATATAAAGCATGCAGTAGTATGGACACACATAAGATCGTTATTTTAGCCTTTTTGAAAAGTTGCCCCATATGCAGGATATAACCCGCGGCACCCCATAATACCTCGAATTAAGCAAACCAAATTGAGATAGTGAGAGCAAGGGCAACCACTAATGTGTAGTGACAGCGATGAACAAAATTAGTAACCATGGGAGCAATTTATGGCTACAAATAGAAGACTGTCCCGCACCTGACTCCATCCCTGATGAAGTCACATGTGTTGTGATGCAACACATTGGGAGGAGCCAGGTGACATCACTTTTGGTCACGGTCGGGACCAGAAGATTTGTGTATTGATGTGCTCTGAAGATTTATCCATGCCAAATATTGTTTGTTATATGTGAGTTACTGGTATTTTTATAAAAATACCACACTATGAGGATTATCTTCATTACATATTGGTACTGCTTACTGGAGGAAGGGAGAATATACAGTGAGCCACAGTGAGGAATTACTTGCTACCAAGTGCTGTTAGAACTGTATGGTCTAAATGTGAGATTAGCTGCTAGAGTACACTGTGTGGATTTCAGATGGTGTATGGGAGTGTGACCACATCACGCAAGAAGCTTATCTTATATGCACTTTATCTTTACTGGACTTTAGTTCACTTGTTTATGGACACCTGATTGCATGAATTTAACCACTTGCCGCCCACCCACCATCAAATGACAGAGGGATGGTGCGGCTCTCATACTGGGTGGATGTCATATGATGGCGCACCCAAACGCCCACTCCCGCGCTGACAGGGCTCTTTATTCATGTGATCGACTGTGTCGACTCTCCTCGCCTCACACTGACAGAGTGTGTGGTGAGAAGAGTCGATCAGCGGCATCTCCTTGCAGGGAACAGCAAGAGATGTAATCAGGGCCCTGATCATCAGTGCCCTGATTACAATAAAGCGCCAGAAGTGCCAGCAATCAGTGCCCACCAGTGCCAGCGATCAGTGCCCACCAGTGCCACCAATCAGTGCCCATTAGTGATGCTAGTCAGTGCTGGCTTTCAGTGCCCACCAGTGCTGCCCATCAATGCCCATCAGTGCTGCCCACCAGTGCCACCAATCAATGCCCAGCAGTTCCGCCTATCAGTGCCCATCAGTTCCACCTATCAGTGCCCATCAGTGCCACCCATCAGTGCCACCTATCAGTGCCCACCAGTGCCACCTATCAGTGCCCATCAGTGCCACCCATCAGTGCCGCCTATCAGTGCCCAAAATTGCAGCATATTAGTGCCTCCTCATCAGTGCCACCCAATCAGTGCCCATAAGTGCTGCCTCATAAGTGCCCATAAATGCCACCTCATCAGTGCCCATCAGTGCAGCCTATCAGTGCAGCCTCATCAGGGTACATTAGTGAAGGAGAAAAATTACTTAATTACAAACTTTACTGACAGAAACTAAGAAACAATTATATTTTTTCTAAATTTTTGGTCTTTTTTTGTTGTAAAAAACAAAAAACCCAGCAGTGATTAAATATCACGAAAAGAAAGCTCTATTTGTGTGAATAAAATTATTAAAATTTCACATGGTTACAGTGTTGCATGACCACGCAATTGTCATTCCAATTGTGACAGTGCTGAAAAATTGCCTGGGCAGGAAGGGGGTGAAAGTGCCCTGTATTGAAGTAGTTAAGCACTGAAATGGATTGTATACTGCTACTCTATTGATTCATTTTATTTATTGATATATGAAATGTGTTTATTTATTTGCTCATTTGCACAATTTTTTGAAGCACTGGTGATTTTGATTCACCACCCGGTAGGGTCAATTTAGAAATTATATATTTTTATTTTATTGCTGTATGAAATTATTCCATTTAATTAATTGCTTATTTGCATATTTGCTTAGTTCTTTGTAGCACTGGTGAATTTGATTCATCACCCAGAGGAGTTATCTTAAAATTTAGAAAATTGACGATTCATACATTTGTTATATGCATATTATTTTACCCTCTGTAGCACTGGTAACTTGGGATTTTCCACCCAACAGGGTAATTTGGAAAATGTATTTATTGACTCTGGAGATTTTTATTAATAATATTTTATTTGTTTTTTTGCACAATTACCCAAAGATACTCAACTAAAGTAATTGTTGTATTTAATTAATCTAATTGATGGAATTTTGACACATTAGGACACAATCACATTTTACGTATGTTTATTGAATATAATATACAGCATACAAGCAATATTATATAAGGTTTGGTGATTTAATGTAACATATAAATGGATATAATTATCCGTTTATTCAAAAGCATTAAGTAAAAGTCATATTAAAGCAAAACGCTACATCATAATAATTGCATCTTTATTTGTATATGTGGGGACACATTGAACATTGTGAGCGGCTGCTTTTAATATCTTTCATTTGATTATTATCTAACAACTTGTTGAAAGTAGTAGCGCATAAGACCTCTATATATATAAGTCTTAAGCAAACACAACTTCAAAACATTAAACAATATTGGCACTTAACGAGTTCAGATCCCTCAGTGAGTCCATTTGTCTCTGACAGACCTAGACTTACGTATCGACATACTAGGTCTGCAACAAATAAGTCAATAAATTCAAAGTAACAAAAATAAAAGACCCATGCAAACATTTGGGGATGTTCAATATCTCCTAAACTTGCACCATTTAGGAGATATTGCTTTAGATGCAGCCAGTGACGTCACCCGTGCATTTGCTCTGAAAGAACTGCATACTCGTGCTATGTCCTGTGATTAGCCGGAGCCGCAATGACATCACTCCTGTACCGTACATGGAGGCTCCGGCGTGTATGTGTGGGAGTGACATCATTGTGGCCTCAAGCCACTCACAGACGATCGTCTGGGGGGATGTGTTCACTCTGAAAGACATTATCGGTTATGGGAGGATGTACGCTCATGTGTCTCTGTGTGTCTGATCAGCGCGTAGAGAGGCGTGTTCCTGCAGATAATCTCCCACGGTTAGACACAGATGAATTATACCAAAAGGCTAAAAGGGCGTTTTATTAGCGCAGGAGACATGGTATAGTGGAATTTCCACATCATTATAGGTAAAAATTTAGTGACGGACGTTTACTTCCACTTTAAGGTAAAACACTTTACGTTTTAAAACTATTTTAACTTCTGCTGCTGTGTGTAATACAGAGTTGATATATATTTAGTTTTGATTACAATATTTCAAGAAATGAAAGAAAGATTATCTTCAATTAATATAAAATGATTCAATAGGTAAAGTTTTTTTTGTTGCCGTAGATTTGGCCTCTGCTCAGAAATAATATTGTGGATTTACTAAAGACAAATAGACTGTGAACTTTTGAAGTGCAGTTGCACTCATTTTACCCAGAACTTAGGGAATGTGCTGAAATTTCACTTTGCAAAGAATACCCAAGCAGGTGCAAGAAAAATTTAAAAAAAAATTATTTTTGCTTGCACATGATTGGGTGATGGAAATCAGCAGAGCTTCACCATATTCAATAAGCTCTGGGTAAAATTAGTGCAACTGCACTTCCAAAGCACACAATCTGTTTGTCTTTAGTAAATTCACCCCAATATGCTTTCTTGCAGCTGCTTATCAAATCCCTGTTGTTAAACTTATTTCTAGCATTTTCCGACACCAACAAAATGTACTGGAGCTTCATCCCTACATGTTATACAAATTTTATTAGTTGTTTTCTTTAATTTATATTTGCAAGGCTTGGTTTTTACATTGCACTCAGAGAGATTAAACTCTGTACGACTTAACACATTTTTATTGACTTTTTCTCCTTTACAGAGGGCCTTCACTGGCTGAGGACGTGAAACGATAAAAGTGTTTGTGGCCTTGCAGTTGAACAAGTTTTTTGACATTAAATTATCACATTTAATATCCCGGGTGCTTGTCACGTGCTTCTTCTGAAATGTAAGCCAGTCTTGACATAAGGACTTATGGGTGAGACTCAAAACGACTGCAAATATCAGGAGAAATGAGAATTTTGGAAACATTCTGGAAGTTGTGATCTGAAAAAGAAGAGCAAAGAAAATGATTATATTCTATATGGCTTTTATAGGACATCAAAATAAAAAATAAAAAATTCTGCTTAATCTTCACTCTGCCTTTATTATGCTCACATTTTTTACCTTTGCTGACATGTAATACCAAAACTAAACATAACAGATGGACCTGCAACATTGTGTAAATTGTTGTGCGTTGCAACACATTTGTGTCAGAGTCGTGTGCAACTTGTCTTAATGTGCATAGTACTAACACATGCAAACAGAGGTATCTAAATGGGCCCTGAGAGCCTATTTACACTTCTCTGTTCCAGTGCATTGCAGTAATGTGTGTTAATGTGCTTTTTACTGCAATGGATGTTAACACACCTCAAATGTTGCGTACACATGATCGGAATTTCGGCCAGCAAAAGACCGATGAGAGCTATTTGTCAGAAAATGCGACCGTGTGTATGCTCCATCGGACTTTTGCTGGCAGAATTTCCGCCAGAAAAAATTTGAGAGCATGTTCCTAATTTTTTCAATCATCTGTACAAACTCCGACGCGCAAAATTCCTACGCATGCTCGGAAACAATTTGACGCATTCTCAAAAGCATTGAACTTAATTTTCTCGGCTCGTCATAGTGTTGTATGTCACCGCATTCTTGACAGTTGAAAGTTCAGCAAACTTTTGTGCGACCGTGTGTATGCAAGCCAAGCTTGAGCGGAATTCTGTCGGAAAAAACATCCAAGATTTTTCCGATGGAAAATCCGCTCATGTGTACGGGGCATTAGATGTAGTATGCTCACCTGTCTGCAACCTTCCCTTTGCTCCAGGTCTGTAGACTTATTAAAGCTCAACTCTCAGTTTAAATCAGCTAAATACACCCCAGGTACCTCAAAACAAGAGATGTGTAAAGTCTTAGTTTGTTTTCATTAGAAAACAGCCACAGCCTGAGTAGAAAAGCCTAAACCTCTGGCTTAGCCAGTTTAACCAGTTAAGGACCAGCTGTTGTACTGTGCCAGGTTGGCTCTCCTGGGCGAATCGCCTCATTGTACGCCGGCCACTATAAGACCCCCTGGGGGGTGCGCGCATGCCAATGGAGTCGATGCACGATAGCCGGCAGCCGGAATGGCCGACAGCCACTTGCAATTGCTCCTGAGAGAGACAGAACAGAGATCTGTCAATGTAAACAGACAGATCCCCGTTCTGTCAGGAGAGGATAGACAGATCTACTGTTCCTAGTGATCAAGAACAGCGATCTGTCTCCTCCTCCAATCACTAGACTCCCCCAAAGTTAGAAACAGCTCCCTAGGGAACACTTAACCCCTTGATCGCCTCCTAGTGTTAACCAGTTCCCTGCCAGTGACATTAATACAGTAATCAGGGCAATCAGGTAATCAGTAATAAGGCAATTTAGGGCTGCACAGTGGTGTAGTGGGTAGCACTCTCACCTAGCAGTAAAAAGGGTTTCTGGTTCAAATCCCAACCACGACATTACCTGCCTGGAGTTTGCATGTTCTCCCTGTGCCTGCATGGGTTTCCTCCATTTACTCCCATACTCCAAAAAAACATGCTGGTAGGTTAATTGGCTTCTATCCAAAAAAAGTAGTATATGAATGTGAGTTGGGGACCTTGGATTGTGGGCTCCATGAGGGTAGTGACTGACACAATGTATAGGGATAGGGACAATTGTAGACACCCACACTCACTCAGGTTGAACTTTCAACCTTACTAACTATGTAATCAGTGACTATTTTTAGCACAATGGTCCCAGAAAAGTGTCAAAAGTATCCGATCTGTCCACCGCAATGTCGCAGTCCCGCTAAAAATTGCAGATCACCGCCAATACTAGTAAAGAAAAAAAATGAATAATAAAAATGTCATAAATCTATCCCCTATTTTGTATATTACATGTACATTATAACTTTTGCGCAAACCAATCAATATACGCATATTATAGGGAGTATAAAGAAGTCACAGAGAACTGCCAGGTGTGTGACCTTATTTATAGGGCAATATAGATCTAGTACAGAGGCATGATATAATAATCATACAGGATATATACAATTACCTCTAACTTGAGGGAGATAAACAAAACATATCAACAAAAAGCAGACATGTTTTCCATCTGCCTACACGGATATGTGTATAGGTAGGGTAAGTATTCTGACCACAACCCACTACCTATAGGCATTGGCTAGTGCTAGGGGTCACTGGGGCTACTGAGAGGCTTGACTGCCTTCCTAAAGCCAAACAAGCCATAGTGCCTGTTCCAGCTTGGTAGAAATACTCTCCTGATAATTCAAACATACCAGATTGACAACACTCAGGACCTATACGTGTAGCTGTATATAAAACAGTTCCACAAACTGTGAATAGCAAGATGCCACTGTAGATAGTCATTTATTCAGCTTCATAAGCATAAAAGTCATGGAAGTCTTAAAAGCAATAAAATCATAATGACAAAATCCAGCTGCTCCAATAACCATACCCAGTGGCAATGATGAAAAATCAACAGCTCTGCTTTTGGTGTGGTCCAAAGAGCCAGGGAGTCCTAGATGGAATCCTGCCTTTGGTGACATGGCTCCGATAAAAGAAATAATGTCAGCGTGAAGCAGAGGATCCTAGGAATAACCTCAGCCATGGGCCAGAAGTAACATCAGCTGTGGGCCGGATGGAGACATGGGAAGCAGAGATAGGGCACAAGCTTGTGCTGGTTGCTGTGACAACGCATTTCACGAACATGCGCTTTATCAAGTCAACTAGGTTATTTATAGTAAACTAAAGGTAAAAAACAAAAAGTAAAAATCAAAACTGGATTAGCAGGAATGGGTACTAAAAAATGGACTGGACCCATTCATGCTCAGATCCAGGGGGGATATTCAAAAATGTATCTATTTAGTTATATATTATATGAAAACGTAAAAAGTAATGAACAAAAAAAAAATTAAAAAAGGAAATATAAAAAATCAAAATGAAACGTTGCATCAAAAAATGCAAAATGCAAAAAGAAAAAAGAAAAAATACAAGGATTACTGTTGGTTTTCCACTATTGTCCTACATAAAAAAATCTATTTGTTTGAGCCAAAAATAAAATTCCATTCATCATTGAAACTTTCAGAATAACTAATGGCTGGAGAGAATGTATGTACACACAAGATAATAACAAATAATGATATACTAGAACCATTATCAGTACATGTAATACATTTGAATGCGTAAAGGATTACAAAAAGAAATCAATTAAAAAACAACTCACCAGGCCTTTATATATAAGAGCAATTATGTATAACTATTGCTTCAGATGGAAAACAACTTGGTCAAACGATGAGTAACTAAAAAAATCTAAATCAAAAACATCATAAGTGGTCTGAAAAAACAGAACAGGAAATAAGTTTTCACTATAAATAATAATAATAAAAAAAAATACATAAAAAATGAAACGTTACATCAAAAAAGGAAAAATACAAAAAGAAAAGAATAATAAATATTAGGATTATTGTTGGTTTTCCACCATTGCCTTACAAAAACTCTTTGAGTCAAAAATAAAATTCTATTCATCATTGAAACTTGCAAAATAACTTATGGCCGGAGAGAATATATCTCACACAAGATAATAACAAATAATGATATATTAGAACCATTATCAGTACATGTAATACATTTCAATGCATATAGGATCACAAAATAAAAATAAGTAAAAAACAACTTACCAGGCCGCAATTAGTAGTAAAAAAAAGAATAATGATAAAAATAACTTAAATCTATCCCCTATTTTGTAGATGCTATAACTTTTGCGCAAACTAATCAATATACACTTATTGCAATTTTTTTTTTTACCAAAAATATGTAGAAGAATACATATCGGACTAAACTGAGGAAAAAAATTGTTTTCTAAAAAAAAAATTGGGATGTTTATTAACCTCCTTGGCGGTAATTCCGAGTCTGGCTCGGGTTGAGTTTTTTCTGCCAGGAGCGGTAACCCCGAGCCAGACTCGGGCTGCGTTGCAGGATACAGGGGGAAGTTACTTACCTTTTCCCCTGGATCCTGCGATGTCTCCCCGCTGTGTGAGCGAGCCGTCCGCTCGCTCGATTCACACAGTGCCCGAGTGCCGCTGATCTCCGTTCCCTGCGACGTTCCAAAGCACGGGAGCGGAGATCGGCGCCAAATTCAAAAAAGTTTAAAAACACAACACACATACAGTACTGTAATCTTACAGATTACAGTACTGTATACAAAAAATACACATCCCCTTTGTCCCTAGTGGTCTGCCCAGTGCCCTGCATGTCATTTTATATAATAAAAAGATTTTTTTTTCTGCCTGGAAACTGGAGATTGTCCATAGCAACCAAAAAGTGTCCCTTTATGTCAAAAGTGGCTTTAGACCAGCTAGAAAACACCGATAAAAAATTAGAATCACAATTTATCATCAAACAATAAATTTAATGACAGCGACTATTCTGCAACTGAGCAAATTTCAGTGTTTTTGATTTGATTACATTATTGAATCATTTTTATATATATTTTTATTATATTATAATTTATGATTTTGTGTTTCAAACTTTATCATACCCGGGATGTCTACTAGACTCTGGTTCGGACAGATTTAAGTGAGTTATTCATAAGAATTGCATGCCTACAATATAAAAACGCCAAATTTCCATGCAAAATAATTGTACCGCTTTCAGCACTAAATTCCGGACAGAATCATACCGCCAGGGAGGTTAACCACTTGCCGACCGGCGCACACAGATGTACGTCGACAGAATGGCACGTACAGGCAGGAGGGCACTGATGGGCACTGATAGGTGGCACTGATGGGGCATTGATAGGTGGCACTGGTATGCGGCACTGATGGGCACTCAGGTGGCACTGATGGGCACTCATAGGCGGCACTGACGGGTACTTATGGGTGGCACTGATGCACACATATAGGTGGCACTGATAGGTGGCATGGATGGGCACTGATAGGTGGCATGCATGGGCACTGATAGGTGGCATGGATGGGCACTGATAGGTGGGCATGGGTGGGCACGGATGGGCACTGATAGGTGGCACTGATGGACGCTGATGAGTGGCACTGATAACACTTATGGGTGGCATTGCTGGGAATCCTTTTTTTTTTACTTTTTTTTTTTTAATATGATGTGCCAATCAGTGCCCATCTGTGGGCACTGATTGGCATATTTTTGATTTTTTTTTTAACATGTGGATGGCCATGGGGGATGTACCTGGCCATCCACATGCTGGGGGCTTCCCTGGTGGTCCTGGGGGCTTCCCTGGTGGTCCTGGGGGCTTCCCTAGTGGTCTAGTGTGGGCATCTGAGGGGGGGCTGCGCTGATAAACAATCAGCGCATACCCCCCTGTCAGGAGAGCCGCCGATCGGCTCCCCTCTACTCGCGTCTGTCAGACGCGAGTGAGGAAAAGCCGATCAACGGCTCTTCCTGTGTACATCGTGATCAGCCGTGATTGGACACGGCTGATCACGTGGTAAAGAGCCTCCGCCGGAGGCTCTTTACCGAGATCAGTGTAGCGGTGTGTCAGACTGACACACCGCTCCACCGATCGCCGCGATGCGCGCCCCCACGGGCGCGCGGCGGCTGTTATCCTGAAGGACGCCATATGACGCCCAGTCAGGATAACGAAGCCACTTCCCGGACGTCAATTTACTATTGACCGGGCGGGAAGTGGTTAAAATATGTCTTCCAACAAAAAAAAAAAAATGACAAATCATCCAAAAAATATAACAAAGATTCTTTTACGATCTGAGTACAAATAAACATGTAGTGTACAAATCCTGAAAAGTAATAAAGAACTAAGTTTGTGAGAAGTGCGGGTGAATAGGCGCAGCTAAAACATGTCATTCTTCTTGCATTGTAAAGAAAAAGAGAATGCGCTGCATTAAAGACATTTTAACATTGCAGCGTGACGAATGTGCTGTGTCGATTAGGAAAGGTAGTTTTACCTGACCGAGCGCTTCCGTCACAGAATTTCTTCTGAGCATGCGTAGCACTTTGTCCGTCGGACTACGATACACACGATCGGATTTGGTGTGATCGGACCTTGTTGTCAAAAAATCTATCCAGCAGGAGATAGGACTTTGTCCATCGGACAATCCGACGTACACTGTCCGATGGTGCCTACACACTGTCGGATTTTTCGACAACATTGTCCGATCGGACAGAATCCATGCGAAAATCCGACCGTGTGTATGGGGCTTAAGAGATATGACTATTGGGTGACTGAGTACTAAATACAGTGGGAGTATCTTGGCATGCAATGGAAGTTGCTGGTGGTAGTGGGGGCTCAGTTCAACTTTTTCATCAGGGCCCACAGCCTTTAAGCTACACCTCTGGTTGTGGGAGTCTGCAAACTGGAGTTTATTGGAATCTGGAAGCCCTCATTAAAAATAAGGGGACCCCAAATACTTGCCCAGCATGCATGAGTAAGGGATACATAATACTCCTACTCAGTCACATAAAAATGTAAATAGTAAATAAAGGAATTCACATTTTGACAAGCCCTTTATTAAACAATAACCCCCCCCCCCCCCCCCCAAAAAAAATATATATATATATATATATATATATATATATATATATATATATATATATATATATATATATAAATCCATCATCAATCACGTTGTCAAACATTGCAGATCCCTGTCAATTACGATGAATGATGACAGCCGACTCACTGATAGATTAAAACCAAGGACAACTTCCAGGCCACTAAACAAAAGGACGGGTCTCCTGGATGAGATACTTGACCAAATATGGACATGATTATTTGGTGGCTTTGCGCGGGAGCTGTCATTTGAAGCAATGGGGTGACAGTATTGAACATGTTGGCCTACTATAGTTCAAGGGGATTCACAACTTTTTTTTCATGTTTTTCATGTTTTTCATGTGTTAAAATTCATAGTCCCCGAGGGTCTGAAATAGAATTTTGGGGGGGGGGACCCCAAGCCCCTTTTTTGTAAGGCCCCAGTTAACAACATTAGGATCACTGGTGCTACATGTATCGGTCATAGCGCTACAACTAGACATTTGACATGGCTAAACACCCATTCAGGTGGGCCATTCAACGAACCTCTGAACAGCCAAAGTTTGGTCCAAACCAGGGTTGGCTCATCTCTGTTGCTAACCTCACCACTGGAAATGCTAGTTTCTTGGCTGCCATCCTGACCCAAGGGCCTTACTAAGACAAGAACAAGTGTGCTAATTAGAAAGTATGCCTCTTGCGTGAATTTTAAAGAAAAGTATGGCTGGATTTAAGATTAGACATCATAGCTTGGTGTCTGCAGTTCTTCTGGTGTGAAGGGGTCTTAAAGCTACAAAATTAATCAAGGAAGAATTGCATTGGTCCAGAAGACTTCTATTCACCCACCACTAGGGATGAGCCGAACACCCCCGGGTTCGGTTCGCACCAGAACCTTCGAACGGACCGAAAGTTCGCGCGAATTTTCGAACCCTATACGTTATAATGGACGCGAACGTTCGAAATCAAAAGTGCTAATTACAACGGCCAATATGCATGTTAATGTCATAAAACAGGTTTGGGGACCCGGTCCTGCCCCAGGGGACATATATCAATGCAAAAAGAACTTTTAAAAACTAACGTTTTTTCGGGAGCAGTCATTTTAATGATGCATAAAGTGAAAAAAAAAAAAAGTGAAATTTTCCTTTAAATATGGTACCTGGGGGGTGTCTAAAGTATGCCTGTGAAGTGGCATGTGTTTCCCGTGTTTAGAACTGTCCTTGCACAAAATGACATTTGTAAAGGAAAAAAAGAAGCCATTTAAAACCACTTGCGGCTTTAGGTTTGTTCTTAAGTAGAATCTGAACAGGTACATTATGAAGTGTAGCTCCATCCCAAAAAAATCTATTTTTAAGCTTTTTGGAGAACATAGGGAGGGGTTATCACCCCTGTAACATTTGCTGTCTTTGCACATCTGTTCAGAACATGTCACCTCACTTTCCGTCCCAATGACAAATGTTTTTGGAAAAGTGGGGTTTTAATTGAAACAAGGATTGGTGATAAAGTATCAGTAGAGAGGAGATACCTTTTTCCCAAATTAAATCTAACAGGATAGAATTTCCCTTCCTAGGGGTAGATTTCCTCTCACTTCCTGTTTTCTCTTTCCATTTGCAAGTAGGAGTCGTTTGTAAGTTGGATGTTTGAAAGTAGGGGCCTGGCGTATATACTCTGCAGAAATTTGCCCTATTAGATGTTGGTGTAGCCACAAGACTGGTGGGCACAGGAATGGGCCCTGCTGTGAGTTAATAGATCAAGATTTGTAGTTGCATGCACCTGTTGAACAGGGCAGAAAAATTGGGGGTGGTGGTGGTGGTGGACGGTGTTGCCACAAGACTGTAAGCTCTCACAGTTACTCTTGGTGGGCGCAGGAATGGGCCCTGCTGTGAGTTATCAGATCAAGATTTGTAATTGCAAGCACCTGATGAACAGGTGCAGAAAAATTGGGCCTTTGGCGGTGGTGGTGGACGGTGTTGCCACAACACTGTAGGCCCTCATAGATACTCTTGGTGGGCGCAGGAATGGGCCCTGCTGTGAACTATTAGATCAAGAATTGTAATTACCCGCCCCTGTTAAACAGGGGCTGAAAAATTGTGCCTTAGGCACTGGTGCTGGTGCCACAACACTGCAACCCCTCACAGATACTGTACTTGGAGCACAGCAGTCACACGTGTTGCGAAGCATTTTTTTTAAAAAATTTTAAGTACACGCCCCTGTTAAACAGGGGCTGAAAAATTGTGCCTTAGGCACTGGTGCTGGTGCCACAACACTGCAACCCCTCACAGATACTGTACTTGGAGCACAGCAGTCACACGTGTTGCGAAGCATTTTTTTAAAAAAATTGTAAGTACACGCCCCTGTTAAACAGGGGCTTAAAAATTGTGCCTTAGGCACTGGTGCTGGTGCCACAACACTGCAACCCCTCACAGATACTGTACTTGGAGTACAGCAGTCACACGTGTTGCGAAGCTTTTTTTTATAAAAATGTATGTACACGCCCCTGTTAAACAGGGGCTGAAAAATTGTGCCTTAGGCACTGGTGTGGTGGCATGGGTCATTGAGGAGGAGGAAGAGGATAGTCAGTGAACATAAGAGGACAGTCACTCAGCATCAGCATAGGCAGTCTTGAAGGGATGTGACATTATAAATTATTCCGTTATATCCGCTTCAGGTGCCTGGTAGCTGGTGGTGATCCAAGACTGATTCATTTTGATGAAGGTCAGTCGATCAACCGAGGCGGTGGACAGGCGCACCCTATGATCGGTGAAAAATCCTCCAGCAGCACTGAATGTGCGTTCGGAAAGAACGCTGGAGGCAGGACAGGCCAGTAGCTCAATTGCATACTGTGCAAGCTCTGGCCAGTGATCCATCCTCAGGACCCAGTAAGCCAGAGGATTTTCGGTGGGAAAGGTGTCCAAGTCTGACCTTGCCCCAAGGTATTCCTGCACCATGTATATCAGACGCTGGCGATGGTTGCTGGAACCGATCATACCTTGGGGCTGCGGACTAAAAAATTGTCTGAACGCATCGGTCAGACGTCCACCTTCCCCACCGCTCCTTCTGCTACTGACCGAAGCCTCAGCAACTCGTCGCCCAGGACCAGGAGTTTGTAACCTCCCAGTTTCTGGGAACGCGTTGCACAGACCTTTCTGCAAGGCCTCCCTGAGATGTCTCATCCTCTGCTCCCTCTGCGACGGCAAGATAAGGTCCGCAACCTTACCCTTGTACCGTGGATCAAGGAGAGTGGCCAGCCAGTAATGGTCCCTCTCCTTGATCCGAAGAACACGAGGATCCTTCCGCAGGCTTTGCAGGATCAGGGAGGCCATGCAGCGTAGGTTAGCTGAGGCATTCGGTCCGGAGTCTTCTGGGTCACTGAGGATGACATGATCGCCAGCCACCTCCTCCCAGCCACGTACAAGTCCACTGGTTTGTTGGGACTGTACATCATCCCTAAAAGACTGCTGCTGCTGATGCTGAGTGCCAGGCTCCACCTCCATGCTCACACAATCCTCCTCCTCCTCCTCCTCCTCCTCTCATCCTCTTCCTGTGTGATGGGTGGGACAGAAGGAACACTGTCCGGATAAAGGGGGCCTTGAGAGGCAAGGAAGTCCTCCTCTTCCTGCCTCTGTTCTGCCTCAAGTGCCCTGTCCATTATCCCACAACAGGTGGACAAGAGGTACAGTGTCACTGATGCATGCACTGTCACTGCTCACCATCCTCGTGGCCTCCTCAAATGGTGAGAGGACAGTGCATGCATCCCTGATCATGCTCCACTAACGTGGGGGAAAAAAAACAAGCTCCCCTGACCCTGTCCTGGTGCCGTAGTCGCAAAGGTACTCATTGATGGCCCTCTGCTGCGTGTGCAGTCGCTGCAGCATGGCCAACGTTGAGTTCCACCTGGTGGGCATGTCACATATTAGACGGTTCTTGGGCAGGTTCAGCTCCTTTTGCAGCTCAGTCAGCCGAGCACTGGCATTATAAGATCGGCGGAAATGCACACAGACTTTCCTGGCCTGCCTCAGGACATCCTGTAAGCCTGGGATCCTGCCCAAGAACCGCTGCACCACCAGGTTGAGGACGTGAGCCATGCAGGGCACATGGGTGAGCTGCCCCTGTCGCAGGGCGGAGAGGAGGTTGGTGCCATTGTCAGAAACGACCATTCCTGGCTTAAGCTGACGTGGCGTCAACCACCTCTCGGCCTGCCCCTGCAGAGCTGCCAGAACCTCTGGCCCAGTGTGGCTCCTGTCCCCCAAACACACCAGCGCAAGCACGGCATGGCATCTTTTTGCCTGCGTACTTGCGTAGCCCCTTGTACGCCTACGGAGCACCGCTGGTTCCAAGGACAGAGCACTGGAGGAAGAAGAAGAGGAGGGGGTGGAGGAGAGAGGTGTGTCACAACCAGTAGCAGTAGTAGCGTTTTGGAGGCGTGGTGGCGGAACAACCTCCAACACTACTGCACCTTGTCCTGCATCCCTCCCAGCTGCCAATAGAGTGACCCAATGGGCCGTGAAAGAAAGGTACCGTCCCTGTCCATGCCTGCTGGACCATGAGTCAGCGGTAATATGCACCTTACCGCTGACCGCCCTGTCCAGCGAGGCATGGACATTGCCTTCCACATGCCGGTAGAGAGACGGAATCGCCTTCCGTGAGAAAAAGTGGCGTTTGGGAACCTGCCACTGAGGAACCGCACATTGAACAAACTCACGGAAGGGGGCCGAGTCTACCAACTGAAAAGGCAGCAGTTGAAGTGCTAGCAATTTAGCCAAGCTAGCATTCAACCGCTGGGCATGTGGATGGCTGGGAGTGTACTTCTTTCTACGGTCCAGCAGCTGGGGCAGGGAAATTTGCCTGCTGCAATCGGACGTCGGTGTACTGCAAGTACTTGGTTGTGACACACCTAATTCTACACCTTCAGTCCTCTCAGAGCAGCTTTCAGAGAGGACTGAAGGTGTAGTGGGGATGGAGATCCCAGCTGATGAGGAGCAAGGAGAGGTCCGCTTAGTTCTTTGGTGTGGGTCTTTTATGTGTGCCTGCCAACGAGCTGCATGGCAGGTCGACATATGTCTGGTCATGCTTGTGGTGCCCAAGCGGCTGATGTTTTGGCCACGCGAGATACGCTTGAGACAAATATTGCAAATAGCAGTGGTGCGATCTGATGCACTCGTCTCAAAAAAGGCCCACACCAAAGAACTTTTCTGATAACGTGCAGAGGCAGCGCCCTGCACAGGCGGAGCTCTGCGGTGTTGTACAGTTGCTGTGCTGGCCTCTACCTGGCCTCCAGGGGGCATCCTGCCTCGTTGGACATGTGACGCCGCATCCTCCTCCTCCTCGTCCTCCTCCTCATCCTCTCTCCCTTCAGGCACCCACGTGGAGTCAGTGACCTCATCATCCCCTCCCTCTTCACCACTAGAGCAAACCTGGCAGTAAGCTGCAGCTGGTGGAACAGTACTGCCAGATTCCTTAAGCTGGATATCATCATCCGAGCCTTCGAATCGTTGGGCATCCTCCTGGAGCATGTACCCAACACTGTGCTCAAAGAGTTCGGGGGACTCCTCAGGAGGACATGGTGGGTCTAGGGAAGGGGTGGCTGATGATGCCATTGAGTACGCGTTGGCAGCTGCTCTGCCAGTACCCTGAGCCTGGGTGAGAGAGGATGAGGAGGATGAGGAGGGCTTGGTCATCCATTCTACCAAGCCTTCAGCATGATGCGGCTCCACATGTCCAGCTGCCGAAAACAAAGACGCGCGTGTCCCATGGCCACGTGCTGATGACGATGCACGACCACGTCCACGGCCACGGCCACGGCCACGTCCACTAGAAACAGAGCCTGCCTGCCCTGTGTTCTTGGCTCTGCACGCTCTGCCTCCCCTTGGCGGTCTTCCAGCCATTGTAGTCGGTAGTCCTGTGGGTGCTGCTGAGAAGAATATATAGGAGCTCTGTGTGATGCCACTAACACACTAGAAGTCCTATGGGTGCTTCTGCAAAGAAAATATAGGAGCTCTGTGTGATGCCACTAACACACTAGAAGTCCTGTGGGTGCTGCTGAGAAGAAAATATAGGAGCTCTGTGTGATGCCACTAACACACTAGAAGTCCTATGGGTGCTTCTGCAAAGAAAATAGAGGATCTCTGTGTGATGGGACTAACACACTTCAAGTCCTATAGGTGCTTCTGGGAACAAAATATAGGATCTCTGTGTGATGGGACTAACACACTTCAAGTCCTATAGGTGCTTCTGGGAACAAAATATAGGATCTCTGTGTGATGGGACTAACACACTTCAAGTCCTATAGGTGCTTCTGGGAACAAAATATAGGTCTGTGTGATGGGACTAACACACTTCAAGTCCTATAGGTGCTTCTGGGAACAAAATATAGGATCTCTGTGTGATGGGACTTACACACTTCAAGTCCTATAGGTGCTTCTGGGAACAAAATATAGGTCTGTGTGATGGGACTAACACACTTCAAGTCCAATAGGTGCTTCTGGGAACAAAATATAGGATCTCTGTGTGATGGGACTAACACACTTCAAGTCCTATAGGTGCTTCTGGGAACAAAATATAGGATCTCTGTGTGATGGGACTAACACACTTCAAGTCCTATAGGTGCTTCTGGGAACAAAATATAGGATCTGTGTGATGGGACTAACACACTTCAAGTCCTATAGGTGCTTCTGGGAACAAAATATAGGATCTCTGTGTGATGGGACTAACACACTTCAAGTCCTATAGGTGCTTCTGGTAGGTCTGTGTGTGGGAAGAAAATATAGGTCTGTGTGATGGGACTAACACACTTCAAGTCCTATAGGTGCTTCTGGGAACAAAATATAGGATCTCTGTGTGATGGGACTAACACACTACAAGTCCTATGGGTGCTTCTGGGAAGAAAATATAGGTCTGTGTGATGGGACTAACACACTTCAAGTCCTATAGGTGCTTCTGGGAACAAAATATAGGATCTCTGTGTGATGGGACTAACACACTACAAGTCCTATAGGTGCTTCTGGGAAGAAAATATAGGTCTGTGTGATGGGACTAACACACTTCAAGTCCTATAGGTGCTTCTGGGAACAAAATATAGGATCTCTGTGTGATGGGACTAACACACTTCAAGTCCTATAGGTGCTTCTGGGAACAAAATATAGCTCTGTGTGATGGGACTAACACACTTCAAGTCCTATAGGTGCTTCTGGGAAGAAAATATAGCTCTGTGTGATGGGACTAACACACTTCAAGTCCTATAGGTGCTTCTGGGAACAAAATATATGATCTCTGTGTGATGGGACTAACACACTACAAGTCCTATAGGTGCTTCTGGGAAGAAAATATAGCTCTGTGTGATGGGACTAACACACTTCAAGTCCTATAGGTGCTTCTGGGAACAAAATATAGCTCTGTGTGATGGGACTAACACACTACAAGTCCTATAGGTGCTTCTGGGAACAAAATATATGATCTCTGTGTGATGGGACTAACACACTTCAAGTCCTATAGGTGCTTCTGGGAACAAAATATATGATCTCTGTGTGATGGGACTAACACACTTCAAGTCCTATAGGTGCTTCTGGGAAGAAAATATAGCTCTGTGTGATGGGACTAACACACTTCAAGTCCTATAGGTGCTTCTGGGAACAAAATATATGATCTCTGTGTGATGGGACTAACACACTACAAGTCCTATAGGTGCTTCTGGGAAGAAAATATAGCTCTGTGTGATGGGACTAACACACTTCAAGTCCTATAGGTGCTTCTGGGAACAAAATATAGGAGCTCTGTTTGCTGCCAGTGCCTGCCTGCCACGAACACACTACAAGTCCTATAGGTGCTTCTGGGAACAAAATATAGGAGCTCTGTTTGCTGCCACTGCCTGCCTGCCACGAACACACTACAAGTCCTATAGGTGCTTCTGGGAACAAAATATAGGAGCTCTGTTTGCTGCCACTGCCTGCCTGCCACGAACACACTACAAGTCCTATAGGTGCTTCTGGGAACAAAATATAGGAGCTCTGTTTGCTGCCACTGCCTGCCTGCCACGAACACACTACAAGTCCTATAGGTG
The DNA here is from genome assembly GCA_028564925.1 of Lithobates sylvaticus. Taxonomy (NCBI): domain Eukaryota; kingdom Metazoa; phylum Chordata; class Amphibia; order Anura; family Ranidae; genus Lithobates; species Lithobates sylvaticus. The sequence goes on along the minus strand of CM053033.1, from coordinate 183,947,710 downwards.
CTTCTGGGAACAAAATATAGGAGCTCTGTTTGCTGCCACTGCCTGCCAGTGCCTGCCTGCCACGAACACACTACAAGCCCCTCTTTCTAAATGAATCTTTCTAAATGAATCTTTCTAACTAAATCTCTCTAACTAAATCTTTCTAACTGAATCTAGCAGAGTGACACAGAATGATCCTGCTCTCTCTAACGCCGGAACGCATGTGACCGGCGCCGACGGAGTGGCGGCCTTTTATAAGAGGGGGCGTGTACTAAAGCCCCTGAGCTGTAATTGGCTACAGGCGTCCTGCCTGTAGCCAATTATGGCTCTTCGAGTTTCCGGCGCTGTGATTGGCCAAGCATGCGGGGTCACAGTGCATGCTTGGCCAATCATCAGCCAGCAATGCACTGCGCCGGCCGCGCCGGCCGCAATGCATTGCGGGGCCGCTCGCATCACACGAACGTGATGCGAGCGGCCAAAATAGTTCTGGGCTCGCCGAGCGAGCGAACACCCGGTGCTCGATGCGAACATGGGTTCGCATCGAGCACCGGGCCCATCAATTGCAGGTCTGATGCACTTGTCAATGATTTCTGAATGATCTCAAAAGCATCTCAAATTGATGTCAAACTGATGCTTCAACACAAACCCAAACCTATCTGACACAGGCTCTAACACACAGGCATGCTGTTCTTCTCTGGAGTGCCAATATAACTTTCTTTATACAGTATATGAAACACTCCGTAAAAAACAGCTCTTCAACCTGCTCATTCCTATTAGAAAAGTAACTAATAATTGCTTAAAAGTAAATGACTACGTATGTGTAGAGACTGGGTGACACCTGCTGTTCTATCTCCTGCCAAAGCAATGAGCCAGGTACTTTTATCACTTCCTTTTATTTGACTTTGCAGAGCAGGAAGAACAAATGTACTATTTAAAGTGATCTTTTGACAAATATCTAAACAAGCAGTATCGTGAGTATAGTCTTTAGTAATAAAAATGAATTCGTTATCGCGTACCATCATCCATGTATATCATTTTAGAAACAAGGGGTTATTAAACTGCAAACGCAGGTGCTGACTCTGCGTCAGTACAGTTTTTACCCACAAGACTTTTGGAGGAACAGGGGATTTGGACTATCTCGGTACTTATAATTGGCCAGTAAATACATAAGGTAGAGAAGATAATAACAAAAGATATTTAATAGAAAAACACATACATGAATAAAACGTATACAATGTACAGATCAATTCAATTATTAAAATCAGCTTATAACCACTCCTAAACGTATAGATATCACAACAAATGAATGCTCGGCTTGCCCGCAAACTTTGCATTTGTCTAAACGTAGAGGGGTGGTTCCTCGACCGGTTTCGCGGTCTAACCGCTTCTTCAGGAGTAATGTCTGAAATGGATCGTAAGTTTAAGTAGACAGCCTAAACACAGCCGAATGAATTTTACATACAAACAATATATACATAATTATAAGATTAAGTGGACCAGCTCACCAATGCAGGTGGAAACACCATCTAGTGGAACCCAACAATTGCCTCCCCCGGCGGATGTGTTTTTTTTTTGGTGGAACAGGCTCTGACATTAGAAAAGAATGTTCATTGAGATTACTATACCAATTAGTAATGGGATAACACCACCGGGTGTGGAAAGATTAAAGTAATAATGTGAGGAAAGGATCCAAAAGATTATTATTTTTATTTATAAAGAATAAGGTGAGGGAATAGGGAGAGGAGAGAGGGAAAGGGAAGAAAAAGAAGGGAAAGGAGAGGGGAAAAGGGGGGGGGAGAGGGAAAGAAAGCAAGAAAACACCGGAAGAAAAGAACCGGGAGGAAACGAGAAGGGGAAAAGGTATAAGGAAAACGGGTAGAGAGAGAAAGGGAAGGATAAGAAAGGAGGGGGGGGGGGAAGGGGTAGGGGAAAGGGGGGAAGTGGAAGGGGGGGGGGAAATATATATAAGAGGAAGGGGGGGTGGGGTGGGGGAAAAAGAAGGACGGGGGGGAAGGGGGAAAGGGAAAAAAAGGGACAGAATGGGGAGGGATAAAGAAAGGGGGAGTAGGAAAGCAGAGAAACAATGCTTGGAATGAAAAGAATATGTAGACCCATTATACCATAGAGTAGTACCACACATCACAGTAAATATCAGAAAATAATAGACAAGAACCAACACCTCAAAACTACTAATTATAAAGGATTTTGTATAAATAACTCACAATAAATAATGTCAGGCTAGATTAAGATGCAGGAGCTTCAGGGATTAGCTGAATGGTATGGTGCATGATTTTTCCATGATATATGGTTAAACCAGAAATGAATAATCAAAGGCCTAAAGAGGCCTATAATTTTATGCTTAAATCTTGTAAGTATCTAAAAATAAAGATAAGGCAACAAATAAAATTCAATTAGGCAAAGAGTCCTTCCTATGATATTTGCAGGAGGTAATTGGTAATAAAGGTTAGCACCCACCTTGCAGCTCAGCATCCAAGATTGGCTCCGCAACTGTTCCGTTCCGTTTGCTCAATGGCAGTGTAATGACCACCGCCATATAAGCACCCCAACCCATGACGTCAGACTCCGCCGCAGGTGCGGCGTGCTCTAATGCCAGGGGTCAGCCTGTCTACATAGCCAGGTGGGAGGATCAGCCCAAAATGCGCACCAGTCAGCCGTCACGCAGGTCACGCGACGCGGCTCACAGTCCATTGCGCCGCATGTGTGATAACTCCTGTGCCCGCGCATGCGCCAAAAGAGGCCAAGTGCGCGCGCAACAGGGATGATAGGCGGAGATGACACTGATTGGTAAGGCACCAATCAACCACCGAAAGTATCACGCAACGTGGGCCATCGTCATGGCATCGTCGTGCGTGATCGCTCCAGTTCCTGCGCATGCGCAAAAAGAGTCTGATGCGCGCGCAATAGGGACGGCCGAACAAAGGTAACGCACATCGGTGTGACACCTACCATCTGATTGCAAGGCACCGGAAACAGCCCCATGGAAGAAACCAAGGCTATGTCCGGTAAGAGGGACATGCACAGTCCCTCCAAGACAGGCACACATCCGCAAAGGGGGGCCCCCGAAATAATCGGGGTAGGCTCTCACTGAGTAGTCTCACTAGTAACCTGTCGAGGTAAATGGACCCACTTTTTACAGCAAACAAGTAAAGAATACAATGAAAAAATCTAATTTGCATGTAAGCATGATACATAAACATGGGAGGATTTTTGAGTCTCCCATATATTTTTTACACACCTTGAGCAACACATTGGGATCATTAATTCACAGGGTAAGAGATATGACTATTGGGTGACTGAGTACTAAATAGAAATGAGAAAGGGAACAAAATCAAAATAAAAGGAGAAGGATGGAAAGACAAAAAGGGAGGGTCGAAAGAGAAGGGAGAACTGGTACTGTGACATCATAAGGGGCGGGGTCACCATGTGACATCACCCGGTGTCCCCGCCCCTTATGCCTATATAAGTCGCCGCACAACACGTCTCTGCCATTACGACCGGAGAGAGCGCTGTGTCAACATCGGAAGGAAAAAGAAAAAGAAGGCGGCGACAGCGACAAGACCGGGCCAATGCTAGTAAAAGAGCTGTAATGAGATAGCGGAGGCCCGGCAGAAGAGCAGGACAAGACCCCCGAATTCGGAAGAAGACCCCCGGAGCTGTCTACTAAAGTACTTTAAAAACTGTGTTGTGTTTTTTTTATTAACACCATACTCATTCACATAGGGTAGGGGGGCCGGAATCTGGGGGCCCCCTTATTAAAGGGGGAGCACCCTGACAACCAACGGTCAGGTTTGTCGGGAAGAGGCCCTTGTCCTCATCAACATGGGGACAAGGTACTTTGGGGTGGGGGGGCTGCAGGGCCCCCCCTTCCCCAAAGCACCCCCCATGTTGAGGGCACGCGGCCTGGTACGGTTCAGGAGGGGGGAGCGCTCACTCGTCCCCACCCCCTTTCCTGACCGGCCGGGCTGCATGCTCAGATAAGGGTCTGCTATGAACTTTGGGGGGGCCCCCATGACGTTTTTTCAGCATAGGGGTTCCCCTTTAAATCCATACCAGGCGACAAGGCTTCCGAGGTGTCAATCTCGCCAATGGAGGCGGCGACATTCACTTCCTTCACCTAGTCCCGTCTATAGAATATTTAAAAAAAAAGTCACAGTTACTTTGCTGAGTAATTAATTACTTTTCCAATGTAGTAACCGAGTTACTAACACAATTACTTTTTGGGAGAAGTAATTTGTAACTTAACTAATTACTTTTTTAAAGTAAGATGACCAACACTGGGATGGTTCCTGGCTTTACAGCCCTTCAAGTTTACGGTAGAGCATAGGCCGGGCAAGCTACAAAACAATGCGGATGCCCTCTCTTGTATACACTATATGCTTTGGATAATTGCTCAACCGCAGGGACTTGAGCAGAGGGGGAGGATATGTGATGGTATGCAAGGTGAGGTAATGGATATATTTCACCTTGCATGCGTTCTGTTGTAAGAGACTGAAGCGGAATATGGCCCACGTTTTTTCCAGCCTCTGTGGCAGGCTTGGTTCTGGTCTGGATGTTGTGGTCCACTTGAGTACATGCTCAGGTGCACTTTAAAATGAGCAGGAAGAGAGCACAGGATAGCTCTGGCCTGAGATTCCGAAGGAGTCTGAGAGAGAGCAAGAGAGAGCTCTGTTTGGATTTAAAACGGTTTGCTTTACGGAGACCAGCCCCACACCATACAGAGAGGAGACTATTGTACAGTTTAGTGCCGGATGGCAAGGATTTGCTTTACTATTTTTTAATTTGTTTTTACTACTTTGCAAACCTCTACTATGCAAACCTGGCAACCAGACAGATTTTAAAGAAATTGCCTGTATGCTGACTTTGTTTTCCAGAAAAGGTGATCCCCACAAACTAATCTCCCACTATATATATATATATATATATATATATATATATATATCATTTTATGTAGAGGGACCTATTATTTTATTAATATGAGGTAAGCGCTCTCCTCTGAGAAAGCGGTAATTCATTGCTGCTTAATAAACAGACACCAGAGAGTTTCACAGATTTTCTAGTACTGTAATCTCACTATGTCTCGTTCTCCACAGTCCAAAGAGTTTGTAGATCGCTTCGCTCCTCAAAAGAAGAAGAAATCTACACTGCTTCATGAACAGGCACTCAGAGGTGAGCAATCTCCTCTGAGAGTGCCAGAGAACACAGCAGTGGTTATATTCCACTACTGGATAAACGGGCACCTATATACACAAACTTTTACTTTACTTGTTTTATTTGACATTTTCTTGTCTAGGGTCTTATATTTTATCATTGTAGTTGGTAATAACATTTTTTTTGTATATTTCAGTTTAAACCCGGAAATATATACAATACTAACAATATATAGATTGGGTATCACTTTTCAGAGCTACACGGCTATACCTGCTAATGAATTAACCACTAGATGGTGCCAATATGAACGGGTTTATATATATATATATATATATATATATATATATATATATATATAGCCTCTTTGTAATTAACTTAAATCAAATTATTTATTCACATTCATTGTTCTGATTTAATAGTATTTTGTGATACCCTACAACACTAGAAGTATATAGTTGGCAGACTATGTATTGAGTATATAAAGCATGCAGTATTATGGACACACATAAGATCGTTATTTTAGCCTTTTTGAAAAGTTGCCCCATATGCAGGATATAACCCGCGGCACCCCATAATACCTCGAATTAAGCAAACCAAATTGAGATAGTGAGAGCAAGGGCAACCACTAATGTGTAGTGACAGCGATGAACAAAATTAGTAACCATGGGAGCAATTTATGGCTACAAATAGAAGACTGTCCCGCACCTGACTCCATCCCTGATGAAGTCACATGTGTTGTGATGCAACACATTGGGAGGAGCCAGGTGACATCACTTTTGGTCACGGTCGGGACCAGAAGATTTGTGTATTGATGTGCTCTGAAGATTTATCCATGCCAAATATTGTTTGTTATATGTGAGTTACTGGTATTTTTATAAAAATACCACACTATGAGGATTATCTTCATTACATATTGGTACTGCTTACTGGAGGAAGGGAGAATATACAGTGAGCCACAGTGAGGAATTACTTGCTACCAAGTGCTGTTAGAACTGTATGGTCTAAATGTGAGATTAGCTGCTAGAGTACACTGTGTGGATTTCAGATGGTGTGTGGGAGTGTGACCACATCACGCAAGAAGCTTATCTTATATGCACTTTATCTTTACTGGACTTTAGTTCACTTGTTTATGGACACCTGATTGCATGAATTTAACCACTTGCCGCCCACCCACCATCAAATGACAGAGGGATGGTGCGGCTCTCATACTGGGTGGATGTCATATGATGGCGCACCCAAACGCCCACTCCCGCGCTGACAGGGCTCTTTATTCATGTGATCGACTGTGTCGACTCTCCTCGCCTACACTGACAGAGTGTGTGGTGAGAAGAGTCGATCAGCGGCATCTCCTTGCAGGGAACAGCAAGAGATGTAATCTGGGCCCTGATCATCAGTGCCCTGATTACAATAAAGCGCCAGATGTGCCAGCAATCAGTGCCCACCAGTGCCAGCGATCAGTGCCCACCAGTGCCACCAATCAGTGCCCATTAGTGATGCTAGTCAGTGCTGGCTTTCAGTGCCCACCAGTGCTGCCCATCAATGCCCATCAGTGCTGCCCACCAGTGCCACCAATCAATGCCCAGCAGTTCTGCCTATCAGTGCCCATCAGTTCCACCTATCAGTGCCCATCAGTGCCACCCATCAGTGCCACCTATCAGTGCCCACCAGTGCCACCTATCAGTGCCCATCAGTGCCACCCATCAGTGCCGCCTATCAGTGCCCAAAATTGCAGCATATTAGTGCCTCCTCATCAGTGCCACCCAATCAGTGCCCATAAGTGCTGCCTCATAAGTGCCCATAAATGCCACCTCATCAGTGCCCATCAGTGCAGCCTATCAGTGCAGCCTCATCAGGGTACATTAGTGAAGGAGAAAAATTACTTAATTACAAACTTTACTGACAGAAACTAAGAAACAATTATATTTTTTCTAAATTTTTGGTCTTTTTTTGTTGTAAAAAACAAAAAACCCAGCAGTGATTAAATATCACGAAAAGAAAGCTCTATTTGTGTGAATAAAATTATTAAAATTTCACATGGTTACAGTGTTGCATGACCACGCAATTGTCATTCCAATTGTGACAGTGCTGAAAAATTGCCTGGGCAGGAAGGGGGTGAAAGTGCCCTGTATTGAAGTAGTTAAGCACTGAAATGGATTGTATACTGCTACTCTATTGATTCATTTTATTTATTGATATATGAAATGTGTTTATTTATTTGCTCATTTGCACAATTTTTTGAAGCACTGGTGATTTTGATTCACCACCCGGTAGGGTCAATTTAGAAATTATATATTTTTATTTTATTGCTGTATGAAATTATTCCATTTAATTAATTGCTTATTTGCATATTTGCTTAGTTCTTTGTAGCACTGGTGAATTTGATTCATCACCCAGAGGAGTTATCTTAAAATTTAGAAAATTGACGATTCATACATTTGTTATATGCATATTATTTTACCCTCTGTAGCACTGGTAACTTGGGATTTTCCACCCAACAGGGTAATTTGGAAAATGTATTTATTGACTCTGGAGATTTTTATTAATAATATTTTATTCGTTTTTTTGCACATTTACCCAAAGATAGTCAACTAAAGTAATTGTTGTATTTAATTAATCTAATTGATGGAATTTTGACACATTAGGACACAATCACATTTTACGTATGTTTATTGAATATAATATACAGCATACAAGCAATATTATATAAGGTTTGGTGATTTAATGTAACATATAAATGGATATAATTATCCGTTTATTCAAAAGCATTAAGTAAAAGTCATATTAAAGCAAAACGCTACATCATAATAATTGCATCTTTATTTGTATATGTGGGGACACATTGAACATTGTGAGCGGCTGCTTTTAATATCTTTCATTTGATTATTATCTAACAGCTTGTTGAAAGTAGTAGCGCATAAGACCTCTATATATATAAGTCTTAAGCAAACACAACTTCAAAACATTAAACAATATTGGCACTTAACGAGTTCAGATCCCTCAGTGAGTCCATTTGTCTCTGACAGACCTAGACTTACGTATCGACATACTAGGTCTGCAACAAATAAGTCAATGAATTCAAAGGAACAAAAATAAAAGACCCATGCAAACATTTGGGGACGTTCAATATCTCCTAAACCTGCACCATTTAGGAGATATTGCTTTAGATGCAGCCAGTGACGTCACCCGTGCATATGCTCTGAAGGAACTGCATACTCGTGCTATTCCTTTAGTGTCCTGTACCGTACATGGAGGCTCCGGCGTGTATGTGTGGGAGTGACATCATTGTGGCTCAAGCCACTCACACAGCTGGGGTCCATGAACTGGAACTCTGTGATTAGCCGGAGCCGCAATGACATCACTCCTGTGCATGTACATGGGAGCCACGGTTTACAGCACAGGGCTCTGAAGGAACAGCATTAGTGCCCATTCCTTCAAAGCGCATGGGCCAGTGATGTCACTGGCTCCAAGTACAGTAAATATCTCCTAAACGATGCACGTTTAGGAGATATTTACACTACCAATAGGTAAGCCTTATTATAGGCTTGCCTATTGTTGTGGACATTTTTTTAAGATGTATTTAATATGTATTGTCACAGTGTCTCTCAGTGTTAGTTCTTCTCCAGCCTGCTCTAAAGAGCGGACTGGGGCAGACTGACGCCAGTTGAGACCTGTTTTGGTAGTGAAAAGCTTCCTGTAAGATGTAGAGAAATATTTGCAGAGTTTGGATATGTCCGCCAACGAAGGGCCCCTGTGCAGTGCACAGACGATCGTCTTGGGGGGATGTGTTCACTCTGAAAGACATTATCGGTTATGGGAGGATGTACGCTCATGTGTCTCTGTGTGTCTGATCAGCGCGTAGAGAGGCGTGTTCCTGCAGATAATCTCCCACGGTTAGACACAGATGAATTATACCAAAAGGCTAAAAGGGCGTTTTATTAGCGCAGGAGACATGGTATAGTGGAATTTCCACGTCACTATAGGTAAAAATTTTGTGACGGAAGTTTGAAGTTTACTTCCACTTTAAGGTAAAACACTGTTTACGTTTAAAACAATTTTAACTTCTGCTGCTGTGTGTAATACAGAGTTGATATCTATTTAGTTTTGATTACAATATTTCAAGAAATGAAAGAAAGATTATCTTCAATCAATATAAAATGATTCAATAGGTAAAGTTTTTTTTGTTGCCGTAGATTTGGCCTCTGCTCAGATATAATATTGTGGATTTACTAAAGACAAATAGACTGTGAACTTTTGAAGTGCAGTTGCACTCATTTTACCCAGAACTTAGTGAATGTGCTGAAATTTCACTTTGCAAAAATACCCAAGCAGGTGCAATAAAAATAAAAATATTTTTGCTTGCACGTGATTGGATGATGGAAATCAGCAGAGCTTCACCATATTCAATAAGCTCTGGGTAAAATTAGTGCAACTGCACTTCCAAAGCACACAATCTGTTTGTCTTTAGTAAATTCACCCCAATACACATTCTTGCAGCTGCTTATTAAATCCCTGTTAAACTTATTTCTAGCATTTTCCGACACCAACAAAATGTACTGGAGCTTCATCCCTACATGTTACACAAATTGTATTAGTTGTTTTCTTTAATTTATATTTGCAAGGCTTGGTTTTTACATTGCACTCAGAGAGATTAAACTCTGTACGACTTAACACATTTTTATTTTCTTTTTCTCCTTTACAGAGGGCCTTCACTGGCGGAGGAAGTGAAAAGATAAAAGTGTTTGTGTCCTTGCAGTTGAACAAGTTGTTTGACATTAAATTATCACAATTAATATCCTGGGTGCTTGTCACGTGCTTCTTCTGAAATGTAAGCCAGTCTTGACATAAGGACTTATGGGTGAGACTCAAAACGACTGCAAATATCAGGAGAAATGAGAATTTTGGAAACATTCTGGAAGTTGTGATCTGAAAAAGAAGAGCAAAGAAAATGATTATATTCTATATGGCTTTTATAGGACATCAAAATTAAAAATGAAAGCAAAATTCTGCTTAATCTTCACTCTGCCTTTATTATGCTCACATTTTTTACCTTTGCTGACATGTAATACCAAAAATAAACATAACAGATGGAAAATTGTAGACGGCCACTCACATTGGCTTGTCTGGCTCCGCGCTTAGGATAATTCAAAAAGGTCTATACTAATATTAATACTATAAACCCAGTACAGCTGCTCCCTATGAAATCTAGATGATTTAATTGATAGTTTAATTAAATGAGGGGCGCTAGTACCAACATGAGATACTAAATTAATTAATAGGTTAATTAATTGTATATTCTGAACTGTATAGTAGAGACTAACAGATGGACCTGCAACATTGTGTAAATTGTTGTGCGTTGCAACACATTTGTGTCAGAGTCGTGTGCAACTTGTCTTAATGTGCATAGTACTAACACATGCAAACAGAGGTATTTGAATGGGCCCTGAGAGCCTATTTACACTTCTCTGTTCCAGTGCATTGCAGTAATGTGTGTTAATGTGCTTTTTACTGCAATGGATGTTAACACACCTCAACTGTTATGTTGCGTACACATGATCGGAATTTCGGCCAGCAAAAGACCGATGAGAGCTATTTGTCAGAAAATGCGACCGTGTGTATGCTCCATCGGACTTTTGCTGGCAGAATTTCCGCCAGAAAAAATTCCGATCGTCTGTACCAACTCCGACGCGCAAAATTCCTACGCATGCTCGGAAACAATTTGACGCATTCTCAAAAGCATTGAACTTAATTTTCTCGGCTCGTCGTAGTGTTGTATGTCACCGCGTTCTTGACGGTTGAAAGTTCAGCAAACTTTTGTGCGACCGTGTGTATGCAAGTCAAGCTTGAGCGGAATTCTGTCGGAAAAAACATCCAAGATTTTTCCGATGGAAAATCCGCTCATGTGTACGGGGCATTAGAAGTATGCTCACCTGTCTGCAACCTTCCCTTTTCTCCAGGTCTGTAGACTTATTAAAGCTCAACTCTCAGTTTAAATCAGCTAAATACACCCCAGGTACCTCAAAACAAGAGATGTGTAAAGTCTTAGTTTGTTTTCATTAGAAAACAGCCACAGCCTGAGTAGAAAAGCCTAAACCTCTGGCTTAGCCAGTTTAACCAGTTAAGGACCAGCTGTTGTACTGTGCCAGGTTGGCTCTCCTGGGCGAATCGCCTCATTGTACGCCGGCCACTATAAGACCCCCTGGGGGGTGCGCGCATGCCAATGGAGTCGATGCACGATAGCCGGCAGCCGGAATGGCCGACAGCCACTTGCAATTGCTCCTGAGAGAGACAGAACAGGGATCTGTCAATGTAAACAGACAGATCCCCGTTCTGTCAGGAGAGGATAGACAGATCTACTGTTCCTAGTGATCAAGAACAGCGATCTGTCTCCTCCTCCAATCACTAGACTACCCCAAAGTTAGAAACAGCTCCCTAGGGAACACTTAACCCCTTGATCACCCCCTAGTGTTAACCAGTTCCCTGCCAGTGACATTAATACAGTAATCAGGGCAATCAGGTAATCAGTAATAAGGCAATTTAGGGCTGCACAGTGGTGTAGTGGGTAGCACTCTCACCTAGCAGTAAAAGGGTTTCTGGTTCAAATCCCAACCACGACACCACCTGCCTGGAGTTTGCATGTTCTCCCTGTGCCTGCATGGGTTTCCTCCATTTACTCCCATACTCCAAAAAAACATGCTGGTAGGTTAATTGGCTTCTATCCAAAAAAAGTAGTATATGAATGTGAGCTGGGGACCTTGGATTGTGGGCTCCTTGAGGGTAGTGACTGACACAATGTATAGGGATAGGGACAATTGTAGACACCCACACTCACTCAGGTTGAACTTTCAACCTTACTAACTATGTAATCAGTGACTATTTTTAGCACAATGGTCCCAAAAAAGTGTCAAAAGTATCCGATCTGTCCACCGCAATGTCGCAGTCCCGCTAAAAATTGCAGATCACCGCCAATACTAGTAAAGAAAAAAAATGAATAATAAAAATGTCATAAATCTATCCCCTATTTTGTATATTACATGTACATTATAACTTTTGCGCAAACCAATCAATATACGCATATTATAGGGAGTATAAAGAAGTCACAGAGAACTGCCAGGTGTGTGACCTTATTTATAGGGCAATATAGATCTAGTACAGAGGCATGATATAATAATCATACAGGATATATACAATTACCTCTATCTTGAGGGAGATAAACAAAACATATCGACAAAAAGCAGACATGTTTTCCATCTGCCTACACGGATATGTGTATAGGTAGGGTAAGTATTCTGACCACAACCCACTACCTATAGGCAATTAGGCATTGGCTAGTGCTAGGGGTCACTGGGGCTACTGAGAGGCTTGACTGCCTTCCTAAAGCCAAACAAGCCATAGTGCCTGTTCCAGCTTGGTAGAAATACTCTCCTGATAATTCAAACATACCAGATTGACAACACTCAGGACCTATACGTGTAGCTGTATATAAAACAGTTCCACAAACTGTGAATAGCAAGATGCCACTGTAGATAGTCATTTATTCAGCTTCATAAGCATAAAAGTCATGGAAGTCTTAAAAGCAATAAAATCATAATGACAAAATCCAGCTGCTCCAATAACCATACCCAGTGGCAATGATGAAAAATCAACAGCTCTGCTTTTGGTGTGGTCCAAAGAGCCAAGGAGCCCTAGATGGAATCCTGCCTTTGGTGAAATGGCTCAGATAAAATAAATAATGTCAGCGTGAAGCAGAGGATCCTAGGAATAACCTCAGCCATGGGCCAGAAGTAACATCAGCTGTGGGCCGGATGGAGACATGGGAAGCAGAGATAGAGCACAAGCTTGTGCTGGTTGCTGTGACAACGCATTTCACGAACATGCGCTTTATCAAGTCAACTAGGTTATTTATAGTAAACTAAAGGTAAAAAACAAAAAGTAAAAATCAAAACTGGATTAGCAGGAATGGGTACTAAAAATGGACTGGACCCATTCATGCTCAGATCCAGGGGGGATATTCAAAAATGTATCTATTTAGTTATATATTATATGAAAACTTAAAAAGTAATGAACAAAAATAAAAAAAATAAAAAAGGAAATATAAAAAATCAAAATGAAACGTTGCATCAAAAAGTGCAAAATGCAAAAAGAAAAAAGAAAAAATATAAGGATTACTGTTGGTTTTCTACAATTGTCCTACATAAAAAAATCTATTTGTTTGAGCCAAAAATAAAATTCCATTCATCATTGAAACTTTCAGAATAACTAATGGCTGGAGAGAATGTATGTACACACAAGATAATAACAAATAATGATATACTAGAACCATTATCAGTACATGTAATACATTTGAATGCGTAAAGGATTACAAAAAGAAATCAATTAAAAAACAACTCACCAGGCCTTTATATATAAGAGAAATTGTGTATAACTATTGCTTCAGATGGAAAACAACTTGGTCAAACGATGAGTAACTAAAAAAATCTAAATCAAAAACATCATAAGTGGTCAGAAAAACCAGAACAGGAAATAAGTTTTGACTATAAATAATAATAATAAAAAAATACATAAAAAACGAAACGTTACATCAAAAAAGGAAAAATACAAACAGAAAAGAATAATAAATATTAGGATTATTGTTGGTTTTCCACCATTGCCTTACATAAACTCTTTGAGTCAAAAATAAAATTCTATTCATCATTGAAACTTGCAAAATAACTTATGGCCGGAGAGAATATATCTCACACAAGATAATAACAAATAATGATATATTAGAACCATTATCAGTGCATGTAATACATTTCTTATTTTTTTTTTTTTTTTTTCTTGCCATCTCAGTTCAACTTTCAGGCGGACCTTACTCAGCTTTATCTGTTCGTATCGTCCGTTCTCATGTTTACATCATTGTGGCATTTCTCAACAACTTATACTTCATTTAATCGGCAGTCACCACAATCCTTTCCTTTACTGATATCGTTTTTAAGTTTCCTCCCTCCCCCCCCGCCAACCCCCCCCTTTCTGCTTCGCTGCAACTGTTAGCTGAAAATTTGCCAACAGTGTTCTGTACTATTAAGTTATGGATTTTAGGATTTCTACCATTTACCCTATGCACGTAGAGCTTCTACATAACTCCACGTCTTTTTAAAATTTTTCCAACTGTCCCATTTCTCTATCGTTCCTTCTGTTACTTTTTCTATGTTGGTCCTAAGAGACTCCATCCGTCGGGTATCCTCGACTATATCTACCCACTCCCAGATTGCTGGTTCCTCTTGTTTCCTCCAATTCCTCGCTATCTGACGTTTTGCAGCTTTGAGCAAGTGTGGGATTAGCGACCTTTGATAGGGCTTGACAGCTTCTTTCGTACCATGAAATAAAATCACCCATGGGTCCCTCTCGAGGCGTGTTCCAGTAATCTCCTTAATGTAGTCTATTATTTTGCTCCAATAAGCTTTTATCCTGTGGCATTCCCACCATAGGTGTGCCATCGTCCCCTTGTCCCTACAGCCCCTCCAACACTCTGCCGGGCCCCCTTTTTGAAATTGACATGTTTTTGCAGGGGTTATGTACCATCTTGATATACACTTGTAGTTAGTTTCCATAGTCCTCGAGTCTACTGCTGAGCTATAGGTTAAGTTAAAAATTTTTCCCAATGTGTGTGTGTCTATTTTTGTGTTCAGTTCCCTCTCCCACTTTTGAATGAATGGGGGTACCTCCGCTCCATCCAGCTCCCGCAGAAGCCTATAGATCTTCCCAATAGATCCTTTTGTCTCAGATGCTGTAAAAATTTGCTCCATCCGAGTCAGGCCTTCACTCGCCCTGATTGGCTGCGGTAGACCTCTAACGAAATTGGACAGCTGGCGATACCTCCACTCGTTCACGACAAACAAATCCCCTTTTTTTTTCAGTTCATTTAGTGCCAAAATTTTTCCTTTATATATAATATCCTTAAGTTGTGCACTATCATCTAAGATCCATCCCCCTCCCGCTAATTTATTCCCTGGTGCAAAATAATCATTGTTTTTGAGTGCTATTAATAAAGAATTATATTTAACCTTATAGAGTTTGTGAATTTTATCCCATATTTTCAGTGTGTTTCTTGTCAACGTATTTGTGCCTTCACTCAGTGTTCTATACTTTGACGGGTTCCAAATGTCTCTTCCTAGTTGTGGATTGCAGAGAGTTTTTTCCAAATTAACCCATCTTTTTGTGCTGCTATTTTTGCTCCAGTCAGGGACTCTAGATAGGACTATCGCATAATAATATTTTACCACATCAGGGACCGCTAGGCCTCCTCTTTTCTTTTCCTTGGACAATGTGTGGAGTGCAATTCTGTGTTTTTTATTTTTCCATATGAAGTTCATAATAAGAGATTTCAATTTGTTGAGATACATCTGAGAAAGGGGGATTGGGAGCATTTGGAATTTGTATGTAATTATCGGTAACAGGGTCATTTTCACTGTGTTAATACGCCCCAGCCATGAGAGCGGCCTGGTAGAGTACTCTTTGCTTTTTTTTTTTTATCTCGTCAAGTAATGGGATGTAGTTTAATCTGTATATTTCCCTAGAAGAGTTCGCTAAGTTAATTTCTAAGTACGTTATTTGTTTTTTCCAGGGGAAAGCAAATTTCTTCTGTAGACTCTCTTTGTCTTTTTTGCAACATTTATATTCAATATAAAGGATTTAGTATTGTTTACTTTAAAATTAGAGATCTCCCCATATTGATTCAAGGTTTGCATCAACCTGGGGAGAGTACTATGTGGATTGTTTACGTAAAATAGTATATCATCCGCGAAAGCGGCTATCTTATGCTCGTCCCCCTTCACGACTATACCCTCTATATCCGTTTTTTTCCTGATTGTGGCCAGGAGAGGTTCCAAGGTCAGGATAAAAAGGAGGGGGGACAGCGGGCACCCCTGTCTCGTCCCGTTTTCCATCCGGAACCGGGAAGATGTTACTCCATTAATTTTAATCCTTGCTTGGGGATTGTCATATAGAACCTCGATTTTTTGTAAAAAATTTTGGTCCAAAGGCAAATTGGGCAAGTGTTTGAAACATGAGTCCCCAGTCTACCCTGTCAAACGCTTTCTCCGCGTCCACTGACAGGAATAGACCTGGGGACTCCGTCTCCCTAATTCTTTGGAGAAGCAGCAGTGTTCGGATCGCGTCGTCCTGGCCCTCCCTTCCGGCCACAAAACCTACCTGGTCAGGGTGGATCAGCGTGCCCAAGTACATCTTGACCCTTGTGGCCAAGATTTTGGCATATAGCTTAGTATCGGCGTTAAGTAGCGATATTGGTCTGTAACTTGAGCACGCCGACCCATCCTTCCCTTCTTTCAAAATGACCGTTATGTTGGCCGTTAGTGAGTCTTTACTCATCTTAAATTTTGAGCCCAGTCCATTAAAGTACGAACAGAGTCTGGGTATCAGTATTTCATGGAAAGTATTGTAATAAGAGATAGTGAATCCGTCCGGCCCAGGACTCTTCCCGGGCGGCGAGTTCAGCAAGGCCTTTTTTACTTCTTCTTCAGAAATTGGTCTCTCTAGGGTCTCTATGTCATCTGGGGGGAGTTTAGGCAGGTTGGCCTTTTCTAAAAAAGATGCTATTTTCTTTATTTTTTCAACTTTCATCAGGTTGTTATGCTTTATCGTGTAGACTCCCTCGTAGTACTCTCTAAAGGAGTCTGCGATGTCATCCGAGCGATATTTAATCTCTCCTGCCTTATTTTTTATCTTTTCAATATAATTTCTTGCCTCTTTTTTTTGTAAAGTTTTGGCCAAGTGCTTACTTACTTTATCTCCCCATAGGTATCTTTCTTTTGAGATTTTGTTGAAGGTTTGCCTTACTTCCTGCTCGAATAGTTCCCTTAGATTGTCTCTCTTAACGGTTAATTTTAGCAGTAGGTCTTTGTTTTGTCCCAGTTGTTGCTTATGTTCCTGCTCAAGCTGACCAATTTCTGTCTTTAGGGCCATGTAATACATTTCAATGCATATAGGATTACAAAATAAAAACAAGTGAAAAACAACTTACCAGGCCGCAATTAGTAGTAAAAAAAAGAATAATGATAAAAATAACTTAAATCTATCCCCTATTTTGTAGATGCTATAACTTTTGCGCAAACTAATCAATATACACTTATTGCAATTTTTTTTTTTTACCAAAAATATGTAGAAGAATACATATCGGACTAAACTGAGGAAAAAAATTGTTTTCTAAAAAAAAAAATTGGGATGTTTATTAACCTCCTTGGCGGTAATTCCGAGTCTGGCTCGGGTTGAGTTTTTTCTGCCAGGAGCGGTAACCCCGAGCCAGACTCGGGCTGCGTTGCAGGATACAGGGGGAAGTTACTTACCTTTTCCCCTGGATCCTGCGATGTCTCCCCGCTGTGTGAGCGAGCCGTCCGCTCGCTCGATTCACACAGTGCCCGAGTGCCGCTGATCTCCGTTCCCTGCGACGTTCCAAAGCACGGGAGCGGAGATCGGCGCCAAACACACACACACACAAAGTTTAAAAACACAACACACACATACAGTACTGTAATCTTACAGATTACAGTACTGTATACAAAAAATACACATCCCCTTTGTCCCTAGTGGTCTGCCCAGTGCCCTGCATGTCATTTTATATAATAAAAAGATTTTTTTTTTCTGCCTGGAAACTGGAGATTGTCCATAGCAACCAAAAAGTGTCCCTTTATGTCAAAAGTGGTTTTAGACCAGCTAGAAAACCCCGATAAAAAATTTGAATCACAATTTATCATCAAACAATAAATTTAATGACAGCGACTATTCTGCAACTGAGCAAATTTCAGTGTTTTTGATTTGATTACATTATTGAATCATTTTTATATATATTTTTATTATATTATAATTTATGATTTTGTGTTTCAAACTTTATCATACCCGGGATGTCTACTAGACTCTGGTTCGGACAGATTTAAGTGAGTTATTCATAAGAATTGCATGCCTACAATATAAAAACGCCAAATTTCCATGCAAAATAATTGTACCGCTTTCAGCACTAAATTCAGAAGAAGACAGAATCAGAAGAAGACAGAATCATACCGCCAGGGAGGTTAACCACTTGCCGACCGGCGCACACAGATGTACGTCGACAGAATGGCACGTACAGGCAGGAGGGCGTATATATAAGTCCCTCCTTTCTGCCTGTCCGTGCCATCGGGAGCGCGCCGGGAGCGGCGCGCTCCCGCACCGGTCGGGACCCCCTGAGTCCG
This sequence comes from Lithobates sylvaticus, assembly GCA_028564925.1. NCBI lineage: Eukaryota > Metazoa > Chordata > Amphibia > Anura > Ranidae > Lithobates > Lithobates sylvaticus. The sequence continues at coordinate 183,929,339 of CM053033.1, read as the reverse complement.
ATCGCGGTCCCCGCGGACTCGATCGCTGCGGGGACATCCGCGATCGTCTCACGGGACGGCTGAACGGGGAGATGCCGAGATAAACAGCATCTCCCCGTTCTGCCTAGCAACTAGTGACGCCGATCTCTGCTCCCTGTGATTGGAGCAGAGATCAGCATTCACTAGCTGACAGCCACGCCCCCCCACAGTAAGAAACACACCCCTAGGCCTACTTAACCCCTACACTGCCCCCTTGTGGTTAACCCCTTCACTGCCAGTGGCATTTTTACAGGAATCAATGCATTTAAATAGCATTAATTGCTGTAAAAATGACAATGGTCCCAAAAATGTGTCAAAAATGTCCGATGTGTCCGCCATAATGTCGCAGTCACAAAAAAAATCGCAGATCTCCGCCATTACTAATAAAAAAAAAATTATTAATAAAAAATGCTATAAAACTATCCCCTATCTTGTAAACGCTATAACTTCTGCGCAAACCAATCAATAATTGCTTATTGCGATTTTTTTTACCAAAAATATGCAGAAGAATACGTATCGGCCTAAACTGAGGAAAAAAAATGTTTTTTAATATATTTTTTGGGGATATTTATTATAGCAAAAAGTAAAAAATAATGCATTTTTTTCAAAATTGTCGCTCTATTTTTGTTCATAGCGCAAAAAATAAAAACCACAGGGGCGATCAAATACCACCAAAAGAAAGCTCTATTTGTGGGAAAAAAAGGACGTCAATTTTGTTTGGGAGCCATGTCGCACGACCGCGCAATTGTCAGTTAAAGCGACGCAGTGCCGAATCGCAAAAAGGGGCCTGGTCCTTTGGCTGCAAATTGGTCCGGTCTGAAAGTGGTTAAAGCAATATAAATATAAATATTTATTAAAGTAATAAATATTGTGTTTTTTTCAAAATTGTCGGTATTTTTTTGTCTTTAGCGCAAAAAATAAAAAACGCAGATATGATCAAATACCAGCAAAAGAAAGCTCTATTTGTGGGGGAAAAAATGATCAAAATTTAATTTCGGTACAACGTCGCATGGCCGCGTAATTATCATTCAAATTGTGACAGTGCTGAAAGCTGAAAATTGGCCTGGGCAGGAAGGGGGTGAAAATACCTTTAAATAAAAACATTTTATTAATGAACACTCCCTTTTGGTCATGTTCCTTTCCCTATGGTACATTTTCCTGTATATACAATATTTTAAAATTGTACAATAAGTTAACAATATGCTATTTGAAATACATGTTCTGGCTGGCTGGGTCTCAAACTTCTCTGATAATATTAATGTAAAATAAAATAATAATAATAATTAGCAAAAAATACTACCGACACCGTCCATTGCCCTAGAGACACCAACCTCTGTTGTATTGACAACACCCGTTTGGAGGGGAGGTGCTGAATTGAGTCTTTGCCCCAGGTGAAAGGTTGTCTAGCATCGCCACTGCTATGGGGTGTCATAATGCACACTTCTGCTTGTAGCAATTACAATGGTCAGACATGAGTAGCAACTATTCTATATTAAAATGTATCTTACCTGTTGATTCAATAGGCTTTGTGTCTTTATTGGCTTCTGCTGTGTTGAGCTGTGATCTTTGCAGACAGAATTCTCCTTTATATACTCCTGTGTTACAACATCTGGCATGGCAGGATTTCCCCAGCTCAATTAAAAAGTTCATGTAAAGATTGTGACAGACTAATTTTTATTGCAATAATAGAGGGAGAGAGGGAGAGAGAGAGAGAGAGAGTGAGAGAGAGAGAGAGAGAGAGAGATGCTACAAGAATGGGGACATGTAACAAATATAGAGTATATGTTATCTAAATTTGGCTGCAAATGTGATAATACTACATTCACACCTGAGTGACATTTTCTAAGTATTTGTATGCATGTGTATGAGCGTTTGTGCACAGCGTTTTTAAAGCGTTTTTGAGCTTTGACCTTTTTTAATTAGTGTGTATTGTGTGTACCCGTGTATTGTGTTTCCCGTGTAGTATAAATGCACGTGGTCTGGGAGTGCACGTTGGTCTGCGGGTACACGTGGTCTGCGAGTGTGCGTGGTCTGGGAGTGCACGTTGGTCTGCGGGTGCACGTTGGTCTGCGAGTGCACGCTGGTCTGTGGGTGCACGTGGTCTGCGAGTGCACGTTGGTCTGTGGGTGCACTTGGTCTGCGAGTGCACGTTGGTCTGCAAGTGCACGTTGGTCTGCGGGTGCACGTGGTCTGCGAGTGCACGTTGGTCTGCGGGTGCACATGGTCTGCGGGTGCATGTGGTCAGTGAGTGCACGTGGGTCTACGGGTGCACGTGGGTCTGCGGGTGCACGTGGTCTGCGGGTGCATGTGGTCTGTGAGTGCATGTGGGTCTACGGGTGCACATGGTCTGCAAGTACCTGTGTATTGTCTTGTTGAGTACCTGTGTAGCGTATTGTTAAAGCGGTTCTGCATTCATCCTAATAACTTGCTCTCTATCGCTTCTATACCATGTAAAATCAGCTAATTGCAGGTTCAATTGCCTATCTAGTAAGCCTACCTGTTATCCTGAGTTCATGTTTAGTTTTCTCCCTGCGGCGGTGGGTGGGCTATAAGCGGGGATATGCGTAATTTCCTGTCTAATTCGCTATGTCTCCTGGCATCTCGTGTAATTAATCCCAGGAGTCATTGCGGAGGTCAGAAGCAAAATCTTGCGTTATTTCGGTGGCGCCGCTCGTAGCTGTGAAGCCACTGAGCATGCGCGGGAACCGGCAATGAATGCTGGTTACTCACAAGGAAGGGAAGGAGGAAGTGTTGGCTTGTGGGCATCGGACAAGAGAATTTTTTAAAAGAGTTCTTTAGTGATAAAAATGGATGGAGAAATCGTGCTGCAAAAAAACAAGTAAGCATATTCTAAGATCGATATCTTTTACATTCATTGACCGGAAAAAAAAAATGATTTTAGTCAGTGCTGAACCGCTTTGAGTATTACTGTCAGGAAGCTAGTTGTTAGGTAATTTGGACAGGGTATAATCCCAATCCTTATTAAATTGATAGGTACGATGCCTGGCAGGTGTGGAGATGCGACTCTGTGTACATCTTGCGGCATGTATGCGTTCCTTAATTATCTGATCGAGGGCGAATACTGCTGTGCAAAATGTAAGCACATTGGGGGTTATTTACTAAAGGGAAATCCACTTTACACTGCAAGTACACTTGCAAGTAAAGTTGCTGTAGATCCGAGGGGGTGATGCAAGTAAAATAAAAAACAGCATTTTTGCTTGTACATGATTGGATGATAAAATCAGCAGAGCTTCCACTCATTTCAGATCTACCCCTTAGATTTAGAGCGACTGCACTTCCAAGTGCACTTTCAGTGCAAAGTGGATTTGCCTTTTGTAAATAACCCCCATTGCTTCCCTGGAAGCCCAGGTTCTGAATCTAGGGAAGCAACTGTCAGCACTGAGAAAACCCTCCATACTAAAGAAGAGCCAGGAATGTACCCAGCAGGTGCCGTCAAGGGCCAGCACAGAGGCAGGTGGAGACAAAGAGGTGCAGGCACCATAAAAGAGTAGATGGGTCACAGTCAGAAAGGATAGAGGGGGAAGTGCCAGGGAAGGTCGTTCACTCGTTTCACCGATGTCACTCAATGGAGCGTACTTATTGGGATGCTCCAGCCCTGGGTCAGCCTCTCTGGCACTTCCCCCTCTATCCTTTCTGACTGTCACACATCTATTCTTTTTCCAATACCTGTAATTTAATAGTTAGTTATTATTAGTTATCCACTTCAGCCCCGGACCAATTTGCAGCTAAAGGACCAGGCCCCTTTTTGCAATTCGGCACTGCGTCGCTTTAACTAACAATTGCGCGGTCATGCGACGTGGCTCCAAAACAAAATTGGCGTCCTTTTTTTCCCACAAATAGAGCTTTCTTTTGGTGGTATTTGATCGCCCCTGCGGTTTTTATTTTTTGCGCTATAAACAAAAATAGAGCGACAATTTTGAAAAAATATTTTTTACTTTTTGCAATAAAAAAACATTTTTTTACCTCAGTTTAGGCCGATACATATTCTTCTACATATTTTTGGTAAAAAAAATCGCAATTAGCGATTATTGATTAGTTTGCGCAAAAGTTATAGCGTTTACAAAATAGGGGATAGTTTTATAGCATTTTTATTAATATTTTTTTTTTTTTATTAGTAATGGCGGCGATCAGCGATTTTTATTGTGACTGCGACATTTTGGCGGACACATCGGACATTTTTGACACATTTTTGGGACATTTGTCATTTATACAGAAATCAGTGCTATTTAAATAGCACTGATTCCTATGTAAATGACAGTTGTAGTTAGGGGGTTAACCACAAGGGGGCGGGGAGGAGTCAGTGTGACGTGTTGTGTTGTGGTTACTGTAGGAGGGCGTGGCTGTACGTCTGACGTCATTGATCGGCGTTCCCGATGACAGGGAACCGCCGATCACTGACAGTCAGTGTAGGAAGCGCGGGGAGAGGTTTGTTTACATAGACCTCTCCCCGTTCTTCCGCTCCGTAACCCGATCGCGGGATACCAGCGGCGATCGGGTCCGCTGGTCCCGCGGCCGTGGTCACGGAGCCCCCGGGCAGGCAAATTAAAGGGGACGTACAGGTACGTCCTTTTGCCTGCCCGTGCCATTCTGATGACGTATATCTACAGGAGGCGGTCGGGAAGCGGTTATTATTTGGAATTTTACAGATTTTTTTTCTTTTTTCCAGATTTTCGAATTTTTGGATTTTCGAATCTCTAAGTTTTCAGAATTTTCAAATTCCGAAAATTCGTAAATTCGGAATTCAAAAGTTCAGAAATTTGGAATTCGAAAACGTGGAAATCCGGAATTTGAAAATTCAGAAATTGGGAAATTCGAAAATTCGGAAATTTGAAAATGCAGAAATTCGGAATTCAAAAATTAGGAAATTCAAAAATCCTAAATCGGAATTTTCGAATTTCCGATAAAAGCAGAAAAAGGAATGAAATGAAAATGAAAACGAACTAATTTTTTGGCAGTGCACATGTCTACAAAAAACACAGAGGAGAGATTGGTTTGCTTTAAGAGCATATTAAATAAGGGCATTAGCCAGTGCATCCCATTTGGGTAATAAACAGTGGCGGCTGGTGCTCAAAATCTTTGGAGGGGGGCAAACAACCTGAAAAATTATGAAAAAAAAAACCCAATCAATTGCAGCCTCACTGTACCATCAATCGCAGCCACTGTGCCCATCAATTGCCGCCACTGTACTATCAAACAAACCCACTGTGACATCAAACGTAGCCACTGTGCCATTAAACGCAGCCACTGTGCCCATCAATTCCTGCCACTGTACCATCAAACACAGCCACTGTGCCATCAAACATAGCGACTGTGCCCATCAATTTCCGCCACTGTGCCAAACGCAGCCACTGTGCCCATCAAACGCAGCCATTGTGCCCATGAAACACAGCCATTGTGCCATATCAAATGCTCCCACTGTGCCATCAAATGTTGCCACTGTGCCATCAAATGCTGCCACTGTCCCCATAAAATACAGCTACTGTGCCCACCTTATGCAGCCACTGTGCCCCATCAAATGCTGCCACTGTGCAGCATCGAATGCAGCCACTGTGCCCATCAAATGCAGCCACTGTGCCCATCAAATGCAGCCTCACTGTGCCCCATCAAATGCAGCCTTACTGTGCCCATCAAATGCAGCCTTACTGTGCCCCATCAAATGCAGCCTCACTGTGCCCCATCAAATGCAGCCTCACTGTGCCCCATCAAACGCAGCCACTGTGCCATATCAAATGCTGCCAGTGTGCCCCGCCCAACGTCTGTACTTACCCTGTCTCGGTGGCGGTGGGACAGCTCCTCAATATCTTCTCTTGTCCTCTCTTCCCATCCGCTGCTATGATTGGACACCTGATAGATGTCCAATCACAGACCCTGTCATTTCAGCCAATCAGGTGATGGGTAACAGATACGAGCACCTGATTGGCGGAGAGGTGGTTTAGTATTAGGAAAGTGAATATTCATTTGCTTTTCTAACACAGCTGATTGACCTGCGAGTTCCCAGCATGAAGCTCACAGGTCACCTTTTTTGACGCCTATTAGAGCCTATGGTGCTTAAAAAAAGCTTCTCCCTCTGTAATTAAGCCACCTGCCACCGGAAAAGGGGCCAGGCGCCTGAATAGGGGGTGGCAGCAGCAGCCATAGATTTTTTTTTAACTCTTTAATTTTTATTTTTATTTTGAATGTAAGACATTTACAAGCAAACATTAAAACACACGTGATCCTTAAGGATATAGTGGTAGATGATTAATAATAATGATAGAAATTTAATACAAAAGATCACTTCATGTTACCTAATCAAGTGCTCCCCTCCCCTATCCCTCCCATGATCCCCCCCCTATACACACACTACTGGTTCCCGGGTTCAAAAAGTCGGCAGGACGGGCGCGCGGGCCAAGGGAGGGAAGGGGCCCCCAGGCCCACTCCGCCGCCAGGGTAACCACGGTGACTTTGAGGGATTTATGGGTGCGGGGGCGCCGGGGGGGAAGAACTGTCCACCCCGTCGCCTCCCACCCCTAGCCTGCGGCCCAGCTCACCCACCCAGGGACTCCATATACGGGCAAATTTCTTAAGGTTATTCTGCCGAATAAACATTGCCCTCTCGCACCATATCATAGAGTTAATCGCCTCAGACCAACTCGCCGAGGAAGGAGGGGTTCTAGCTTGCCAGTTCAACGCTATTAGGCGCCTTGCCTGATACAGGCATCTCAGCAAGGCAACTTTGGTAGGGGATGAAATGTTACCCTCCTCAAAGATTCCCAGAAGGCAGGTCCTCGCCTCTGGTTCCAGGGTGGTCCCAAAGATTCTATTCAGGCTGTCCACTATTTCTACCCAATACCGGAATAGCTTTGGGCACTTCCATACCATATGAAGAAGATCGCCTGGCGCCTTGCATCTTGGGCATTCGTCTCTGGGCTTTCTACCGAATTTAAACAGTTTTTGGGGGGTATAATAGGCTCTGTAAATTAGGAACAGGTGGGAAACCCTTTGCGAGGGGGATGTTGACACCAGGCCGCCCTGTTCGAGGACCCGGTCCCATTGTTCCGAGGTAATTGGCCCTAAGTCTTTTTCCCATCCCTTTCTGCTTCTATCAGGTCCCTTGGTACTCATGGCTCTGTTTCCCAGGGTATCATATATCCTGGAAATCAGGCCCCTCATTGATCTCGGCTTCGTTATTTCCTGGAATAGGGGGGTCTTAACCCAATTAATCGTCGAGGATCTAAATTGGGCCTGAATACCATGTCTGACCTGCAGGTATTTGTAAAAAGACCTATTTGGGATATTAAATTGTCGTCTCAGGTCCTCGAATGACTTCAAGTGGTTTCCCTCATATAGCTGGATTAACCGGCTGATACCCTGCCTTTCCCACTCTGGAGATCTCTCTATGCCCTTTATTTCCCCTAGATTCTTGTTATACCATAGGGGGGTATACTCATTCAACCCATTGTATCCCATTATTGACTTTACTACCTTCCATACTCTGGTCATCAAGTCGCTCGTCGGACACCTATGGGTGAACGAGTCTGCCTCCAGCACCTCTATTAATGAGTTATGGGGAGAGCCCAGTATCGCCAATCTATTGCCACCACACCCACTTGTCAAGAGCCCGCCATTTGCCATTTGCTGAAGTTGAGCCGACAAAAAATATAGCCGTGGGTGCGGAGTCGCCGTCCCCCCTCTCCCAACAGGGAGCTGCAATGTTTGTAGGCCGATCCGGGCTTGACCCTTTTTCCAGATTAAGTCCCTAAACAGGGATTCAATCTTCTTAAACCATTTCTGGCTAATCCAGACTGGAGAATTATGGAGAATATAGAGAACTTGCGGGAGCCAGATCATCTTAATTAAATTGCAACGCCCTGCTATGGATAGGGGGAGGCGACTCCATATCTCCACCTTTTGTTTTAGTTTAGTTAATAGCGGGGCTAGATTATCGCGGATATAATGGTTTGTGTCGCTAGAGATCCACACCCCCAAATATTTAAGCTTGGTCACCACTTCGAGGGCCGAGGTTATAGTGGGTGGCTGGTCGGCACACCGAACCAGCGGTAGCAGGGCTGACTTGCTCCAATTGATGGCTAGGCCGGAATGCTGCCGAAATTCCTCCATCATGCGCATCACTACCTCGAGTGAAAAGTTGATATCGCCAATAAAAAATAAAACATCGTCGGCAAAAAGTGCGATTCTTTCCTCCCCCCACTGGCGCCGGAATCCCTGGAGATCCGGGCGCATTCTCGTCAGGATCGCCAGGGGTTCCATTGCCAGTACAAAAAGGAGGGGGGACAGGGGGCATCCCTGCCTCGTCCCCCTTTCCAACTGAAACAACTCGGAGTAGTCCCCGCCCACTCTGACTTTAGCTCTAGGCTCATTGTATAAAAGTTTAATCCATTTAATGAAAATAGGCCCAAAACCAAATCGCTCCAGGACCAGCCATAGGTAGTCCCATTCCAGGCTGTCAAACGCTTTAACTGCATCCAGGGCCAAAATGGCCTTGGGGCTTGTATTATCCGTTGGAGTTTGCATATTAAGAAAGACTCTTCTGATATTGGTGCTAGTTGACCTGCCTGGAATGAAACCTGACTGGTCCGGGTGGATTAGCTTGTGTATGCATTTGTTTAGTCGAATCGCCAAAACCTTTGCCAAGATCTTAATGTCGGAGCATAGCAGCGAAATTGGGCGGTACGAGGTAACTTCCTGCTGGTCCTTCCCCTCTTTAAGTATCAGAATGATATTAGCCTCGAGCATCGAGGTGGGCAGTCTGCCCCCGTCCAATGCCCACCTCAAAGTTTCCAACAATTCGGGCAGCAATACCTCGCCATACCGTTTGTATAGCTCTATTGGCAGCCCGTCGGGGCCCGGGGACTTTTGATTGGGCATTGCTGCCACTGCAAGTCTCAGTTCCTCTATAGTTACTGGCGCCTCCAATTCCGTTTTATCATTGTCGGATAGGTTTGGGAATGTTATCTGCTGTAAAAATTCAGATACTGCTGTCTCGCTCCCTTTCCTAGAGGATTTATAGAGGGTTTTATAATAGTTGCCAATAAGGTTCGTTATCTCCAATGGATCGATAACCAGATCCCCGTTTGCCCTCCTGATTGCTGGGATTGCTGAAGGAGAACTATTGGTTTTGACCAGAAGAGAAAGGGTATGGCCTACCCTTTCACCCTCGCCAAAATAATATTGCCGCTGAAAAATTCGCCTATTCTCCATTTTCTTAGTAAGTAGCATTTTATAGGTTTGTTGTTTATTGAGCCATTCCCCCATACTAGTAGGGGTCGGGTTTTCTACATAGCGGCGTTCTGCTAGGGTTACCTCACTACTAGCTTCCCTTTCTTGCTCTCTCGACCGCCGCTTAATTGCTGCCATCTTCTGAATTAGCAGTCCTCTTGTATAGGCCTTTAAGGAATCCCAAATCACCCCAGGCGGCGCTGAACCCGCGTTTATTTGTATAAACTCCCTTATGCTAGTGGTCAGATCGCAGGGATTGTCAATCAGTTCAAGCCAGCAGGGATTGATCTTCCATTCCCTATAGCTGGCTCTACCCCCAGTGCTTATGTTGAGCGTCAGCGGGGAGTGATCTGAGATCCCCCTCAAGCCATACTCTATATCTCTCACCAACAAGTTCACCTCATCATTCCCCAGGGCCATATCGATTCTAGAGAGGGTACGGTAGGAATCTGAAAAGCAAGAGTACTGCTTATCATGTGGGTGCCGCGTACGCCATATATCACTTAACCCTATTTCCCTCAGAAACCGTGACAGGCGGTTCCCCTCCCCCGCCCTAGGTCTAGCGGGTACAGGGAATCTGTCTGTCTAGTCCCGTGTCTAACACCTCGTTGTAGTTCCAGGGCTATCATTGGCTATCATTGGAATACCTGGTTTATCCAGAGCGAACTCAAGTAATTTGTACAGAACCTCGAGCTTAAAAGGGGGAGGTATATAGATATTTGCTATAATGTAAGGCTGACTACCAATCAGGCAAGACAGGAATATATAGCGACCCTGTTCGTCAATAGAGATTCCGCTACAGGAAAAAGGTACTCCTCTCCCTACCAAGATGCTCACTCCCCTGGAGTAGGAGGAATGGAATGAGTGGTATTGGGCCAAGAACTTGCGACTAGATAGCTGAGAGGCTGTATCGGGAGTAAGATGCGTTTCCTGGAGCAGCAGTATTCCGGGTCCCTTCCCGTCCAATGCCGACAGGACTAACGCACGTTTATTTAAGCTACCCAGGCCCCGGGTGTTCCATGAGACCAGCTTTACTCCGTCACCCGCCATAATAGGTCTAACTGCAGGGCAAAGGGGGGGGGGGGGGGGGGGGGGGGCGGGGGGGGGAGGGGGGGCCCAACAGCGAACCGATGAGCCCACCCGTCCCCTCCCCACCCCCCCCCAACTCCCCCACTGCCCCCGCCCACGCACCAGCCCCCACCGACCTTATAAGAACCAGCAGTGTGTGTTACCCCAATCCTCCCTAGACCTACCCACCCCCCCTCCCAATCCCCCGCCCCCCTCCCCCCATGCCCAACTGGGCCACCCCCATGAGGCTTGTGTGCGACCCAACCATACACCTCCCACCCAGCCGCACAGGTGTCCCATCCCAACCATAATACTGTATTAAATGAACAATCCTAGTCCGACCCTTCCCAGTAGTATCAACCTTAGATAATAATATACAAACAGTTAACCTACCCTCCTAGGCAGGGTGAGGAGAGGAAAGGAGGGGGAGGTGTGAAAATCCCCCCCCCCCCCAGTGCCCACCGTGGTCCCACCCCATTGTGCAATTGGCAACGTGTTATCCATTGAAATGAACGAGAAGGAGAAGCAGGGGCTTCCGCGTGTACCCCGCCCCTGCCCCTCGATCCCAGTCCCATACCGATGGAGAGAGAAAGAAAAAAAGGAACCCCCCCCCCCCCCCCCGTCATTATAAAACATTTGTGATATGATTGACCAATAGCCAGTGTCAAGAAAAAAAAAAAAAAAAAGAAGGAGAAAAAGAAGAGCAGTTGCAATTTGTGACATCCCGATCGGAGTGTCATTAGTGCGATAGACAATAAGGCAGTATTAGTGAATAAAACACACACAAAAAAAAAAAAAAGGGGACAAAGAAGAAAGGGGAAAAGAGGGGGGCCAGAGAATATCCTACCCTCCCGAGCGGGGATTATACTGACTGTGTATTAACCGTCAGATGGGGAAAGGGAGGAGTAGGAACATCCGAAAAAAGCCCCACCTCTGACCCCTAATCCTGGTCCAATATCAGTGCAATGCGTGCGGAGGCCATTATTATAACGCCTTTGTGATACATTTAACAATTAGCAAGTATCAAAAGAGGAAGAAAAAAAAAAAAAAGGACGATTAGTGATATCCCCCTCAACCCCCTCCCCCCTCCCCCGTCTCAGTACCGTTAGTGCAATAAACAGTGGGGCAATATCACTATTCAAGGTAGAGAGAAAGGGAAAAGGGACAAAGGGAAAAGGAAAAAACGACTAGTGATATCCCCATCAACCCCCACCCCCGTCCCCCAGTGTCATTAGTGCAGTGGACAATAGGGCAATATCAAAAAAAAAAATAAAAAAATGTAATAATTTGAATAAGAGGAACAAGGAGGAAAGGGAGAAAAGGGGGGGCCAAAAAAAGAAAAGAAATATCCTACCCTTCCAAACAGAGATTATACTGACTGTATTTTAACCGTCAGATAGAGGAAGGGAGAAGTAGGAACATCCATAAAAACCCCACCTTTGGCCCTTGATCCTGGTCTAGTGTCTAGTGTCAGTGCAATGTGTGCGAGATCCATTATTGTAGAGCCTTTGAAGTGCATAAAAGGGGATAAAATAAAAAAATAAAATGAAAGGAGGGGGGGGGGGGGGGGGAGGGAGGAGAGACAGGAGGGGGGGAGGAAAGGAGGAAGAGGGGGCACAAAAAACGAAAAAATGCATATAACAACACCAAATAGCTTATGCCCTCCCCCACCCCCGACCCATAGTCCATGACTCTTTTATAAGTCTTTTCTATGTTCCTCCAACCATCTCTCGGCTTCGGCAGGTGTATTGAAATGTAAAGTCGAGCCCAGAGCAGTCATCCGCAAGCGGGCGGGGTACAACAGTGCGTATACAATTTTGTGTTGCTGAAGGGTACGTTTGATTGGAATAAATTCTGCCCTCAATTTCTGGAGGTCAGGGGAGAAATCCGGATAGAAAGAAACCCTAGCCCCATTGAAAAGAATATCCCCCAGTTCTCTAGCCTTACGCAATAAAATCGCCCGATCGTTGTAATTTACAAATTTCAACAATAGTGGACGGGTACGTTCGTCATTTTGTCGGGGTCTAGTGGGGACTCGATGGGCTCTCTCAATCGCGAATAATGGCGTAAAAGAAGATTCCCCAAATATTTCCTTGAACCAATTTTCCAGGAAGGCTACGGGATTGGGGCCCTCGCTCCTCTCAGGTAGGCCTATTAGGCGCACGTTGCTTCTGCGACTTCTATTTTCTAGTTCGTCAAGCTTGGCGGCCTGTTTAGCCATTTGCTTCTGTAGGTCGGTGATTTTTTCCTGTAATGGGGGGAGTTCGTCATCGATCGTACTTAACCTCCCCTCAAGCGCCGTGGTCCTTTCTACTGTACTGCTCAATATCTGGCTCATTGAAAATAATTCGTTTTTAATGCCATTCAATTGGCTATCAAGGCTGGATATAGAATCCTTGCAGGCATTAACGGCTTCAAGTATGTCCCTGAGTGTGGGTTCTTCCTGGCCCCCTGTTGTAGGGCATACCGATGGGCTTGCTGCCACCTGTGCCGCCTTACCCTCCCCGGGGTCTTTGGTACTCGCGGTTCCTCTAGTAGGTAGAGTGGTAGCATTTAAAGGTAATTGACTAGAGTTTCTTCTGTCAGAAGCCAGCCCCTGGGTCTTTACTTGTGGCGCTTGTGATTGGTGCCCCCCCTTATTTGGTGATTGTGTGGGAGCATGGGCGTGGGCAAAACGCTCAAGTTTTGCAGCGGCTGCTGCAGCAGACACCTGGTTTGCTTTCTCCTTGGCAGAACGGGTTTTTTGGGCCCCTTCCTGGTACACCGTCTCATCAGCAACACGTTTGCTGAGCATGGTAAGTTTTACAAATAATGGATACCCCTAGAGAAAATAGGGGGAACACAGCATACAGTCCAACTTCACAGGGGAGTCCTTGCTATTTTCCTTTCTCCCTTCCTTCCTTCCTCTCTTTCCAATAGGCAGAGCAGTTATACACCAATGCAAGCACTAGAGGTCGCCATTAAGGGGCTCTAAGCACACAGGTACACCCCAGATCCCCGCGTTACTTCAAATGGGCAGCTCACAGTCCGCTATCAAGACAAGGGGTCTCCAATGGGGTCTCCCAGCACATCACCCCCTATCCCAAGCTCCCCCAAGTACCTCAATGGAGTGGTCAGCAGTCCGTTATTCAAGCCGTGTAGGGAACGGATTGTCCTGGAGAGATGCCACGGAGTCTCTGTCAGGTCAGGTCTTAACTCTGGCTACTCACGGCTCCACTCGGGCTCGCACAGGGATCCGATGCTCAACGAGGGGGGTGCTCGACGAGGGGGGTGCTCGAGGGGGGTTGATGAGGCGGGTACCACCAGCGTTGTCCGTTGCGGGTCCCGCACACAGCGTCAGACCCGAGAGCTCCAGCGGGGGGAGGGCGGCAGAAAGGGAAGCAGGCGGCTATGCTAGCAAAGCGAGCGCCTTCCTCACTTCAGTTCAGTTCGGTTAACGTAGCAGCAGCAGGGATCCATGCAGCGGGTCGCTCGTTCCAATAGAGGATTTCTTGCAGGCGGCGTGTGGCAGACCAGGAGATAAGTTAGAGGAGCGCAGGGATGGGACACCTGTGTTTCATGCTCACTCACTCACACACAGCTGTCTCCATTCAGTCCCGCATCACAGCAGCCATAGATAGATTCATGCATTGCGTGAATCTATCTATTGGTGATACAAGATTTTGGTCCGGCCGCACCCCGAGTATGCTGGAGTATGCTGTCCAGTTCTGGGCACCAGTCCTCAGGAAAGATGTACTGGAAATGGAGCGAGTACAAAGAAGGGCAACAAGGCTAATAAAGGGTCTGGAGGATATTAGTTATGAGGAAAGGTTGCGACTTGCACTGAACTTATTCTCTCTGGAGAAGAGACGCTTGAAAGGGGATATGATTTTAATATACAAATACTGTACTGGTGACCCCACAATAGAGATAAAACTTTTTTGCAAAAGGGAATTTAACAAGACTCGTTGCCACTCATTAAAATTAGAAGAAAAGAGGTTTAACCTTAAACTATGTAGAGGGTTTTTTACTGTAAGAGCGGCAAGGATGTGGAATTCCCTTCCACAGGCGGTGGTCTCAGCGGGGGGGCATTGATAGTTTCAAGAAACTATTAGATAAGCACCTGAATGACCGCAACATACAGGGATCAATGTAATACTGACATATAATCACACACATAGGTTGGACTTGATGGACTTGTGTCTTTTTTCAACCTCAACTACTATGTAACTATGAACATGTTGGCAACCTATAGTTCAAGGGAAACAACATTTTTTCATGTTTTTTATGTGGGGTTCCCAATTAAAATTCATAAATTTCAGGGTCTGAAATGGAATTTTGGGGGGGACCCCACATCCCTTTTTGTGAGGCTTCCATAAACACTGTTAGTATCACTGCTGCTAAATGTATAGGTCATAGCACTACAACTGGAGATTTGACATGGCTGAACACCCATTCGGGTGGGATATTAACTAAAACTCTGAACAGCCAAAGTTCAGTCCAAACCAGGGTTGGCTCATCTCTGTTGCTAACCTCACCAGTGGAAAATGCTGGTTTCTTGGCTGTTATGCTGATGCAGGGGCCTTAAATGTTACTGAGACACAGAACAAGTGTGCCCGTTAGAAAGTCTGCCTTCTGCATGATTATTAAACAAAAGTATGGCTTGGATTGATGATTAGACATCATAGCTCGATGTCTGCAGCTAACAGAGGAAAGAGGAAGCTACGTAGTTATTGCCTACATAATTTTTCCCATTATCAGTAGAAATACCAATATCTCTTATAATATTACCACCATGCTCGAGGCCAGGTTAGGACATATAAAAATTGGGAAATTATCTGTTAATAAGCAGTGATTATAGCAGAGGGTTCTTGCTTTGGGCACTAAAAGGTTGTGTCACCACAGGCTCTGGGGATTGAAAGCCATTAAAAGTACCAGTACCAGACCAGTATAAAGCAACTTCTTAAATAAAAAGGTGAACCAAATACTAGGTGGAAATACATATGGATACATGTATATGTATACATACTTTATACATGTAAAGCAAAAATATAACAAAGATGTTTGGTTTAGTCTCAACGTTAAATCTATTGCTACAAACTTGATTTAGTAAATAGCTATTCAAAAACCTATCCAGGTGTGGCAACCTTCACAAAATGTTAAAGCGGAATTCCACTCAAAAGTGGAATTTCCCCTTATCCGTCTCCTCACCCCCTCCGGTGCTGCCACATTTGGCACCATTCGGAGGGGGTGGGGTGTTAACGGGTACCTGTCAACCTGTTTTTGACAGGTACCGTTCCCCACTTCTGGAGACTGCACCGCAGCGCCGTATCTCGGAAGTTCAGCCCCCCTACTCCTTCCTCCGCAGCCGGGCCAATTAGAAAGCACAGTGTGCTTCACGCATGTGCAGTAGGGAGCCGGCTATAAAGCCGAAAGGCTTTACTGTCGGGTTCCTGTATCATGAATGGCAGTGGCTGCACCCGACAGCCGAACCGAAGATCGGTTGGGATGCCGACATTGCGGGCTCCCAGAGTTTTTCTCTGGAGTGCCAATATAAATTCCACTTGTGCATTTACAGCATATGAAACACTGCCTACCAAACCAGCTCTTCGTCTTGCTCATTCCTATAGGAAATGTAACTAATAATAGCTTAAAATGAATTACTATGTATATGTAGAGACTGGGTAACACCTGCTGTTCCACCTCCTGCCAAAGCAATGAGCCAGGTACTTTATACCACTTCCTTTATTTGAGTTGCAGAGCAGGAAGAACAAATTTACTAATTAATTGATCTTGTGACAAATATATAAAATGGAAAAAGGGTTCCTCTGTAAAGAAGAGATGTACTTACCTGTCCTGCCATAGGTGGCATTAAACTTTGCACTCTTCAAGAGCTATAGTGCCTGGGGAATCCTCTTCATATGAATGGCTTCCTGATAGTGACAACAATGAACCAGGCCTGATAATATTGTATCAATATGCCAGTTATGCTTCTCCCTTCTCCCCCCACCCCTCCAAGGCCAGTAGTATCAGCTATTTCCCATAGTTGTTGCAGGTGCATTCTGTACCATTTTTAATGCTGGCTGCAAGGGCTTCTCTTCACTACATAAATATGTGTGTCCAGATGAAACGATTGTTCATTTCTATGGAACAGTTGATCTACAGGTTGATGTTTAGGGAGATGAGTCTTAGGACTCCTATTTTGTGGCCATGACTAGCTTTAGTGTCAAACAAAGTGATAAGTCCCCCATCCACAGACCACCACAACTACTAAGCCAGGGTTGTGAGGAAGAGGCCCTTGCTAAATTTTTGGATAAGGGTCCAAGGGCTTAGGGAAACCTACACCGTTTTTTTTCATGGGATTCCCCTTTAAATCCATACCAGACCTGAAGGGTCTGAAATTAATTTTGGGGGGGACTCCACACAATTTTTTTACACTTTGCTTACATTCACTTATCAGCTGGGAATCCTCACAAGTATACAGATCAAGAATTCCACTGATACAAAAGAACAACTATCCAGAGCTGAAATTGGTACTGGGGTTCAAAATGTGAACATGTAGGCCTTATAATTACAATTTAATGCCAAGAGACAGACACTACAGTTTTCAAGGTTGACCTTTTGTCATTCATGGCTTAACAAAGCTGGCTTTACATATTTGAGTTCACATTTGGGATTATCACATGCATATTATGAAATAGTATATATAAATGTACTTTAACTTCCCTGGCGGTATGATTATTTCTGATTTTAGGTGTTGAAAGCGGTACAATTATTTTGCATGGAAATTTGGCGTTTTATATTGTAGGCCTGCAATTCTTAGGAATAACTCACTTAAATCTGTCCAAACCAGAGTCTAGTAGACATCCCAGGTATGATAAAGTTTAAAACACAAAATAATAAATTAAAATATAATGAATAACTATAAATAATTATAAAAAATAATAATATAATAATAATAAAAATTATTCAATAATGTAATCAAATCAAAAACACTGAAATTTGCTCATTAGATTTAGTGTTTGATGACGAATTTCCCCACAAATCACTATCGCTCAATTCTGCAAGTGATTCTAATTTATTATCGCTGTTTTCAAGCTAGTCTAAAACCGATTTTGACATAAAGGGACACTTTTTGGTTGCTATGGACAATCTCCAAATTCCAGGCAGAAAAAAATGTATTTATAATATAAAAGTGCATGCAGGGCACTGGACAGACCACTAGGGACAAAGGGGATGTGTAATTGTTTTATACAGTACTGTAATCTGTAAGATTACAGTGTACTGTATGTGTACTGTGTTTTAACTTTTTTGAATTTGCCGCCTCCGCTCCTGTGCGTCACAACGTCGCAGGGAATGGAGCTCAGCGGCACTCGGCACTGTGTGAATCGAGCGAGGAGACAGCTCGCACACACAGCGGGGAGACATCACAGGATCCAGGGAACAAGGTAAGTAATTTTCCCTGTATCCTGCAATGCAATCCTGAGTCTGGCTCGGGGTTACCGCTAATGGTACTGAAATTCCACCCTGAGCCAGACTCGGGAATACCGCCAGGAAGGTTAAAAAAAAACCTGGAGGAAGTTCCTGAAGGTGTTTTCCCTTGTACGCTTTACACAAAAGGCGATTGTGAAGGTTAACATGATAAAAATATTTTACTGCCAAGAGTTAAAATGATATTAAGGACTTGTTTTATTGTTGTTTAAAAATAACAAACATGTCAAACTTACATGCTCTGTTCAGTGGTTTTGCACAGAACAGACAGATCCTCCTCTTCTTGGGTCTGTCACCAGCACTCCTAGCCCCTCCCTCCTGCCAGGTGCCCCCCTAGTAAACATCTTGCTATGGGGGCACCTGAGCTGAGCCGCTGCTCTGTGTGTCCATTCAGACACGGAGCAATGGCTTGGCCCCACCCCCTCTCTCTCCTCATTGGCTCACTGACTTGATTGACAGCAGTGGGAGCCAATGGTGCCCGCTGCTGTATCTCAGCCAATCAGGAGGGAGAGTCGAGCCGAGGTTCTCGTGCAACATTGCTGGATAGAGATGGGGCTCAGGTAAGTATTAGGGGGCTGAGGGGGGCTGCTGCACACAGAAGGTTTTTTCTCAATACATAGGTTTCTTTATCTCAATACAAAGACTGCATGAAGATAAAATAAACTTCTGCCTTTAGAACCACTTTAAAGCTTTCCCTGTACCTTTGGCATTGCTAGCGTTGGCGCAACCGCATCTCTTGTAGGGTTCTCTGGGTTCTAAAGCTGCAACTGCCAACCAATTGTTTTTCCACTGATACAAAAGAACTGTACTATCTAGAGCTGAAATAGGTGCTGTGGTTCAAAATGTAAACATGTAGGCCTTATACTGTAGCCATGGGCATAGCGTCAGAGGGTCACAATTGCAACCCCACCCATACTACAGGGGGCCCGTGTGGATTTGGAAAGGTGTGCCGACAGGACCTTGTCCCGTGCCAATCACTGACACAGGGAGGCGGGTGCACGACAGCAGTGCACACTGTCACATCTGGGCACTCGATGTATATGGGGAAAATGGACCAGAGGGATTATGACAGTGCCAAAAGAAAAGGGTTGTCGACAATTCAATGTATTTTTCAAAGAACAATTTTATTTAGAAAAATAGTAAAAGAAAGTTTTTGAAACTTGTTAGGGTTTTTTTATACAAATAATTATGCTCAAAGCCCCCAGATTTCAATTGAATAAGCAATAGTAAATTTACAAAAATAGATATACAATTTAATACATATTTGCTAGAGTTTGATGCAATACAACCATAGAACCAACTTGGGATAGAACTTTCCGACATGTTTCGATATAATGATGGCTTCCTCAGGGTAGGCCTGCAGTACAATTTAATAAATCTAGAATAGATGGATAAATAGCAGTAATTACAAAATTATTGTTAATCAGAGTTCCCAATGGCTGAACAAAAGGGGGAGGGGAGCGAAGTCTAGCTAAACCAAACCAACATGGCATCCCCCCCATAGCGAAGACACTCACCTAAAATACACCAACTTGGTGTGTGGCTGAAAACGTGCAGAGTCTAGGCGGAGCCGCTAGATGGGCGCTGACCAATGGGAAAGCAGGAGACTCACTAGACCTAGCCACGAATCAATTACAAGTTGCATTCAGTGATACTACCTTTATTTCACAAATATATGTAACGAGCAATGTTATCCAATTACGGGTATTAAAGTTCCGTAATTATATGGTATAGCATTGTAATTAGGACTACTAGTCTCAATACTCACTTTTAGTTTATGTAAGATAAAATATAGTAGACACGGACACAAAAGTAGTAAGGATGGTGGGAGGCGCCTGAAAGAGTTGAATAGAAGGATTGAGATAGCTTGGTATATTAAATAAATAGTGTCAAAACAGAAATGACAAGTTGAGAGTAATTATTAGGGAATCTAATGGTGAGAGTACCTGAATTGATGATAGACAAGTGCAATGGGCACTGTTCAAATGGAGAAATTTCCAATCAAAAGTAGTAAACAGAGAAACTGATAAGTGTGAAGTAGTTGCACAGTTTAGCAACCAAGTTGGAGCAGATTTTCAGGAATGAAGGAGCTTCCTAGAATAAAGTTAAAGGAGAGTGTCTTAGAATATTTTTCAGGCTCAAAAAGGAGCCAGAATTTGTGAAGAGGTTTGCTCAGATAGCGGTAACTTAATTTTGGAGAGATGAGGATATATGTCAGGCGCCTCCGGTGTCCGGTACTCAAATGAGTGCCGGATGCCGGCTTAAATAGTGTCTCCCTGAGTGGAGGGCGTGACCAAGCGCCCTCCACTCAGCGGACAAACAGGCTTCTGCGCATGCGCGAATGTCCTAGGTCTATGTGGGCCTACATTGCCCATAAATCATAGCGCCTAGGCGCCGCATCGCGTGATGACATCACGACGGTGCGCGCGCAAGATGGAAAACAGAAGTCTAGGGAAAGGGCTGGCTTCAAAACAATGACGCCGCCCTTGGGTGTCCATACTCAACCAATGCAGACGCTCCATTACCCGGCTGACCCCGCCCAAAATGAACGTTCACAGGAATAGATGGTAGGAGGAAAGTATCATGCCAGGGAGGGACAGCCAGCGGAGGGGTGGTCCAGATAGGTCACGGGCACTCCCGGATCACCGACAAGCCCATGGTCCCAGAGTGTCCACAGCCCAATTGGAGCCAGAGGGGCAGACAAGGTTGGAAATGTCAGCCCCAGGGACACCGGTATCGCTCCACTTCCACTATCGTATCAGCCAGGGGAATACACTCTGAAAAAATATAAATGAAACAAGAAAAGAAAAATATATGTTGGTGATTAAACCCAGTACAATATATTGATATATTAAACAATAGTTAAAAAAGGGGTTACAATCATTTTGTACATTTCAGCAGATTTAAACAAAAAGCAAATCATAAATAGCATACTAGGCTTTGATTAAACAAATATTGTGCTATATTATGTTAGTCGTAGAAATGTTCCAATAGCTTTAAGATATTATGATATCAAATGTCAGAAGATTATGTTTTGTTTATTAACCTGTTTGTACATAGAGCGGGCTTAGGCGGATTTTGGGAGTCACTCTGTGTACTTCAAACTGAAGAAAGAGAAGAGATGTTAATAAAGGAAGGGAGGGACCAAAAAGAGGCATAATAACAAAAAATAGGGGTTCATAGAAAAGACTTGAAGCTTATGTACTCGTTTAGGCCTGGTGGCCGGGTAGCATCCAGGTTGTGTATCCATCTAGTTTCTAGTTGGAGCAACAGATTGTCAATGTCACCACCTCGAATACTGGTGGGGACATGTTCCAGAGCAGAAAATTGAATGGCATGTGGAGTTAGATAGTGTGATACATATATCACAGTTACCACATGCAAAAGTGCCGGGATTATCTGCAGTCGAATCATTACTCATTTTAAAATGGCTAGAGGTGAGGCGGTCACTAAGAGATGGTGAGCGTCTATAGGTAATGTTTGGGTGTGGTTTTACATATTTAGAAATGATTGGATCAGCTGACAGAAGAGGCCAGTATTTAGTTAAGGCCTGTTTAACCTGATTGGATTGATTTGAAAATTGCGTTATAAGACGAACTGGCTGTGATTGGTCATAATTCTTGTGACGAAAGATTAGATTGTTTCTTTGTAATTCTTTAACTTTATTGAAAGATTTTTTCAATAAATTGTGGCTGTAGCCTCTCTGTTTTAGTCTTAAATAAATTTGATGTGAAGATTTGTAGAAATCTTCGTCATTGCTACAATTTCGTCTTATACGTAAATATTGACTGTAGGGTATACTCCTTAGTAAAGGCTGTGGATGGGCACTGGAAGCGTGCAAAATTGTATTCCCTGCAGAAGGTTTTCTATACAGGGATGAAAACAAATTAAAACAAATTAAACAGGCCTTAACTAAATACTGGCCTCTTCTGTCAGCTGATCCAATCATTTCTAAATATGTGAAACCACACCCAGATATTACCTATAGACGCTCACCATCTCTTAGTGACCGCCTCACCTCTAGCCATTTTAAAATGAGTAATGATTTGACTGCAGATAATCCTGGCACTTTTGCATGTGGTAACTGTGATATATGTTTCACCTTAAAAAATTTTTTTTAAAAGTCAGCAGCTAAAAAAAAAGTAGCTGCTGACTTTTAATAAGTACACTTACCCTCCCAGGGTGCCCGCGATGTCGGTCGTGGAGGCCGAGGCGATCCGGTTCCAGCGACGCCATCCTCAGTAAGGGAAACGGCTTCCCGTTTCCTACTGCGCATGCGCGAGTCGGCGCGCGGCCTACTGCGCATGCGCGAGTCGGCGCGCGGCCCACTGCGCATGCGCAAGTCTAATTTGTGAATGGGGAACGCGATGTGTTGTGGGACAGAGTTCCCATAACACACGCGCCCCATTCACTAGAAGACGGAAGGAGAGAAGATCACCGCGGCGCTGGAAGAGGCAGATTAGGACGATCTGCCTAGCAACAGCCATTTTTTTTTTTCATTTTAAATTGTTATTAACATTTTTTAAAGTTTTTTTTTTCAGGGTGTCCCACCACTTTAATATATCAATATATTGTACTGGGTTTAATCACCAACATATATTTTTCTTTTCTTGTTTCATTTATTTTTTTTCAGAGTGTATTCCCCTGGCTGATACGATAGTGGAAGTGGAGCAATACCGGTGTCCCTGGGGCTGACATTTCCAACCTTGTCTGCCCCTCTGGCTCCAATTGGGCTGTGGACACTCTGGGACTATGGGCTTGTCGGTGATCCGGGAGTGCCCGTGACCTATCTGGACCACCCCCTCCGCTGGCTGTCCCTCCCTGGCATGATACTTTCCTCCTACCATCTATTCCTGTGAACGTGCATAGTTTTGGGCAGGGTCAGCCGGGTAATGGAGCGTCTGCATTGGTTGAGTATGGACACCCAAGGGCGGCGTCATTGTTTTGAAGCCAGCCCTTCCCCTAGACTTCTGTTTTCCATCTTGCGCGCACACCGTCGTGATGTCATCACGCGATGCGGCGCCTAGGTGCTATGATTTATGGGCAATGTAGGCCCACATAGACCTAGGACACTCGCGCATGCGCAGAAGCCTGTTTGTCCGCTGAGTGGAGGGCGCTTGGTCACGCCCTCCACTCAGGGAGACACTACTTAAGCCGGCATCCGGCACTCATTTGAGTACCGGACACCGGAGGTGCCTGACATATATCCTCATCTCTCCAAAAGTAAGTTACCGCTATCTGAGCAAACCTCTTCACAAATTCTGGCTCCTTTTTGAGCCTGAAAAATATTCAAAGACACTCTCCTTTAACTTTATTCTAGGAAGATCCTTCATTCCTGAAAATCTGCTCCAACTTGGTTGCTAAACTGTGCAACTACTTCACACTTATCAGTTTCTCTGTTTGCTACTTTTGATTGGAAATTTCTCCATTTGAACAGTGCCCATTGCACTTGTCTATCATCAATTCAGGTACTCTCACCATTAGATTCCCTAATAATTACTCTCAACTTGTCATTTCTGTTTTGACACTATTTATTTAATATACCAAGCTATCTCAATCCTTCTATTCAATTCTTTCAGGCGCCTCCCACCATCCTTACTACTTTTGTGTCCGTGAAGGGGAGGGCTTGGAGAGCTCTAGTTAAGTTATACCTCGTCCCGGGTTGAATGGTAGATGGAAGTGTCTACTATATTTTATCTTACATAAACTAAAAGTGAGTATTGAGACTAGTAGTCCTAATTACAATGCTATACCATATAATTACGGAACTTTTATACCCGTAATTGGATAACATTGCTCGTTACATATATTTGTGAAATAAAGGTAGTATCACTGAATGCAACTTGTAATTGATTCGTTGCTAGGTCTAGTGTGTCTTCTGCTTTCCCATTGGTCAGCGCCCATCTAGCGGCTCCGCCTAGACTCTGCACGTTTTCAGCCACACACCAAGTTGGTGTATTTTAGGTGAGTGTCTTCGCTATGGTGGGGATGCCATGTTGGTTTGGTTTGGCTAGATTTCACTCCCCTCCCCCTTTTGTTCAGCCATTGGAAACTCTGATTAACAATAATTTTGTAATTACTGCTATTTATCCATCTATTCTAGATTTATTAAATTGTACTGCAGGCCTACCCTGAGGAAGCCATCATTATGGCGAAACATGTCGGAAAATAATTGGCCTGCGCCACCAACTGAGTTCTATCCCAAGTTGGTTCTATGGTTGTATTGCATCAAACTCTAGAAAATATGTATTAAATTGTATATCTATTTTTGTAAATTTACTATTGCTTATTCAATTGAAATCTGGGGGCTTTGAGCATAATTATTTGTATAAAAAAATCCTAACAAGTTTCAAAAACTTTCTTTTATTATTTTTCTAAATAAAATTGTTCTTTGAAAAATGCATTGAATTGTCGACAACCCTTTACTTTTGGCACTGTCATAATCCCTCTGGTCCATTTTCCCCATATACATTCACTACTATATAGGGATGAGGTGCTGTATAATGTTTTGGACCCTCTCTACCATTCTTGCACACATCTGGGCACTGCCCAGGGGTCCCACTCAGTGAGGAGCTCAGCTGTCACAGGCTAGATAAGGGGAAACACATCACAACAGACAGATTCACCCCTTTCCCCAGCAGCCTAACAGGTGTTCTCATTGGGGACTGACTCGCACTGTGTATCCCCAAGGGGTGGACAGGGCTGACTTAATGAGAGGACATGGGAACTGCCCAGGGGTCCCAGGTGCATGGTGGGTCCCTGCACTTTCCCCATCCTTTCAGCTTTGTAAAAATGTACTGCTTTAACAAGTCCATCGGGTCAGCAGGGGGCCCAGCGGTGTGGGGAGGCTGCCTGTATCCCCCGTCATCTAATCAGTTTCGGTTGTCCCTTGGGGATCTTCCACTCATCCCAAAGACTCATTCACAGACTAATTCCACAGCTGAAGGAGAAAGATAAGAGAACACAGCAGCACCGGGTGTCTTCATCCCCAGCCATACTGTAAGTGACTGTAAGCACACTGTCACTACTCACTACATACAGCACAAACCTGTCACTATATCACCCTATACTACCCTAACTTGCCACTATACAACCCTATAGGGATGACCCGAACACCCCCTGGTTCGGTTAACAGCAGAACATGCGAACAGGCAAAAAAATTTGTGCAAACATGCGAACACCATCTATGGGATGGATGTGAAAAATCAAAAGTGCTCATTTTAAAGGCTTACAGTATATGCGAGTTATTGCCAAAAAAAGTGTTTGTGGACCCGGGTCCTGCCGCAGGGGACATGTATCAATGCAAAAAAAGTTTAAAAAAATTAAAAATGGCAGTTTTTTTCGGGAGCAGTAATTTTAATAATGCTTAAAGTGAAACAATAAAAATGAAATATTTCTTTAGATATCGTGCCTTGGGGGGTCTCCTTAGTCTGCCTGTGAAGTAGCGCATCTTTCCCATGTTTATAGCAGTACCAGAGCAAAATTACATTTCCAAAGGAAAAAAAATGTCATTTAAAACTGCTTGCGCCTGTAATGTATTGTCCGATCCCGGCAATATAGATAAAATTAATCAATGAAAAAAATGCCGTGCCCCCCCCCCCCAGTCCATTACCAGGCCCTTTGGGTCTGATATTAATATTAGGGGGAACCCCGTGCAAAAAATACCCCCCCAAAAAAATGGCGTGGATGCCCCCCCCCCATGATCCATACCAGGTCTTCCAGGTCTTGTATGGATATTAAGGGGAACCCTGCACCAAAATAAAAAAATGGTGTGGGGGTCCCCCAGGCACTATAAACTTAGAACAGCAGTATATACAGTATCTCACAAAATCTTTTCATGTCACAACACTGAAGAAATGACACTTTGCTACAATGTAAAGTAGTGAGTCTACAGCTTGTTTAATAGTGTAAATTTGATGTCCCCTCAAAATAACTCAACACACAGCAATTAATGTCTAAACCGCTGGCAACAAAAGTGAGTACACCCCTAAGTGGAAATGACAAAATTGGGCCCAAAGTGTCAATATTTTGTGTGGCCACCATTATTTTCCAGCACTGCATTAACCCTCTTGGGCATGAAGTTCACCAGAGCTTCACAGGTTGCCAGTGGAGTCCTCTTCCACTCATCCATGACGACATCATGGAGCTGGTGGATGTTAGTGACCTTGCACTCCTCGGCCTTCTATTTGAGGATGCCCCACAGATGCTCAATAGGGTTTAGGTCTGGAGACATGCTTGGCCAGTCCATCGCCTTTACCCTCAGCTTCTTTTGCAAGGCAGTGGTCATCTTGGAGGTGTGTTTGGGATCGTTATCATGTTGGAATACCGCCCTGCGGCCCAGTCTCCGAAGGGAGGAGATCATGCTCTGCTTCAGTATGTCACAGCACACGTTGGCTTTCATGGTTCCCTCAATGAACTGTAGCTCCCCAGTGTCGGCAGCACTCATGCAGCCCCAGAGCATGACACTCCCACCACCATGCTTTACTGTGGGCAAGACACACTTTTCTTTGTACTCCTCACCTGGTTGCCACGACACACGATTGACATCATCTGAAACAAATAAGTTTATCTTGGTCTCATCAGACCACAGGACATGGTTCCAGTAATTCATGTCCTTAGTCTGCTTGTGTTCAGCAAACTGTTTGCAGGCTTTCTTGTGCATCATCTTTAGAAGAGGTTTCCTTCTGGATTAACAGCCATGCAGACCAATTTGATGCAGTGTGCAGTGCGTCTGAGCACTGACAGGCTGACCCCCCACCCCTTCAACCTCTGCAGCAATGCTGACAGCACTCATACATCTATTTCCCAAAGACAACCTCTAGATATGACGCTGAGCACGTACACTCAAACTTCTTTGGTCGACCATGGCGAGGCCTGTTCTGAGTGGAACCTGTCCTGTTAAACCACTATATGGTCTTGGCCAACTTGCTGCAGCTCAGTTTCAGGGTCTTGGCAATCTTCTTATAGCCTAGGCCATCCTTATGTAGAGCAACAATTCTTTTTTCTATCATTCAGACGCTGAGCATGTGGATGGCTGGGACCAAATTTCTTTTGACGATCTGCTGCACACGTCTCAAAAAAGGCCCACACCAAAGAACTTTTTAAAATATGTGAGGAGTCAGCAGTGCCCTGCACCTGCTTAGCAGTGTGATGCAATAGGGTGGCTGCCCCCTGGAGGGCATCCTGCCTCATTGGAGATGTGCCTCCTCCTCCTGCTCTCTTCTATCAGGCACCCAAGTAGAGTCAGTGACCTCATCATCCCCTCCCTCCTTGTCACTGGAGCAAACTTGACAGTAGGCTGCAGCTCGGGGAACATGACTGAGAGTTTCTTGACCTTCTTGGGCACCCCCTCTCTCTAGGCTCATGTTACACCCTTCCTCAACCTGGGTACCATCATCAGAGCCTTCAAATCACTGTGCATCCTCCTGCAGCACTTAACCGACACTGTGGTCGAATAGTTCAGGGGACTCCTCCATGCATGATGGTGGGGCTGTTTTTGACAGGTACCGTTCCCCACTTCTGGAGACTGCGCCGTGGCACCGTATCTCGGAAGTTTAGCCCCCCTACTCCTTCCTCCACCGCCGGGCCATTTAGAAAGCACAGTGTGCTTCATGCATGTGCAGTAGGGAGCCGGCTATAAAGCCGAAAGCCCTTACTGTTGGGTTCCTGTATCATGAATGGCAGCCGAACCGAAGATCGGCTGGGATGCCGACATTGCGGGCTCCCAGAGTTTTTCTCTGGAGTGCCAATATAAATTCGACTTGTGCATTTACAGCATATGAAACACTGCATACCAAACCAGCTCTTCTTCTTGCTCATTCCTATAGGAAATGTAACTAATATCTTAAAATTAATTACTATGTATATGTAGAGACTGGGTAACACCTGCTGTTCCACCTCCTGCCAAAGCAATGAGCCAGGTACTTTATACCACTTCCTTTTATTTGAGTTGCAGAGCAGGAAGAACAAATGTACTAATTAAATTGATCTTGTGACAAATATATAAAATGGAAAAAAGGTTCCTCTGTAAAGAAGAGATGTAGATGTAAAAAAAGAAGGCAGAAGGGGGTGCCAACCTGACGGATTATCTCGGTACCTGAACACAATGTGACCTAAATAATCATAATATTTTCTAAATATCTTTTATTATCACAAAATATATAATACATATAACATTATAAAAGAAATAGATGAAGATTTAACATCAACTGCCAAATATGCATCTACATACAATGGATCAAACTATTGAGTCAGAAATGCTGATCGATACTGGTTGACACGTTTCACTTGTGGCTTCTTCAGAACCAGAAAACAGCAGTCATGACATCTGAGGTATATCATGTAAAGACATAGGAGATATGTGTAAGTAAGTCATCAAACATATTGATTTCATTGGCATGATCATTACGAAAGATTATATAACAAAATTATTTTAAATTGTGATTTAGTCGGTATTTTCGTACCTTCAAAACTTCATATCTTAAAAAAAAAACACCTGATACAGTAGCTGATTAATTTGTAGGCAATATGTTGTCCCATCAATAGATTGGGATCATCAGAAGTAAACAGCCAGAGTCTGCTTGTGGGAAACTTGAGTCCGACAAAAGTGCAAACGCTGAAAAAAAAAAAGGGGGGGGGAGAGGAAGGGGGAAGGGGGGGGGGGGTTTAATAAAACTAATAAATCAAATACTATATCCTGGTGATTTATATGTAAGGGATACTTACATCTGACCAATAAGGGCAGCTGCAAAAGTGGTTAGAGCTAATACCCTATGTAGAAATCCTAGTGGATGGATGTAGCTGGAGAGACATCCCTGACAGACAAGTCCAACCCCTGCAATTCATAGCAAATGGCATCACTGGAAAGCCCAAGCATATGCTCCCTTAATAAGGCTAACAGCTAATAGACCAGGTACTTCTATCCACTAAGATTTCTACATAGGATATTAGCTCTAACCACTTTTGCATCTGCCCTTATTGGTCAGATGTAAGTATCCCTTACATATAAATCACCAGGATATAGTATTTGGTTTATTAGTTTTATTAAAACTTTCCCCCCCCCCCCTTCCCCTTCCCCCCCCCCCCCCCCCCCCCCCCCCCCCTGATACAGTAGCTGATTAATTTGTAGGCAATATGTTGTCCCATCAATAGAGTGGGATCATCAGAAGTAAACAGCCAGAGTCTGCTTGTGGGAAACTTGAGTCCGAAAAAAGTGCAAATGCTGAAAAAAAAGGAGGGGGGGGGGAAGAGGAAAGGGGAAGGGGGGGGGGGAGAAAAAAAGTTTTAATAAAACTAATAAACCAAATACTATATCCTGGTGATTTATATGTAAGGAATACTTACATCTGACCAATAAGGGCAGCTGCAAAAGTGGTTAGAGCTAATATCCTATGTAGAAATCCTAGTGGATGGAAGTACCTGGTCTATTAGCTGTTAGCCTTATTAAGGGAGCATATGCTTGGGCTTTCCAGTGATGCCATTGCTATGAATTGCAGGTTGGACTTGTCTGTCAGGAATGTCTCTCCAGCTACCACCATCCACTAGGATTTCTACATAGGATATTAGCTCTAACCACTTTTGCAGCTGCCCTTATTGGTCAGATGTAAGTATCCCTTACATATATATCACCATGATATAGTATTTGGTTTATTAGTTTTATTAAAACTTTTTTCTTTCCCCCCCTTCTTTTTTTTTCAGCATTTGCACTTTTGTCGGACTCAAGTTTCCCACAAGCAGACTCTGGCTGTTTACTTCTGATGATCCCACTCTATTGATGGGACAACATATTGCCTACAAATTAATCAGCTACTGTATCAGGTGTTTTTTTTAAAGATATGAAGTTTTTAAGGTACGAAAATACAGACTAAATCACAATTTAAAATAATTTTGTTATATAATCTTTCGAAATGATCATGCCAATGAAATCAATATTTTTGATGACTTACTTACACATATCTCCTATGTCTTTACATAATATACCTCAGATGTCATGACTGCTGTTTTCTGGTTCTGAAGAAGCCACAAGCGAAACGCGTCAACCAGTATCGATCAGCATTTCTGACTCAATAGTTTGATCCATTGTATGTAGATGCATATTTGGCAGTTGATGTTAAATCTTCATCTATTTCTTTTATAATGTTATATGTATTATATATTTTGTGATAATAAAAGATATTTAGAAAATATTATGAGTATTTAGGTCACATTGTGTTCAGGTACCGAGATAATCCGTCAGGTTGGCACCCCCTCCTGCCTTCTTTTTTTACATGTACTCTATAGGATGAGGTACCCCCCTTAGCTTGTTCATACAATTCTATAAAGAAGAGATGTACTTACCTGTCCTGCCATAGGTGGCACAAAACTTTGCACTCTTCAAGAGCTATAGTGCCTGGGGAATCCTCTTCATCTGAATGGCTTCCTGATAGAGACAACAATGGACCAGGCCTGATAATATTGTATCAATATGCCAGTTATGCTTCTCCCTTCTCCCCCCACCCCTTCAAGGCCAGTAGTATCAGCTATTTCCCATAGTTGTTGCAGGTGCATTCTGTACCATTTTTAATGCTGGCTGCAAGGGCTTCTCTTCACTACATAAATATGTGTGTCCAGATGAAACGATTGTTCATGTCTATGGAACAGTTGATCTACAGGTTGATGTTTAGGGAGATGAGTCTTAGGACTCCTATTTTGTGGCCATGACTAGCTATAGTGTCAAACAAAGTGATAAGTCCCCCATCCACAGACCACCACAACTACTAAGCCAGGGTTGTGAGGAAGAGGCCCTTGCTAAATTTTTGGATAAGGGTCGGCTTAGGGAAACCTACACCGTTTTTTTTTTTCATGGGATTCCCCTTTAAATCCATACCAGACCTGAAGGGTCTGAAATTAATTTTGGGGGGGACTCCACACAATTTTTTTACACTTTGCTTACATTCACTTATCAGCTGGGAATCCTCAAAAAGTATACAGATCAAGAATTCCACTGATACAAAAGAACTACTATCCAGAGCTGAAATTGGTACTGGGGTTCAAAATGTGAACATGTAGGCCTTATTGTTACAATTTAATGCCAAGAGACAGACACTACAGTTTTCAAGGTTGACCTTTTGTCATTCATGGCTTAACAAAGCTGGCTTTACATATTTGAGTTCACATTTGGGATTATCACATGCATATTATGAAATAGTATATATAAAGCTACTTTAACCTCCCTGGCGGTATGATTATTTCTGATTTTAGGTGTTGAAAGCGGTACAATAATTTTGCATGGAAATTTTCCGTTTTATATTGTAGGCCTGCAATTCTTAGGAATAACTCACTTAAATCTGTCCAAACCAGAGTCTAGTAGACATCCCAGGTATGATAAAGTTTAAAACACAAAATAATAAATTTTAATATAATGAATAACTATAAATAATTATAAAAAATAATAATATAATGATAATAAAAATTATTCAATAATGTAATCAAATCAAAAACACTGAAATTTGCTCAGTTGCAGAATTGTCGCTGTCATTAGATTTAGTGCTTGATGACGAATTTTACCACAAATCACTATCGCTCAATTCTGCAAGTGATTCTAATTTATTATCGCTGTTTTCAAGCTGGTCTAAAACCGCTTTTGACATAAAGGGACGCTTTTTGGTTGCTATGGACAATCTCCAAATTCCAGTCAGAAAAAAATGTATTTATAATATAAAAGTGCATGCAGGGCACTGGACAGACCACTAGGGAAAAAGGGGATGTGTAATTTTTTTATACAGTACTGTAATCTGTAAGATTACAGTGTACTGTATGTGTACTGTGTTTTAACTTTTTTGAATTTGCCGCCGATCTCCGGAATGGAGCTCAGCGGCACTCGGCACTGTGTGAATCGAGCGAGGAGACAGCTCTCACACACAGCGGGGAGACATCACAGGATCCAGGGGACAAGGTAAGTAACTTTCCCTGTATCCTGCAATGCAATCCCGAGTCTGGCTCGAAGTTACCGCTAATGGTACTGAAATTCCACCCTGAGCCAGACTCGGGAATACCGCCAGGGAGGTTAAAAAAAACCCTGGAGGAAGTTCCTGAAGGTGTTTTCCCTTGTACGCTTTACACAAAAGGCGATTGTGAAGGTTAACATGATAGAAATATTTTACTGCCAAGAGTTAAAATGATATTAAGGACTTGTTTTTTGTTGTTTAAAAATAACAAACATGTCAAACTTACATGCTCTGTTCAGTGGTTTTGCACAGAGCAGACAGATCCTCCTCTTCTTGGGTCTGTCGCCAGCACTCCTAGCCCCTCCCTCCTGCCAGGTGCCCCCCTAGTAAGCAGCACTTTCCCCATCCTTTCAGCTTTGTAAAAATTTAACAAAGCCATCGGGTCAGCAGGGGGCCCAGCGGTGTGGGGAGGCTGCCTTTCTCCCCCGTCATCTAATCAGTTTCGGTTGTCCCTTGGGGATCTTCCACTCATCCCAAAGACTCATTCACAGACTAATTCCACAGCTGAAGGAGAAAGATAAGAGAACACAGCAGCACCGGGTGTCTTCATCTCCAGCCATACTGTAAGTGACTGAGCACACTGTCACTACTCACTACATACAGCACTAACCTGTCACTATATCACCCTATACTACCCTATACTACCCTAACTTGCCACTATACAACCCTATAGGGATGACCCGAACACCCTCTGGTTCGGTTAACAGCAGAACATGCGAACAGGCAAAAAAATTTGTGCAAACATGCGAACACCATCTATGGGATGGATGTGAAAAATCAAAAGTGCTCATTTTAAAGGCTTACAGTATATGTGAGTTATTGCCAAAAAAAGTGTTTGTGGACCCTGGTCCTGCCGCAGGGGACATGTATCAATGCAAAAAAAGTTAAAAAAAATTAAAAATGGCAGTTTTTTCGGGAGCAGTAATTTTAATAATGCTTAAAGTGAAACAATAAAAATGAAATATTTCTTTAGATATCGTGCCTTGGGGGGTCTCCTTAGTCTGCCTGTAAAGTAGCGCATCTCTCCCATGTTTATAGCAGTACCAGAGTAAAATTACATTTCCAAAGGAAAAAAATGTCATTTAAAACTGCTTGTGCCTGTAATGTATTGTCCGATCCCGGCAATATAGATAAAATTAATCAATGAAAAAAATGCTGTGCCCCCCCCCAGTCCATTACCAGGCCCTTAATATTAAGGTGAACCCCGTGCAAAAAATACCAAAAAAAAAAAAATGGCGTGGATGTCCCCCGCCCCCCATAATCCATACCAGGCCTTCCAGGTCTTGTATGGATATTAAGGGGAACCCTGCACCAAAATAAAAAAAATGGTGTGGGGTAGGGATAGGCACGGTGTTCGATTCAAACCCACTGTTGTCATCTAAGGCAGGCAGGCAGGCATTTATAGGAGCTAGCGTGTGTGTCTGCTGTGTTAGTACAGCACACATAAAACCACCTCAGCCTCTCTATCTGTCATAAGGCCCTGTTGTCATCTAAGGCAGGCAGGCAGGCATTTATAGGAGCTAGCGTGTGTGTCTGCTGTGTTAGTACAGCACACATAAAACCACCTCAGCCTCTCTATCTGTCGTAAGGCCCTGTTGTTGTCATCTAAGGCAGGCAGGCATTTATAGGAGCTAGCGTGTGTGTCTGCTGTGTTAGTACAGCACACATAAAACCACCTCAGCCTCTCTATCTGTCATAAGGCCCTGTTGTTGTCATCTAAGGCAGGCAGGCATTTATAGGAGCTAGCGTGTGTGTCTGCTGTGTTAGTACAGCACACATAAAACCACCTCAGCCTCTCTATCTGCCATAAGGCCCAGTTGTTGTCATCTAAGGCAGCCTCTATCTGCCGTAAGGCCCAGTTGTTGTCATCTAAGGCAGCCAGGCATTTATAGGAGCTAGCGTGTGTGTCTGCTGTGTTAGTACAGCACACAAAAAAACACCACAGCCTCTCTAGCTGTCATAAGGCCCTGTTGTTGTCATCTAAGGCAGGCAGGCATTTATAGGAGCTAGCGTGTGTGTCTGCTGTGTTAGTACAGCACACATAAAACCACCTCAGCCTCTCTATCTGTCATAAGGCCCTGTTGTAGTCATCTAAGGCAGGCAGGCATTTATAGGAGCTAGCGTGTGTGTCTGCTGTGTTAGTACAGCACACATAAAACCACCTCAGCCTCTCTATCTGCCATAAGGCCCAGTTGTTGTCATCTAAGGCAGCCTCTATCTGCCGTAAGGCCAAGTTGTTGTCATCTAAGGCAGCCAGGCATTTATAGGAGCTAGCGTGTGTGTCTGCTGTGTTAGTACAGCACACAAAAAAACACCACAGCCTCTCTATCTGTCATAAGGCCCAGTTGTTGTCATCTAAGGCAGGCAGGCATTTATAGGAGCTAGCGTGTGTGTCTGCTGTGTTAGTACAGCACACATAAAACCACCTCAGCCTCTCTATCTGTCATAAGGCCCTGTTGTTGTCATCTAAGGCAGGCAGGCATTTATAGGAGCTAGCGTGTGTGTCTGCTGTGTTAGTACAGCACACATAAAACCACCTCAGCCTCTCTATCTGCCATAAGGCCCTGTTGATGTCATCTAAGGCAGCCTCTATATGCCGTAAGGCCCAGTTGTTGTCATCTAAGGCAGCCAGGCATTTATAGGAGCTAGCGTGTGTGTCTGCTGTGTTAGTACAGCACACATAAAACCACCTCAGCCTCTCTATCTGCCATAAGGCCCAGTTGTTGTCATCTAAGGCAGCCTCTATCTGCCGTAAGGCCCAGTTGTTGTCATCTAAGGCAGCCAGGCATCTGCAGGAGCTAGCGTGTGTGTCTGCTGTGTTAGTACAGCACACATAAAACCACCTCAGCCTCTCTATCTGCCGTAAGGCCCAGTTGTTGTCATCTAAGGCAGCCTCTATCTGCCGTAAGGCCCTGTTGCTGTCATCTAAGGCAGCCATCTGCAGGAGTTAGTGTGTGTGCTGTGTGACTCCAGCACAATATACACTACCCACTACAATGCCTGGAAGACCGCCAAGGAGAGGCAGAAAGTCCAAAGGCAAGAACACAGGGCAAGCAGGCTCTGTGTCTAGAGACAACAGTGCTGGTCATGGACGTGGACGTGGTCGTGCATCGTCATCAGCACGTGGCCATGGGACACGCTTGTCCTTGTTTTCGGCAGCTGGACATGTTGAGCCGCATTATGCCGAAGGCTTGGTAGAATGGATGACCAATCCCTCCTCATCCTCTCTCACCCAGGCTCAGGGTACTGGCAAAGCAGCTGCCAACGGGTACTCAATGGCATCATCAGGCACCCCTTCCCTAGACCCACCATGTCCTCCTTAGGAGTCCCCCGAACTGTTTGAGCACAGTGTTGGGTACATGCTCCAGGAGGATGCCCAACGTTTTGAAGGCTCGGATGATGATACCCAGCTAGAGGAAGGCAGTAGCGTGAGCGCAGAGAGAGGGGGATGCTCAAGGACAGCAATCTGGCAAGTCATGTTCCACCAGCTGCAGCTTACTGCCAGGTTTGCTCCAGTGGTTAAGAGGGAAGAGAAAAGGAAAGGGGAAATGTAATACGCTCTGTGGCATTTTTGTGTTTTAGCTGGAAAAGGGAAATGAAGGGACTGTTTAAACAAAGAAGCGTAACTCAATAGATAAATACCGGTATATTTTGCATACAGTATACAGTATATAGAGCACACTAGAACTGCATTGAGGACTTATTGCGGATATATGTATGCAACATGAACGCCGGGTTTTTTCTTCCTTCCTTTCCCCTTTTTCCCTCTTATGACACAGTAAGGTGTATATAACCTGAGCGGGGGAAGACGATATTGCGCTGGACATTGCCCTTTGTCCTTCCCTTCCCTGTCTATTTCCTTCCCTTCCCTGCCGGCGGCCTCCCCTCACTCCCTTCTCTATCCCGCTGCAAAGGAAGGAAAGAAGAGGGGGAAAAAAAAAAAGAAACCCCAGCAAGATATTAAGAACTGGAATTTCTGCACATCTATTGCAAAATCCCTATCTCTTAGAACTGATGTTAATAGAAATATAAGTAACCAATGGGGAAATTTGAGCACGAGTCGGCGGGAAGAAAGGAGGAATAGGGATTGAAACCAGCAGATGATAACAGTGAATAATAACGGTTAAGGTAACGGGGAGAAAGACTCCCCCCCCCCTATGTGGCTGCTATCACCCCCTCCCCACTTGTTCCTGGGCTCTCCCCTCCCCTTTTCTCATGATAGAACCCCCCGGCTTTGTCGGGCTTAAGTGCCCGGGATAAAATCTACCCTCCGTACAAAAAGTGGCCGGGCAATATATACGCCAGAAATTGGCCCGGAAGCCAGGAGCAGGAAAATATGAGGACATAGAAATCTCAGATAACAACTATAACAACAGCTACCAGGACCTCCATACTGACCCCTTTATGCCCCCCCTGGCTATCCCAGGAAGGTGTAACAGTACCCGGGAGAGGATCAAGTGATTTCTTGTTGTATATTCTTCCTTTTTTGTGCCATCTTTTTTTCCTTTTTTCTTTTTTTTTACTGGTGTTTTGTCCTCCCAAAACCCTTTTTATCGTATCGGAGTATTTACCCCTCATCAATGACCCCCTAGACAGCAAGTGTGCTGTGAGAGAACAAGGGTGTGAAATTTAAATCGGTAAGGGAAGGGGTTTAGACACCAATAGACCAACCAATAAACAACACTATCACCCCTATCGGGCATAGAAGGGACAAAGGGAGAATCCCCGGCTAGAGGTGACGGTAAAATTAACAAAACAAGCTGGGGAAACGAATAAGAAAGTCAAAGGAAGCAACGATGAGTAAAACAACGAATAAAACAACAAAGGGGAGTGTACCCAAAACCCCGAAGGCAACAAGTAGCACGATAAAACAATACATGAATCAGGGAGTAAGTCCACAAGGAATGGAGCAACAGGGGAAACCAGACAGAAGAAAAGGTAATGCTCCAAAACCTGGCGAGGCGTCAGACCAGTCAAGAGGGGACATAACCGCAGAAAGCGAATCCGAAATAAGTAGGGTAGAAGAACCAAGAGCAGATTCTCAAATATTAACGAAAGAAGACATGATGGACATGTTCTTGAAACTTGAGAATGCAATCAAGGCAGATATCAATGCATTAAGGGGAGACCTAGGCCATCTGCTGAAGAGAGTCGAGGAGGTGGAAGAAAAAATGGTCAAACATACCCAGGAATTAATCGAACTAAAGGAACAGCTCAAAATAACAAAACACAATCAGAGGCAAATTCTGTACAGACTGGAGGACCAGGAGAACAGGAACAGAAGACAGAATATGAGATTGAGAGCAGTTCCAGAGAAGAAGGGTGAAGACCTAAGAGAAATAATGGTAAAAATATTCAACCCTCTCCTCGAGAGACCCCTAGAGGACTTCCCAAAGATCGAAAGGATCCACAGGGTCGGAAGAACTAGAAATACAGCGGAAGGAAGGCCAAGGGACATTATAGCTAGATTTCGTTCTTATGAAGATAGGGCGGAGATCTGGGCTAAGGCACGACGGGCAGCACCTTTATTATATGAAGGAGAGGTGGTCCAGCTGTATACGGATCTAGCCCCAGACACTCTGACAAGAAGGAGACTCCTGAAGCCCCTGCTGGAACAGATGAGGACACAGAATATCAAGTACAACTGGGGGTTCCCAGCAAGTCTCATCGGACAGAAAGAGGGAATATCTGCTAGACTAGTTTTTCCAGAAGACTTGGTAGAGTTTTGTAACAAATTAGACCTCTTGATACCCGTATTGCCAGGTTGGTCAGATGAAGAAATCTAGGAGGGGGGAGTTGGGGGGGAGGGAGGGGGGGGAGGCCTGTGGCTGGGTGGAATACACTTTTATAGTTGCATTGCTTAGGCTCTCTCTGCATGGACCGGTGGTTTCTCTAATGCGGGAGAGATGGAGATGGAAAAGGGAGGTAAACAGTAGGGGAAAAGGGGGGGAGGGGTTAAGTGGGCAAGGAGGGGGAGCTGAGTGAGATCCAATGCTGGGGTTCGACCGGCACGCACATATACACTATCTACTCCCATTGCGCTCTTTTGTACACGAAGTACAAGGAGCACAAGCCCATCAGGAATGGAATAGACGATCTAAGCCTCTTGAATATACCTGATCGGAGGGGAGTATGTGCATGGGCGGGTAGTCAGGGAACCCACCTCAATGGGAAGAAATCGCAGATGGCCAGGGAGTACCAGGCCATAGGCGACTTCGGGGCCGGGAGAGGGCCACAGGGTAGGAGGGAGGGGAGTGGGGGGAGGGAGGGAGAGGTTGGGGGTTGGGGGGGGGGGGAGGAAGGGAGGGAGGACAGGGGGAAGGTGGGGAGGGGGGAGGTTGGGAGGGGGGGGGGGAGGGTTGGGGGGAAAGGGAGAGAGAACAAGGGGACAGGGGGGAGGGAACCTCATCCACCTCGGATAATAAAGTGCCTAGGAAGACTAAGGATAAATATATGTACGTGGGCTGACTTTTTAAAAAAAAAAAAAAAAAAAAAAAAGAATATAGATGACTGAAACCCGTTTCCTGACATACAATGTTAGAGGCTTAAACACTCTAGCCAAAAGAAATAAGATCCTCAAAGAACTCAGGGACTACCGCGCAGACATAGTATTCTTACAAGAAACGCATCTATCACATGAAACAAATGTAAAATTATCATCAGCGAATTACCCGACATGGTACTATGGGGATACGATTAACACAAGAACAAGAGGGGTAGCAATAGGGATGTCCAAAGGGACAAGATTTCATCTAGAAGAGAGGTTAACAGACCCGGAGGGAAGATTCCTGTTTTTAAAAGGAAAACTAGGCGAAATGGAACTCACTCTGGCAAATATCTATGCCCCAAATACGAATGCAGCAAAATATATGATTAAAATATTGGGAAAATTGATGGCCTTCCAGGGGGGGCACGTGATCCTAATGGGGGATCTCAATCTCTGTCTGGAACCGAGGATAGATAGTACGTCCCGTGTACAGGGGACAGAGAACGTACAGTTAAAAACATTAAAACAAAAATTCAAAAAATGTCAGCTAGTGGACGCATGGAGGATACACCATCAAAAAAGTAAAGATTTTACGTTCTTCTCCCCTGTGCACGGGACATACTCTAGGATAGATTACATCATGGTAGATCACAGATTGGTAGGGGAAGTTGCTGAGGTAAAAATAGAAATAACTTCACTGTCGGACCACGCCCCGGTAGTAATGAGATTAAAAACGGCAGGAAATCAAAGACATTCCAACAAATGGCGAATAAACGAAGCAATGTTAAGGGATGAGGAAAGCGCCGAGAAGATAAAAAAAGAAATAGAGCAGTATTTTCAGATCAATGATACCGAAGGAATCTCAGCAGCAACACTGTGGGAGGCCCATAAGGCGTATGTGAGAGGAGTTCTAATAGCGCTAGGAGCAAAACAGAAAAAAGAAAGGGCAGAGAAAATAAAGGGGTTAAGGGAGGAAGTAGCAATAGCGGAACAACTACATAAAAAACACTTAAGCCCACATTCCA
Source organism: Lithobates sylvaticus (assembly GCA_028564925.1). Lineage (NCBI taxonomy): Eukaryota > Metazoa > Chordata > Amphibia > Anura > Ranidae > Lithobates > Lithobates sylvaticus. The sequence continues at coordinate 183,890,046 of CM053033.1, read as the reverse complement.
CCTCATATCAACAATTAGTAATTAAGAGAGGGGAACTGAAAGAGTACATGGACCAAGAAGAAAAAAGAAAATATAATAGAATAGCCCAAGAGCGGTATAAATGGGGAAATAAAGCCAGTAAACACTTAGCTAAAATACTTCAAAAGAAAAAATCGATAAATTATATTGACAAAATACAAACTGAGACGGGAGAGATGGTCTATGGAACTAAGGAAATCGCAGAAACATTTAAAAATTACTATAAGAAGCTGTACTCAGTAAAGAATAGTGGGCCCCTGCTGGAGGAGAAAATTCGGAAAACGAAAGATTTCTTAACTAAGGCACAATTACCAGCAATTACAGAGGAGGAGAGGGAGGAATTAGAGTCACCCATAACTCAGGAGGAGATCAAAGAAGCTTTAAGAGACACGGCGCCAGGTAAAAGCCCGGGCCCGGACGGGTTTACAACCGCTTACTATAAGAAATATGGGGGGATCCTGATTCCAAGACTATGTCAGTATTTTAACGGCTTGGGAGTGGAATACGGGCTGAGTAGGGAGGCGGCGACTGCCCAAATCACGGTTATACCAAAAGAGGGAAAGGATGTATCGATTTGTTCTAGTTATAGGCCGATCTCGCTCTTAAACACGGACATAAAACTTTATGCTAAAGTATTGGCAAGGCGGATTAAGGGCCTGATGAACAAATTGATACATCCGGACCAAGTGGGTTTTGTCTCTGGTAGGGAAGGGAGGGATAATGGGGTTAGGTCGCTCCTTCTAATACAGAGGATAAAGGATAGTGGGTCCCCAGGTCTACTCCTGTCGATCGACGCTGAGAAAGCTTTCGACAGGGTAGACTGGGGACTCATGGTACAGACTTTGGAAATAATGGGATTCGGAACAAGAATGATCCGGTGGATCCAGTCATTGTACCAGTCCCCCACAGCCTCAGTGACAATAAATGGATTATTATCCGCACCCTTCGAGATGAAGAATGGGACGAGACAGGGGTGCCCCCTGTCCCCCCTATTGTTTATTATATCGGTGGAACCACTCCTGGCTACTATAAGAAACAACTTAGAAATTAGAGGGATTTGGGCAGGGGAGGAAGAGCATAAAATAGCCGCTTTCGCGGACGACATACTATTTTACATCGGGCACCCAATGACCACCCTGCCGAAGCTACTCACAACCTTAAAACAATATGGAGAATTATCAAATTTTAAAATTAATTTAGCCAAATCAGAGATTTTGAATATAAATATTACTAATAGGGAAAAAAAGGAAATACAGAAAGAGTTCCATTTCCCCTGGCAAAAAACAATTAAATATCTGGGCATAAAACTAACTAACTCCCTTGATAAGATCTATAAAACTAACTATATACCCCTTCTGGATGAAATCAAACAAGAATGTAAAAGAGTTATTAATAAGCCAGTATCCTGGATCGGACGCATAAATACCTTAAAGATGGTCCTTCTCCCCAAAATAACGTACAAATTTCAGATGATACCCGTCGCACATCATACCTCAGGAAACTCAAAACCATAGTGATGAACTTTATATGGAAAAATAAAAAGCCAAGAATATCCTTTCTAACATTAAAACAGGAAAAAAAAAGAGGGGGACTAGGAATACCCGATATTCAACATTACTATAATGCCGTAGTGCTATCCAGAGTAGTGGAGTGGGTAAGGGACACAAGGGAAAAAAGGTGGGTGAGCATAGAGAACACATTGTGTAATGCACGTTTGAAAGATATAATATGGAATCCCCCAAAATTCAGGGGGACAGGAACCAATACTCATGCACTGACACAAAACACTTTAAGAATCTGGGATAAAGTATATAAAAGTTTAAATGGAGATTTTAATTCACCACTAATAGCGTTAAAAAATAACGAGATGTTTGCACCAGGGAGTGAAAAAACGGGGGGTAATTGGATTAAAAATGATAGGGCACAATTAAGGGACATAATGGAGAACGGAAAAATAAGAACACTTCACGATTTAGAACACAGGAAAGAGTTAATGGTGATAAGTGAGTGGCGGTATCAGCAGCTAGGTCAGTTCGTAAAAAAGTTACCACAACCAAATAGATCAGAACTAGATCTGACACAACTGGAGCGGATATGCACAGCAGAGAATACAAGAAATACAATTTCTAAATTATATAAATTACTGATGACGACTGACGAGCTGGTGACCCCCCCATTCATAGCCAAATGGCAAAGGGAATTAGGAGCACAGAAAAGCACTATGAAAATAGGGAAAATAATGCAATTGACACACAACTCTGCGGTAGACATGAAAACAGCAGAGGTAAATTATAAATGCCTAACAGGCTGGTATACGACCCCAGACAAAGTAAGCAGATACCAAATGGGAAAATCCCCTGATTGTTGGAGAGGGTGCGGGGAAGTCGGAACTATGGCACACATCTGGTGGCAATGTCCGAAAATTAAAACGTTTTGGGTAAACATAATAGAATTGGTAAAAGAAATTACTAAAAAAACATTGGAGTATGACCCGTGGGTTATCCTGTTTCATGGAACAGATGAAGGGGTTGTGAAATACAGGGAATCATTAATACCACATCTCTTAAACGCTGCAAAGCGACTTATACCTAAGAACTGGAAAGGACTGGATAGCCCACAAATCTGGGATTGGATAGACGCAGTAGAAGAAACCTATAGGATGGAAAGTTTGAGGGAAGAGGTGGAGGAAAAAGACATAGGGTTGAAAGGAAAATGGGACTGCTGGAGAACTTTTAAAAAGTCATGGAGCCACGCGCAAGAACTAAGGCAATAGTATCAACACGAGTAAGGGAAAATTATATAAGGCAGAGCAGGAACATATTGATAGATAGAGAGGTCCGAGGTGGGTGAGGGAGGGGAGGGAAGTGGGGGAGGGGGGGGGGGGGGTGGGGGGGGAGTACGGGGAAGGGGAAAATATGGAGGGGGTAAACCAATAAAAATAAATGTAAAACCCTGATGTTAACTACAAAATATTATTATCACGGGGGGGGGGGGGGAAAGATATATATATATATATAAAAAAAAAAAAAAAAAAAAAGAGGGAGGGGATGATGAGGTCACTGACTCCACGTGGGTGCCTGAAGGGAGAGAGGAGGAGGAGGATGAGGAGGAGGCGGCACATGTCCAACGAGGCAGGATGCCCTCCGGAGGCCAGCTAGAGGCCAGCACACCAACTGAATCATACCGCAGAGCTCCGCCTGTGCAGGGCGCTGCCTCTGCACGGTATCACAAAAGTTCTTTGGTGTGGGCCTTTTTTGAGACGAGTGCATCAGATTGAACCACTGCTATTTGCAACATATGTCTCAAGCGTATCTCGCGTGGCAAAAACATCAGCCGCTTGGGCACCACAAGCATGACCAGACATATGTCGACCTGCCATGCAGCTCGTTGGCAAGCGCAAATTAAAGACCCACACCAAAGAAAAAAGCGGACCTCTCCTTGCTCCTCATCGGCTGGGATCTCCAACCCCACTATATCTTCAGTCCTCTCTGAAAGCTGCTCTGAGAGGAATGAAGGTGTAGAATTAGGTGTGTCACAGCGAAGTACTTGCGGGCACTCTGTTAGCAGTACACCGATGTCCGATTCTACCAGGCAAATTTCCCTGCCCCAGCTGCTGGACCGTCGAAAGAAGTTTACCCCAGCCATCCACATGCCCAGCGGTTGAATGCTAGCTTGGCTAAATTGCTAGCACTTCAACTGCTGCCTTTTTAGTTGGTAGACTCGACCACCTTCCGTGAGTTTGTTCAATGTGCGGTTCCTCAGTGGCGTTTGGGAACGCCACTTTTTCTCACGGAAGGCGATTCCGGCTCTCTACCGGCATGTGGAAGGCAATGTCCATGACTCGCTGGACAGGGTGGTCAGCGGTAAGGTGCATATTACCGCTGACTCATGGTCCAGCAGGCATGGACAGGGACGTTACCTGTCTTTCACGGCCCATTGGGTCACTCTTTTGGCAGCTGGGAGGGATGCAGGACAAGGTGCAGGAGTGTTGAAGGTTGTTCCGCCACCACGCCTCCAAAATGCTACTACTGGTTGTGACACACCTCTCTCCTCCACCCCCTCCTCTTCTTCTTCCTCCATGGCCTCTTCGAGTGCTCTGTCCTCGGAACCAGCGGTGCTCCGTAGGCGTACAAGGGGCTACGCAAGTACGCAGGCAAAAAGATGCCATGCCGTGCTTGCGCTGGTGTGTTTGGGGGACAGGAGCCACACTGGGGCAGAGGTTCTGGCAGCTCTGCAGGGGCAGGCCGAGAGGTGGTTGACGCCACGCCAGCTTAAGCCAGTAATGGTGGTTTCTGACAATGGCACCAACCTCCTCTCTGCCCTGCGACAGGGACAGCTGACCCATGTGCCCTGTATGGCTCATGTCCTCAACCTGGTGGTGCAGCGGTTCTTGGGCAGGTACCCAGGCTTACAGGATGTCCTGAGGCAGGCCAGGAAAGTCTGTGTGCATTTCCGCCGATCGTATAATGCCAGTGCTCGGCTAGCTGAGCTGCAAAAGGAGTTGAACCTGCCCAAGAACCGCCTTATATGTGACATGCCCACCAGGTGGAACTCAACATTGGCCATGCTGCAGCGACTGCACACGCATCAGAGGGCCATCAATGAGTACCTGTGCGACTACGGCACCAGGACAGGGTCAGGGGAGCTTGGATTTTTTTCCCCACGCCAGTGGAGCATGATCAGGGATGCATGCACGGTCCTGCACCATTTAAGGAGGCCACGAGGATGGTGAGCAGTGACAGTGCATGCATCAGTGACACTGTACCTCTTGTCCACCTGTTGGAGCATACGCTGCGTGGGATAATGGACAGGGCACTTGAGGCAGAACAGAGGCAGGAAGAGGAGGACTTCCTTGCCTCTCAAGGCCCCCTTTATCCAGACAGTGTTCCTTCTCTCCCACCCATCACACAGGAAGAGGATGAGGAGGAGGAGGAGGAGAGGATTGTGTGAGCATGGAGGTGGAGCCTGGCACTCAGCATCAGCAGCAGTCTTTTAGGGATGATTTACAGTCCCAACAAACCAGTGGACTTGTACGTGGCTGGGAGGAGGTGGCTGCCGATCATGTCGTCCTCAGTGACCCAGAAGACTCTGGACCGAATGCCTCAGCTAACCTACGTTGCATGGCCTCTCTGATCCTGCAAAGCCTGCGGAAGGATCCTCGTATTCTTCGGATCGAGGAGAGGGACCATTACTGGCTGGCCACTCTCCTTAATCCACGGTACAAGGGTAAGGTTGCGGACCTTATCTTGCCGTCGCAGAGGGAGCAGAGGATGAGACATCTCAGGGAGGCCTTGCAGAAAGGTCTGTGCAACGCGTTCCCAGAGACTGGGAGGTTATAAAAACTCCTGGTCCTGGACGACGAGTTGCTGAGGCTTCGGTCAGTAGCAGAAGGAGCGGTGGGGAAGGTGGACGTCTGACCGATGCGTTCAGACAATTTTTTAGTCCGCAGCCCCAAGGTATGATCGGTTCCAGCAACCATCGCCAGCATCTGATATACATGGTGCAGGAATACCTAGGGGCAAGGTCAGACTTGGACACCTTTCCCACCGAAAATCCTCTGGCTTACTGGGTCTTGAGGATGGATCGCTGGCCAGAGCTTGCACAGTATGCAATTGAGCTACTGGCCTGTCCTGCATCCAGCGTTCTTTCCGAACGCACATTTAGTGCTGCTGGAGGCTTTGTCACCGATCACAGGGTGCGCCTGTCCACCGACTCGGTTGATCGTCTGACCTTCATAAAGATGATTCGGTCTTGGATCACCATCAGCTACCAGGCACCTGAAGCGGATAAAACTGAATAATTTATAATGTCAAATCCCTTCAAGACTGCCTATGCTGATGCTGAGTGACTGTCCTGTTATGTTCACTGACTATCCTCTTCCTCCTCCTCAATGATCCATTCCTTGATAGCTTGGAAGAACATTTTTGTTTCTGGGTGCCACCACACCAGTGGCTAAGGCCCAATTTTTCAGCCCCTGTTTAACAGGGGCGTGTAATTACAATTTTTTAAGCAATGCTTCACAACAGGTCTGACTGCTGTGCTCCAAGTACAGTATCTGTGAGGGGGTTGCAGTGTTGTCTGTTGTGGCACCAGCACCAGTGCCTAAGGCCCAATTTTTCAGCCCCTGTTTAACAGGGGTGTGTAATTACAATTTTTTATGCAATGCTTTGCAACAGGTCTCATTGCTGTGCTCAGAGTACAGTATCTGTGAGGGGTTGCAGTGTTGTGGCACCAGCACCAGTGCCTAAGGCACAATTTTTCAGCCCCTGTTTAACAGGGGTGTGTAATTACAAATCTTGATCTAATAGTTCACAGCAGGGCCCATTCCTGCGCCCATCAAGAGTAACTGTGAGGGCTTACAGTCTTGTGGCAACACCGTCCACCACCAAAGGCCCAATTTTTCAGCCCCTGTTTAACAGGGGCGTGTAATTAGAAATCTTGATCTAATAATTCTCAGCAGGGCCCATTCCTGCGCCCACCAAGAGTAACTGTGAGGGCTTACAGTCTTGTGGCAACACCGTCCACCACCACCACCAAAGGCCCAATTTTTCTGCCCTGTTCAACAGGTGCATGCAATTACAAATCTTGATCTAATAATTCACAGCAGGGCCAATTCCTGTGCCCACCAAGAGTAACTGTGAGGGCTTACAGTGTTGTGGCTACACCAACATCTAATGGGGCAAATTTCTGCAGAGTATATACGGCAGGCCCCTACTTTCAAACATCCAACTTACAAACGACTCCTACTTGCAAATGGAAGGAGAAAACAGGAAGTGAGAGGAAATCTACCCCTAGGAAGGGAAATTCTATGCTGTTAGATTTAATTTGGGAAAAAGGTATCTCCTCTCTACTGATGCTTTATCACCAATCCTTGTTTCAATAAAAACCCCACTTTTCCAAAAACATTTGTCATTGGGACGGAAAGTGAGGTGAAATGTTCTGAACAGGTGCACAGACAGCAAAACAAATGTTACAGGGGTGATAACCCCTCCCTATGTTCTCCAAAAAGCTTAAAAATAGATATTTTTTTGGATGGAGCTACACTTAAAAATGTACCTGTTCAGATTCTACTTAAGAACAAACCTACAGTCCCTGTCTTGTTTGCACCCCCTGTATACTGCTGTTCAGAGTATATAGGGTTGTAGGTATAGGGTTTTATTTTGGGTGCGGGGTTCCCCTTAATATCCATACAAGACCCAAAGGGGCTGGGGTGGGGGGGGGGGGGGGTGATGGGGTAGCCATGCCATTTTTCTCAAGGATTTTCAGCCATATTGTCAGGACAAGACATGACATTAAAGCTGCAAGCGGTTTTAAATGGTTTCTTTTTTTCCTTTACAAATGTCATTTTGTGCAGGGACAGTTCTAAACACAGGAAACACATGCCACTTCACAGGCATATTTTAGACACCCCCCCCAGGTACCATATTTAAAGGAATATTTCACTTTTTTTTTTTTCACTTTATGCATCATTAAAATGACTGCTCCCGAAAAAAAACGTTAGTTTTTAAAACTTCTTTTTGCATTGACATATGTCCCCTGGGGCAGGACCCGGGTCCCCAAACCTGTTTTATGACATTAACATATTGGCCGTTATAATTAGCACTTTTGATTTCGAACAATCAGCGTCCATTGTAACGAATAGGGTTCGAAAATTCGCACAAACTTTCGGTCCGTTCGAAGGTTCTGGTGCGAACCGAACCCCGGGGTGTTCGGCTCATCCCTAGTGTGGGGGTCCCCCAGGCACTATAAACTTAGAACAGCAGGATATACAGTATCTCACAAAAGTGAGTACACCCCTCACATTTTTTTTTTTTTATTATATCTTTTCATGTCACAACACTGAAGAAATGACACTTTGCTACAATGTAAAGTAGTGAGTCTACAGCTTGTTTAACCACTTCGCATCCGGCCGTAGCCGAATGACGGCCACAGCGCGGATGCCAAATCCCGGGAGGCCGTCATATGACGGCCTCCCCTTTCCTCGTTCCCTGTGCGCGCTCACGAGCGCGCAGCAGGGAAATTCTGTGTTGGCCGTGTCCCTCGGACACGGCCAATCACAGATCGCTGTAAACGGCCAATAACAGCGGCCGTTTACAGCGCGATCGCCCTGGCCAATGAGAGATGATCTCATATGTAAACATATGAGATCATCTCTCAGCGCCGCTCCTCCTCCTCACACAGAGACAGCGTGTGAGGAGGGGGAGATGAACGGCTGCAGCGCCGTAAGTGTTTTTAAAAATAAAAAATAAATAAAAAAAATGCCATCTGTGCCCACTGCCACCACTGCAATCTGTCCCCAATGCCATCTGTGCCCAATGACATCCCCAGTGCCATCTGCCAGTGCCATCCCCAGTGCCATCCCCAGTGCCATCCCCAGTGCCATCTGCCAGTGCCATCCCCAGTGCCATCTGCCAGTGCCATCCCCAGTGCCATCTGCCAGTGCCATCCCCAGTGCCATCCCCAGTGCCATCTGCCAGTGCCATCTGCCAGTGCCATCTGTCATCAGTGCCATCTGTCATCAGTGACACATATTAGTGCCATCTGTCATCAGTGCCACCTGTCAGTGTCAGTGCCACCTGTCAGTGTCACGTGCCATCTGTTATCAGTGTCACCTGTCATCAATGCCACGTATCAGTGCCATCTGTCATCAGTGTAATGTGTCATCAGTGCCACGTATTAGTGCCGTCTGTCATCAGTGCCACGTATTAGTGCCATCTCGCATCAGTGCCACATATTAGTGCCACGTGATATCAGTGCCATGTATGAGTGCCATCTCTCAGTGCCACATATTAGTGCCATCTGTCATCAGTGTCACGTGTCATCAGTGCCCCGTATTAGTACCATCTGTCATCAGTGCCACGTCAGTGTCACGTGTCATCAGTGCCACGTCAGTGTCACGTGTCATCAGTGCCACGTCAGTGTCACGTGTCATCAGTGCCACGTCAGTGTCACGTGTCATCAGTGCCATGTCAGTGTCACGTGTCATTGTCCTGGTGCTCCAGGGCCTTCAAAAGTGTAATAGGTAGTCAACAATTTAGATGTGTAATTTATGCTCCTAGAACACGCGATGGCGCTCCCTGCATGTTGGGCCTCTCTAAGTGGCCAGGCTGTGGAAAAGTCCCACATATGTGGTATCATAATAATCAGGAGGAGTAGCAGAATTTATTTTTGGGAGAGAAATAACCTATTACAATGACAATTTTGTAGAAAAAAAATAAAAAATAAAAAAATAATTCATTTTGCAAAGAATTGTGGGAAAAAATGACAACATCAAAAAGCTCACCATGCCTCTTACTAAATACCCTGGAATGTCTACTTTCAAAAAAGGGGTCATTTGGGGGGTATTTGTACTTTCCTGGCTTGTTCGGGTCACAAGAAATGAGATCGGCCACCAGTACATCAGATGTGATCAATTTTGTATAATTCGCACCACAGATTGTAGAGTCTGTAACTTTCACAAAGACCAAATAATATCCACTAATTTGGGTTATTTTTACCAAAGATATGTGGCAGTATAAATTGTGGCCAAAATTTATGAAGAAAAATTAATAATTTCCTAAATTGTATCACAGAAACAAAGAAAAATTCGTTTTTTTTTTTTTTCAAAATTTTCGGTCTTTTTTCAATTATAGCGCAAAAAATAAAAAAAAAACCCAGAGGTGATCAAATACCACCAAAAGAAAGCTCTATTTGTGGGAAAAAAAGGACAAAAAATTCATTTGGGTACAGTGTTGCATGACTGAGTAATTGTCAGTCAAAGCGTGAGAGCACCGAAAGCTAAAAATTGGTCTGGATGGGAGGGGGGTGTTGGTGCCTGGTAGGCAAGTGGTTAACAGTGTAAATTTGATATCCCCTCAAAATAACTCAACACACAGCCATTAATGTCTAAACCGCTGGCAACAAAAGTGAGTACACCCCTAAGTGGAAATGACCAAATTGGGCCCAAAGTGTCAATATTTTGTGTGGCCACCATTATTTTCCAGCACTGCATTAACCCTCTTGGGCATGAAGTTCACCAGAGCTTCACAGGTTGCCAGTGGAGTCCTCTTCCACTCATCCATGACGACATCATGGAGCTGGTGGACGTTAGTGACCTTGCGCTCCTCGGCTCAATAGGGTTTAGGTCTGGAGACATGCTTGGCCAGTCCATCGCCTTTACCCTCAGCTTCTTTTTCAATGCAGTGGTCGTCTTGGAGGTGTGTTTGGGATCGTTAACATGTTGGAATACTGCCCTGCGGCCCAGTCTCCGAAGGGAGGAGATCATGCTCTGCTTCAGTATGTCACAGCACACGTTGGCTTTCATGGTTCCTTCAATGAACTGTAGCTCCCCAGTGTCGGCAGCACTCATGCAGCCCCAGAGCATGACACTCCCACCACCATGCTTTACTGTGGGCAAGACACACTTTTCTTTGTACTCCTCACCTGGTTGCCACGACACACGATTGACATCATCTGAAACAAATAAGTTTATCTTGGTCTCATCAGACCACAGGACATGGTTCCAGTAATTCATGTCCTTAGTCTGCTTGTGTTCAGCAAACTGTTTGCAGGCTTTCTTGTGCATCATCTTTAGAAGAGGTTTCCTTCTGGATTAACAGCCATGCAGACCAATTTGATGCAGTGTGCAGTGCGTCTGAGCACTGACAGGCGGACCCCCCCACCCCTTCAACCTCTGCAGCAATGCTGACAGCACTCATACATCTATTTCCCAAAGACAACCTCTAGATATGACGCTGAGCACGTACACTCAAACTTCTTTGGTCGACCATGGCGAGGCCTGTTCTGAGTGGAACCTGTCCTGTTAAACCACTATATGGTCTTGGCCAACTTGCTGCAGCTCAGTTTCAGGGTCTTGGCAATCTTCTTATAGCCTAGGCCATCCTTATGTAGAGCAACAATTCTTTTTTTCAGATCCTCAGAGAGTTCTTTGCCATGAGGTGCCATGTTGAACTTCCAGTGACCAGTATGAGAGAGTGAGAGCGATAACACCAAATTTAACACACCTGGTCCCTATTCAAAGCTGAGACCTTGCAACACTAATGAGTCACATGACATTGGGGAGGGAAAATAGCTAATTGGCCCCAATTTGGACATTTTCACTTAAGGGTGTACTCAGTTTTGTTGCCAGAGATTTAGACATTAATGGTTGTGTGTTGAGTTATTTTGAGGTGACAGCTAATTTACACTGTTACACTGAGGTACCCCACATTCCACAAATTCACAAAAGGGGGCAGAGTCTACCATTTGAAAAGGCAGCAGTTGCAGTGCTAACAATTTGGCCAAGCTATCATTCAGACGCTGAGCATGTGGATGGCTGGGACCAAATTTCTTTTGACGATCTGCTGCACACGTCTCAAAAAAGGCCCACACCAAAGAACTTTTTAAAATATGTGAGGAGTCAGCAGTGCCCTGCACCTGCTTAGCAGTGTGATGCAATAGGGTGGCTGCCCCCTGGAGGGCATCCTGCCTCATTGGAGATGTGCCTCCTCCTCCTTCTCTCTTCTATCAGGCACCCAAGTAGAGTCAGTGACCTCATCATCCCCTCCCTCCTTGTCACTGGAGCAAACTTGGCAGTAGGCTGCAGCTCGGGGAACATGACTGACAGTTTCTTGACCTTCTTGGGCACCCCCTCTCTCTAGGCTGACGTTACTCCCTTCCTCAACCTGGGTACCATCATCAGAGCCTTCAAATCGCTGTGCATCCTCCTGCAGCACGTAACCGACACTGTGGTCGAATAGTTCAGGGGACTCCTCCGTGCATGATGGTGGGGCTAGAGAAGGAGTGACTGTTGACATGGAGCCAATGCAATAGGTCGCTTTGGCAGCTGCATTGGCAGGCAAACTACTCTGAGCCTGGGTGATAGAGGATGAGGAGGATGAGGAAGGCTTTGTTATCCATTCCACCAACTCTTCTGCATGTTGGGGCTTAATAACACGGCCAGCTGCAGAATAAAAGGACAAGCATGCCCCACGGCCACATGCTGAGGATGCACCGTGTCCAAGACCAGCACTGTCGACTGTAGACACAGAGCCTGCTTGCCCTCTTTTAGTGGCCTGTGAGCGTCTGCCTCTCCTTGGTGCCCTTCCAGACATGCTGTAAATTTTGTTTAGCAAAACCACACTACACTGTATTGTGTACTGTGTACACTACCAGAAAAATAGTAGCAAGTGCACTAGGGGTGCACGGTACTGGGTACACCAACAGAAGTGTAATAACAACTATGGCTGTACTGTATGTATTGTGTACTGTGTCCACCACCAGAAAAGTAGTAGCAACTGCACTGTGGGTGCACGGTACTGTGCACACCAACAGAAGTGTAATAACAACTACGATGCACTGTATGTATTGTGTACACCACCAGAAAAGTAGTAGCAAGTGGACTGGGGGCGTGTCCGGAAGTAGAAGGGAACGGACGTGTTCCTGAAGAGCTCCACTGTCCCATTCCTAATCCTTTGCCATCCGACGACCAGGAAACTCGGGTGAGCCTGCACACTACCCCCATCCACTACCAGGTCCCTACTGCTCCATCCTTTGGGGAAATTGGACACTCTGTCCACCCGATTAGGCGCACCCACAGGCCGGGATCGGCTCCACACAGCGGTGGTCCGCCGCCATCTTGAGGCCTGTGCGGCCTCCGTCATCCCCGGGCTCGAGTTCCGCAATCGGCGGGACGGGAGGGCCCCTATCCACCCACTAATCCTGGGAGAATTCAGAGCCGTGTGGTGTAAACGCCCGCGGCCGCCCAGCAGGAAAGACCGCGGCTCCGGCCCAGTATAGGTAGCGGCGGCCATCTTGGTACACCCGCCCTCGGACTACATTATCAATCTGGGCCCCCCAGGAGGCCTAGACACCCCAAAACACCCTCAGCCTGCTCTCCTGCTGCTCACCACCAGTACCACCCACGGATATTTCTCCCCAAAGGCCTGCAAGGAAAACATTACCTCAGGCCTAATGTTTGGCGGCCATCTTACTCCACCCAGAGTCACAACACCATTACAACATGGCTCCACAGATCATCTATCCCTCTATAAACCATCTGCGCTCATCCACCTACGGCTACCTCTATCACCCAGTGGCACTTACCCATAAAAACCTGTAAAAGGAACGCCAACCCGACATATAGCGACCATCTTAATACTCTTTACATACGCCCTCTACGACCGGTGAGCTGGTCGGAGAATAAGATGGACACCTGAAGCGCATGCTCGTCAGCCAGGGGACATAACCTAACGCCGCAGGCCCCACTCACTGCTCCACTCACAGCCACCCTTGCTCAGACGTACTCGGAGAACAAAATGCTGCAATCCAGAAAGAGGTACACAGACCGAGTACCTCAAAAAACGAACCGAATTTGCCTACAAACCCGCGGAGCGGGTCACATCAATCCAGAATGGCGCCGGCTCGATTGCACAAAGCGAGGCATATACGGACCTCCCGGATGCCATCCCGGAAGAACATCCTCCATCAGGTACCTCCACAGACCCCCCAGTCAACCAGGATAGTGACCCCCTGCTTGGCAGCCCTGCCAAAGCTAAAATGCGGCTTGACACTCCGCCGCAGCGGCCGCTACACTCACAAAATGAGACCCAAGCTCTACAGCCCTTCCTCTCTGATCAGGCCCTGCAATCCTCCATGGCATCATTCCCCACCTCAGGCCAACCTGTCATGGATACGACACTGAAGGACATGCTGCTCTCCCTCCAAACCTCCCTCATGACGGACCTTTCCACTATGTTCTCAACACTCACCTCTGACATCCGCACATTGGATACCAGAATAACCAACACTGAGAAAGGCCTATCTGACTGCACCCATACGGTGAACGACATCATTGACACTTATGATGAGATTAAAGAAGAACAGGCATGGATGCGCGGTAAACTAGCCGATTTAGAAGATAGGTCCCGCAGGAACAATGTTAAACTGAGGGGAGTCCCCGAGAATATACCCCCTGCGGACTTATCCCGTTATGCGAAAGACCTAATGCATATAATTGTACCTGAAGCATCTCCGCGAGATGTCATAATAGACAGGATCCACAGGATTGCTAAACCACCTCACCTGGCAGCCTCAGTCCCCAGAGATGTCCTCATGAGGGTCCACTTTTACCATATCAAGGAGAAGCTATTGATGGGGGTCAAAGGCAAAACACCATTACCAGCACCTTATACTGGGATACAACTCTTCCCAGACCTTTCCAAATATACCCTCCAACTGAGACGTCTACTGAACCCTGTCACAAAAGGCCTACAGAATCACAAGATACAGTATAAATGGAGATATCCAGCCACAATCCTCATCACCCGCAATGGGCAAACTCACACTGTTAGTGATCTAGACAAGGGCCTCCGACTTCTCCACACCTGGGGTATCCTTCTTGAACCTCCTACGCCTCCTTCTCACGCCAGAGGACCTCACTCGTCCCTCAAACATCCAGCCCATCCCAAAGTCTAACTAGACCAACACCGCACAACTGTGGTGGCCGACAACGTAATGTTTTGCAAGTTCCCCTGCGAGCTGACGCCCTGTTACCCCTGTTTACAATCTCCAGCCTTACTGACTCTTTACACCCCCAACGGAGGCTATTGTGGTGCTATGCACCCCCTCTGCGATCTTTATTTTTTATTTTTATTTTTTTATTTCTTTATTTTTCTATCTTAGGCATGGTTTAGCCTTGATCGGTATAAGTGACTGATTCCCACGAGGATACATTTACCCACCACATCAACAACTATCAGACGGAATCTTACATCCTACTCCAGTTTTTTTTTTCTATACTTTTCACCTTTTAACACCCACCATACCTTTTGTCTTTTTTAAGATTACTTATTTTTTACAATTTCTCACTTTATCCGCATAACTAACTTGGCTTTATAGTGTTGCTCTATCCGCAGCTATCTACTCCGCTCTCCCAGCAGTTATCTGGACCACCGAACATCATCCTCTCGCCGCAAGCATTACCCAGACTCACCTCTAACAACTAACTGTAAGTGTTAACCTACACTCCTGCAAACACCTCACACACAAGATGCCACTCAACGTTCTCTCGCTTAATGTTAACGGGTTGAACCACCCAGCTAAACGTCACTCACTGTGGAAGACTGTCAAGGCTCTCCACAGTGACATTGTTTGCATACAGGAAACTCACCTTCTACCTGAGGACACCCACCTCTGCAAAAGTCACCAGTTCCCACACATCTTCTTTGCTTCCCACTCCACTAAAACCAAAGGTGTAATGCTAGCAATCAAAGACTCCATAGACTTCCAAATGTTACACACCATATCAGACCCTGACGGTCGCTTTATAATTCTTGTCTGCAACTTGAACCAAGTAACGTACACCATCATCAACGTATATGCCCCCAATTCCCACCAACTAATCTTTCTACGTAAAGTGCTCCGCACTGTGAACCCCATACAGAAGGGCCATCTGAACATATGCGGAGACTTCAATATAGTTCCTGATGTCGACCTGGACTCCACATCTACTGCAAAAAGGCACAGTTCACCTCTGAAGAACTTTATTTCCTCTCAAGCCCTATATGATGTCTGGAGGTGCCACCACGGCTCCGAACGTGACTATACCTTTTTATCTCCCAGGCATCGATCGTACTCAAGAATTGATCTTTTCTTGTCTGATAAATGGCTCCTGCAAAAAATTTCCAGTTCTGAGATCCACACCACGACATGGTCGGACCACGCCCCACTTAAAATTACTATAGATGATTCCAAGCTCCAACGCAATACCTACCTCTGGCGTGTGAACAACTATATAATCCAGCACAGCAATTACATACCAGAGATATCTAACCATATCACAGATTTTTTTTCACTCAACAAAGGCACAGTGTCTGACCCTAGCGTGGTGTGGAGTGCTCATAAAGCCTTCATAAGAGGGATGCTGATCAAACTAAGCTCTCTCCACAAAAAAGAAGAGTACGCAGCGTTTAGACGAACTAACGTCCCAAATAGCCGCATTAGAATCAAACCACAAACGTAATCCCAAAGACACACTAGCTGACCAACTACTGACATTAAGACAGGAACTCAGAACCCTACTACTCCACTCATATGAATTCCTCCACAAAAAACTAAAAGCGACCACATACTCTACCTCCAACAAAGCAGGGAAATACCTCGCACAACGACTCAAAGGCAGACGCGCAAAGACCAAAATTTCCCAACTCCTACACCCACATACAAACATACCCCTGCACAATCCACAAGATATAGCTGACGCATTTAGCACCTACTATGGCGACCTCTACAATTTAAACCGAGACCCACACACTCCTCAACCTTCCCAACATGAGATTGACAAATTTCTACAACACCTACACCTACCCACTTTGACTTCAGAACAACTACTGGCCCTCAACGCCCCGTTCACAGACCAAGAAATACAGATGACTATCAACTCCCTTCCTACGGGAAAAGCACCGGGCCCAGATGGGCTATCGGGAGAATATTATAAACAATACTCCCCCCAACTACTCCAACACCTGACTGAACTTTTCAACAACGCTGCCTCCTCTTCTGGATTCTCTAAAGAATACTTAAATGCTCTTGTAATAACAATACCGAAACCAGGGAAGGAGTCGAATGTCCCCCAAAACTTCCGCCCAATCTCCCTGCTCAACCTTGACCTCAAAATTTATGCAAAAACAATAGCTACGAGACTACTCCAGATCATGCCCACCCTTATACATAACGACCAGACAGGTTTCACAAAAGGCAGACAAGCCTCAGATGCTACCAGACGGATGCTCAATATCATACACCATGCTGACTCTACAGGAACACCTTCTCTGCTTCTATCCCTGGACGCAGAGAAGGCGTTCGACAGAGTCCATTCGACATACCTCCGAACTACCCTCCGGAAATTTGGATTCGAAGGCCATATACTAAACGCCATTATGGCATTGTACTCTAACCCTGAAGCCCAAGTCTTCACTGAAAGCATGCTTTCGCGTCCGTTCCCCATCACCAATGGCACACGCCAGGGATGCCCCTTATCCCCCCTTGTATTCAACTTACTCATGGAACCCTTGGCTGAACATGTCCGCTCTAATCCCATTATCTCGGGTCTCCAAGTCGGTCCAATCTCCCACAAAATCAGTTTATTTGCTGACGATGTCATTCTAATTCTTACTAACCCGACTTCTTCCCTGGTCGAAGTACAAAAGTTGTTAACCTGGTTTAGCTCAATTTCATATTATAAGGTGAACACTACTAAATCTTTCATACTCGACATCCACATTGATGCTACCATCAGAAACCTACTACAACTACAATATTCGTATACATGGGCAGACAAACACATCTCCTACCTAGGAATCACACTACCAAGAACGCTCAGACATCTATACTCATGCAACTTCCTGCCACTACTACAAACTGTTCAATCAACATCCCAATCGATTGCGCAACACAAACTCTCTTGGTCTGGCAGGCTAGCAGCCTTTAAAATGATCTGTCTTCCCCAAATACTGTATTTCTTCAGAACCCTTCCCGTCCCACTCCCCTCCTCCTTTTTTAGAATCCTTCGAACCATCTTCAACAAATTTCTATGGAAAAATAAAAAGCCGCGGTGCGCACACCAGAAATTAATCAAACACAAACTTGCAGGTGGAGTGGGCTATATAGATTTTGAGGATTACTACCTGTCCGCCATTCTAGCCCAATTGCCCAAATGGTTTCAACCCGGTCCGAGCTCGTCTTGGACGCAATTAGAATGCTTCACTCTCACTCGACCCAACCTAAAAGACTGGCTCATGAGCACCCCCCTAGGCACTCCAATCCCAACCTCCATCCCTCCAACCATGAAAGCCTCGGCTTACGCTTGGAAAAAACTGACAGCTCTACCAAACCCTTCCCCACCCGCCCCCCAATTTAATATTCCACTCGGTACCTTATCATTTTTATCGCCAGACCTACCAACCGCGAGCTGGACTCTCAAAGGGATCCGTTCCCTACAGAACCTCATCCAAGTCGATCACCTCAAACCTTTCCCACAACTTCAGATTGAATACGACCTCCCTATCTCGGAACACTTTAATTATTTGCGTATACACCACTGCCTGCACACTATATCACTCCCCCTATACACTGTTGATGTTAAATCCTGGGACTACCTTACCAACCCCACCTCTAGAACTAGAGGCATATCCCATTTCTACAACCAACTACACAGTAAAACCGACTTTACCAAACTTGACCCTCATCACAGATGGGAAACAGACCTCGCAATCACCTTCTCTGATTCTCAATGGCAAAGTGCACTCAAGTCTATCTACAAGTCCACTAAATGTGCTGCCCTATGGGAACTCACACAGAAAATCTCACTACGGTGGTACCTCACACCGTCCAAACTATCCTCCTTTGACCCACGTACACCCTCCACCTGCTGGAGGTGCAATTCAAACTTTGGAGATATGCTCCACATTTTCTGGGCCTGCCCCAAACTACAAAACTACTGGAATAGCATATTCCAGCTCATCACGAATATTTCCAAACGCGTAACCCCTCCGTCACCGGCACTTGCAATCCTTAATCTAACTGTTGAAGACCTTCCCTGCCCCTCAAGATACACGACAACACACATTCTTCTTGCTGCAAGACTTAACATTACCAGACACTGGAAATCTGATGCCGCACTGACATTATCCCAAGTCGTTGACTTGGTAAACCTACATCACAGCTACGAAACAGTGACGGCATCCAACAACACTCAATCCACCAAAACAGCCCTCCACTGGCAACCCTGGACTAACTGGACATCAGCTGCTACTAGTTCTTAATGACTTCAATACATAGACCGACGACTTACTCTTGACCGAGCAACACTACTGGACCCTCCTTACCCTCTCTTTCACCTAGACTGCCAAATTATATACACCCAATTACTACTGAATTTTTGTATCCACGCTTGCACCGGTCCACTCCTGTGGCACTAATGAACCCGTTTGGGGTGCCACTCAAGTGGTCAGGTTGTTATACTTGAAAATATTTCCCCTTGTTCGACCTTTCTACATGTTAATTGTTTATACTGCATACTGTTTGATTTATGCTACTGAACAAGTGTTTGATTGTTCAACCCAACTTTTCTGATATCCTCAACGTCGTTGCGCGACGTACAATGTTTAATTGTACACTGTATTGTTCTGAAAAATCAATAAAAACTTACTGTATAAAAAAAGTAGTAGCAAGTGCACTAGGGGTGCACGGTACTGTGCACACCAACAGAAGTTTAACAACAACTATGGGTGCACTGTATGTATTGTGTACTGTGTACACCACCAGGAAAGTAGTAGAAACTGCACTAGGGGTGCACGGTACTGTGTATACCAACAGAAGTTTAATAACACCTATGGGTGCACTGTATGTATTGTGTACTGTGTACACCGCCAGAAAAATAGTAGCAAGTGCACTGTGGGTGCACGGTACTGTGCACACCAACAGAAGTGTAATAACAACTACGATGCACTGTATGTATTGTGTACACCACCAGAAAAGTAGTAGCAAGTGCACTAGGGGTGCACAGTACTGTGTACACCAACAGAAGTGTAATAACAACTATGGGTGTACTGTATGTATTGTGTACTGTGTACAACACCAGAAAAGTAGTAGCAACTGCACTAGGGGTGCATGGTACTGTGTACACCAACAGAAGTTTAACAACAACTATGGGTGCACTGTATGTATTGTGTACTGTTTACACCACCAGGAAAGTAGTAGAAACTGCACTAGGGGTGCACGGTACTGTGTACACCAACAGAAGTTTAATAACACCTATGGGTGAACTGTATGTATTGTGTACTGTGTACACCCCCAGAAAAGTAGTAGCAAGTGCACTGTGGGTGCACGGTACTGTGCACACCAACAGAAGTGTAATAACAACTACGATGCACTGTATGTATTGTGTACACCACCAGAAAAGTAGTAGCAAGTGCACTAGGGGTGCGCAGTACTGTGTACACCAACAGAAGTGTAATAACAACTATGGGTGTACTGTATGTATTGTGTACTGTGTACACCACCTGAAAAGTAGTAGCAACTGCACTAGGGGTACACGGTACTGTGCACACCAACAGAAGTGTAATAACAACTATGGGTGTACTGTATGTATTGTGTACTGTGTACACCACCAGAAAAGTAGTAGCAACTGCACTAGGGTTGCATAGTACTGTGTACACCAACAGAAGTGTAATAACAACTGTGGGTGTACTGTATTGTGTACACCACCAGAAAAGTAGTAGCAACTGCACTAGGGGTGAACGGTATTGTGTACACCACCAGAAGTCTAATAGCAACTATGGGTGCACTGTATGTATTGTGTACTGTGTACACCACCAGAAAAGTAGTAGCAACTGCACGGTACTGTGTAAAGTGCACCAACAGAAGTGTAATAACTATGGGTGTACTGTATTGTGTACACCACCAGAAAAGTAGTAGCAACTGCACTAGGGGTGCACAGTACTGTGTACACCAACAGAAGTGTAATAACAACTATGGGTGTACTGTATGTATTGTGTACTGTGTCCACCACCAGAAAAGTAGTAGCAACTGCACTAGGGGTGCACGGTACTGTGTACACCAACAGAAGTGTAATAACAACTATGATGCACTGTATGTATTGTGTACAACACCAGAAAAGTAGTAGCAAGTGCACTAGGGGTGCACAGTACTATGTACATCAACAGAAGTGTAATAACAACTATGGGTGTACTGTATGTATTGTGTACTGTGTACACCACCAGAAAAGTAGTAACAACTGCACTGTGGGTGCACGGTACTGTTTCTACCAACAGAAGTGTAATAACAACTATGGGTGTACTGTATTGTGTACACCACCAGAAAAATAGTAGTAAGTGCACTAGGGGTGCACGTTACTGTGTACACCAACAGAAGTGTAATAACAACTATGGGTGTACTGTATGTATTGTGTACTGTGTACAACACCAGAAAAGTAGTAGCAAGTGCTCTAGGGGTGCACGGTACTGTGTACACCAACAGAAGGGTAATAACAACTATGGGTGTACTGTGTGTATTGTGTACTGTGTACACCACCAGGAAAGTAGTAGCAACTGCACTATGGGTGCACGGTACTGTGTACACCAACAGAAGTGTAATAGCAACTATGGGTGTACTGTATGCATTGTGTACTGTGTACAACACCAGAAAAGTAGTAGCAAGTACTCTAGGGGTGCACGGTACTGTGTACACCAACAGAAGGGTAATAACAACTATGGGTGTACTGTGTGTATTGTGTACTGTGTACACCCCCAGAAAAGTAATAGCAACTGCACTAGGGGTGCACAGTACTGTGTACACCAACAGAAGTATAATAACAACTATGGGTGTACTGTATTGTGTACACCACCAGAAAAGTAGTAGCAACTGCACTAGGGGTGAACGGTATTGTGTACACCACCAGAAGTCTAATAGCAACTATGGGTGCACTGTATGTATTGTGTACTGTGTACACCACCAGAAAAGTAGTAGCAACTGCATGGTACTGTGTAAAGTGCACCAACAGTAGTGTAATAACTATGGGTGTACTGTATTGTGTACACCACCAGAAAAGTAGTAGCAACTGCACTAGGGGTGTACAGTACTGTGTACACCAACAGCCGTGTAATAATAACTATGGGTGTACTGTATGTATTGTGTACTGTGTCCACCACCAGAAAAGTAGTAGCAACTGCACTAGGGGCGCACGGTACTGTGTACACCAACAGAAGTTTAATAACACATATGGGTGCACTGTATGTATTGTGTACTGTGTACACCAACAGAAAAGTAGTAGCAAGTGCACTGTGGGTGCACGGTACTGTGCACACCAACACAAGTGTAATAACAACTACGATGCACTGTATGTATTGTGTATACCACCAGAAAAGTAGTAGCAAGTGCACTAGGGGTGCACAGTACTGTGTACACCAACAGAAGTGTAATAACAACTATGGGTGTACTGTATGTATTGTGTACTGTGTACCACCAGAAAAGTAGTAGCAACTGCACTGTGGGTGCACGGTACTGTGTACACCAACAGAAGTGTAATAACAACTACGATGCACTGTATGTATTGTGTACAACACCAGAAAAGTAGTAGCAAGTGCACTAGGGGTGCACAGTACTATGTACATCAACAGAAGTGTAATAACAACTATGGGTGTACTGTATGTATTGTGTACTGTGTACACCACCAGAAAAGTAGTAACAACTGCACTGTGGGTGCACGGTACTATTTCTACCAACAGAAGTGTAATAACAACTATGGGTGTACTGTATTGTGTACACCACCAGAAAAATAGTAGTAAGTGCACTAGGGGTGCACGTTACTGTGTACACCAACAGAAGTGTAATAACAACTATGGGTGTACTGTATGTATTGTGTACTGTGTACAACACCAGAAAAGTAGTAGCAAGTGCTCTAGGGGTGCACGGTACTGTGTACACCAACAGAAGGGTAATAACAACTATGGGTGTACTGTGTGTATTGTGTACTGTGTACACCACCAGGAAAGTAGTAGCAACTGCACTATGGGTGCACGGTACTGTGTACACCAACAGAAGTGTAATAACAACTATGGGTGTACTGTATGTATTGTGTACTGTGTACAACACCAGAAAAGTAGTAGCAAGTGCTCTAGGGGTGCACGGTACTGTGTACACCAACAGAAGGGTAATAACAACTATGGGTGTACTGTGTGTTTTGTGTACTGTGTACACCACCAGGAAAGTAGTAGCAACTGCACTATGGGTGCACGGTACTGTGTACACCAACAGAAGTGTAATAACAACTATGGGTGTACTGTATGTATTGTGTACTGTGTACACCCCCAGAAAAGTAGTAGCAACTGCACTAGGGGTGCACAGTACTGTGTACACCAACAGAAGTGTAATAACAACTATGGGTGTACTGTATTGTGTACACCACCAGAAAAGTAGTAGCAACTGCACTAGGGGTGAACGGTATTGTGTACACCACCAGAAGTCTAATAGCAACTATGGGTGCACTGTATGTATTGTGTACTGTGTACACCACCAGAAAAGTAGTAGCAACTGCATGGTACTGTGTAAAGTGCACCAACAGAAGTGTAATAACTATGGGTGTACTGTATTGTGTACACCACCAGAAAAGTAGTAGCAACTGCACTAGGGGTGTACAGTACTATGTACACCAACAGACGTGTAATAATAACTATGGGTGTACTGTATGTATTGTGTACTGCGTCCACCACCAGAAAAGTAGTAGCAACTGCACTAGGGGCGCACGGTACTGTGTACACCAACAGAAGTTTAATAACACATATGGGTGCACTGTATTTATTGTGTTCTGTGTACACCACCAGAAAAGTAGTAGCAAGTGCACTGTGGGTGCACGGTACTGTGCACACCAACAGAAGTGTAATAACAACTACAATGCACTGTATGTATTGTGTATACCACCAGAAAAGTAGTAGCAAGTGCACTAGGGGTGCACAGTACTGTGTACATCAACAAAAGTGTAATAACAACTATGGGTGTACTGTATGTATTGTGTACTGTGTACACCACCAGAAAAGTAGTAGCAACTGCACTGTGGGTGCACGGTACTGTGTACACCAACAGAAGTGTAATAACCACTATGATGCACTGTATGTATTGTGTACAACACCAGAAAAGTAGTAGCAAGTGCACTAGGGGTGCACTGTACTGTGTACACCAACAGAAGTGTAATAACAACTATGATTATACTGTATGTATTGTGTACTGTGTACACCACCAGAAAAGTAGTAGCAACTGCATTGGGGGGGCACAGTACTGTGTACACCAACAGAAGTGTAATAACAACTATGGGTGTACTGTATTGTGTACACCACCAGAAAAGTAGTAGCAACTGCACTAGGGGTAAACGGTATTGTGTACACCACCAGAAGTCTAATAGCAACTATGGGTGCACTGTATGTATTGTGTACTGTGTACACCACCAGAAAAGTAGTAGCAACTGCACGGTACTGTGTAAAGTGCACCAACAGCAGTGTAATAATTATTGGTGTACTGTATTGTGTACACCACCAGAAAAGTAGTAGTAACTGCACTAGGGGTGAACGGTACTGTGTACACCAACAGAAGTGTAATAACAACTATGGGTGCACTGTATGTATTGTGTACTGTGTACACCACCAAGAAACTAGTAGCAACTGCACTAGGGGTGCACGGTACTGTGTACACTAACAGAAGTTTTAAGTGGTTGTAAACCCTTACAAACCACTTTGGCCTACAGGTAAGCCTAGATTAAGGCTTACCTGTAGGTCCAATAAATATCTCCTAAACCTACATGGTTTAGGAGATATTTAGAAAAAAAAAGAGGCATCGCTGTCTACGGCGCATGCGCCGTAGACAGCGGCGCGCAGGCGCACTGCGCATGCCGAGATCACGGCAATATTTCGCTTTCATGCGCATGCGCAGGAGTGACGTCATCGACGATCCAGCGAATGACAGCACTGGAGCGGCGAGACCCGGAAGTCACTCCGGGCTTGATGGTGGCGGAGAAGGTCGTGGATGAGGACCGCTTCGGGGGCTTTGTTCTCAGGTAAGTTATTCATAATGAGCTAGTATGCTATGCATACTAGCTCATTATGCCTTTGCCTTGCAGGTTCCATCTTTTTTTTTTTTTTTTTTGGGAGGAGGCTTTACTTCCTCTTTAATAACACATATGGGTGCACTGTATGTATTGTGTACTGTGTACACCACCAGAAAAGTAGTAGCAACTGCACTGTGGGTACACGGTACTGTGTACACCAACAGAAGTGTAATAACAACTGCGATGCACTGTATGTGTTGTGTACACCACCAGAAAAGTAGTAGCAACTGCACTAGGGGTGCACGGTACTGTGTACACCAACAGAAGTGTAATAACAACTATGGGTTTACTGTATTGTGTACACCAGCAGAAAAGTAGTAGCAACTACACTATGGGTGCACAGTACTGTGTACACCAACAGAAAAGTAATAACAACTATGGGTGTACGGTGTACATCACCAGAAAAGTAGTAGCAACTGCATTATGGGTGCACAGTACTGTGTACACTGCCTAAATTATATTAGAAAAAGTACACCAGGAACGGCCTGCAGTCAGATATAGCTAAACTGGATACAGTGGATATATATATATATATATATATATATATATATATATATATATATATATATACAAGACTGTCTATATATATATATATATATATATATATATATTAAATACACTGCAGCTAACTGAATAACCTGCCTGCCTGCTCAATCTAAATGACACTCTCTCCATCCACGCCAACACCACACTACACGGGGCCGACGTGCAGGCAGCCTTATATAGTGTGGGGCATGGACTGCTATATTAGATTCCAGGTTTGATTTGAGTATCCACTGACCCCATGAATAATTTGTCACAAAGTAGAAACATAATATTTTGATATAGAACAAATGAAGAATTGTGTTAAGATACTCATCATTGTTATAAAGACATAGAAACCGTGACCACATCTACATAAAAATGCCCATATAGCATGTGTTGTCCCAAAATAAACAGGTCTTCACAGAATATGTAGGAGTGATATATTTACCCATATAGACAATCATTTTGTGTGATATTGATTAATTGGAATTATACTCAGTGTATTGTATATTGTACCAGTTGCCGGAGTCCCTGATAAATATAGATATATATTCATTAGCCCCAAAATATAGGTAGATGCCCATTATGAAAGAGAACATATTTTTCTTTTAATAAATAGATTAGAATACATTTTTTTTTGTCCTCAGACACACCTAGTGACTGAAAATGATATTTCCTGAGCTCACCAGGTAAATCATTAGAGTTATCCAACCAATGGAGAATAATGCCACATACACGCGGTCGGATTTTCCAACGGGAAATGTTGAATGTGAGCTTGTTGTTGGAAAGTCCGACCGTGTGTATGCTCCATCGAACATTTGCTGTCGGACTTTCTGCCAACAAATGTTTGATAGCAGGTTCTCAAATTTTCCGTCAACAAAACTTTGTTGTCAGAAAGTCTGATCGTGTGTACAAAAGTTCACGTCTTATACGTCACCGCGTTCCCACGTTCATAATTGTTGGCCAAAATTTGTGTGACCGTGTGTATGCAAGACAAGTTTGAGCTAACAAACTTCGAACAAAAATCCATAGTTTTGTTGGCAGAAAGTCCGATCGTGTGTACTCGGCATAAGCCAAACCTTCTGGGCTGAGCTTATGATAATTTTATGAGCTAATTGTCCCGGTTGGTATAAAGGATGTGACGGCCATAGAGAGGGATCACAGACCCACACGCCGGATACACCCCCTAGACGATCAATAGGCCTGCTGATAATTGACCACTCCCCATCTTGCTGGACCAAGTTACTGGAGCCCCTTGACGTACTTAGAATTTGTCGGATATCTTGCCCTTTTAAATTATTGGTAAGATACAGACCATGCGAATATTAACCACTTCAGCCCCGGACCAATTGGCAGCCAAAAGACCAGGCCCCTTTTTGCGATTCGGCACTGCGTCGCTTTAACTGACAATTGCGCGGTCGTGCGACGTGGCTCCAAAACAAAATTGGCGTCCTTTTTTTCCCACAAATAGAGCTTTCTTTTGGTGGTATTTGATCGCCCCTGCGGTTTTTATTTTTTGCGCTATAAACAAAAATAGAGCGACAATTTTGAAAACAATGCAATATTTTTTTGCTTTTTGCTATAATAAATATCCCCAAAAAATATATAAAAAGTTTAGGCCGATACGTATTCTTTACATATTTTTGGTAAAAAAAATCGCAATTAGCGATTATTGATTGGTTTGCGCAAAAGTTATAGCGTTTACAAAATAGGGGATAGTTTTATAGCATTTTTATTAATTTTTTTTTTTAGTAATGGCGGCGATCAGCGATTTTTATTGTGACTGCGACAATATGGCGGACACATCGGACATTTTGACACATTTTTGGGACCATTGTCATTTATACAGCAATCAATGCTATTTAAATGCATTAATTCCTGTATAAATGACAGTTGTAGTGAAGGGGTTAACCACTAGGGGGAGGGGAGGGGTTATGGGCTGTGCGTGTGTGTTTTTTTTTTTTACATTAGGGGGCGGGGCTGACGTCTGACGTCATTGATCGGCTTTTCACGATGACCGGGAACAGCCAATCAATGACAGGCAGAGTAGGAAGCGCGGGGAGAGGTTTGTTTACACTTACCTCTCCCCGTTCTTCAGCTCCGATCGCGGGACACCAGCGGAGATCAGGTCCGCTGGTCCCGCGGCCGGGGTCACGGAGCTCCCGACAGGGTCGCAAGAGCGCCGCTGGCGGCGCGCGTGACCCACAGGCAGGCAAATGCAAAATCACGTATATATACGTGATTTTGCCTGCTGACGTATATATGCAGTGGGCGGTCGGGAAGCGGTTAATGAATCTATTTTTTTTTCTTAAAATTAAAGGTATTGTATTTTGCAGTTTATGTGGTAACATTATCATGCACAGTGTGTGTAGTAGTCTTATAAGTGATCATTTGCCCATATTCATTGTCTAGGCTTTGTGTATTGAAGCCGTGTTTGGGGAATTCAGATATAAACCTGTATTTACAACAATTTAAATTGCTGTGGTCCCAGGGAAAATATTTATCGCCCCATTCAGTTTAGTAGCTCTGTTGGATTAATATTTCTTTCAAATTGACAATATCTATCTTTTGACTCCGTGAGACATACTTTGGATTCCTTCCGGCCGGAGAAATTCAGAGGACTGTTTCTCCGAGCGACAATGGATATAGGGGTTATTTACGAAAGGCAAATCTATTTTGCACTACAAGTGCACTTGAAACTGCAGTCGCTGTAAATCTAAGGGGAAGATCTGAAATGAGGGGAAGCTCTGCTGATTTTATCATCCAATCATGTGCAAGCTAAAATGCTGTTTTTTATTGTCCTTGCATGTCACCCTCGCATCTACAGCTACTGCACTTCCAAGTTCACTGCAATTTTCCTTTAGTAAATAACCCCCATTGTGTACTTGAACGTAAGGTGTGATTACCGCAAATATTTTTTTAACAGAACCATTTGGCCTCCCTTGAGTTATTTGTATATATTAAGAAAAAATTATTATTGCCGTGTTGATGTTTTTGATAATGTGTGTGTGAAATATTAATCACCAGAAATCCCGGTTCTGTATGAAATTGTGTAACTATACTTGTTAATTAATAAAGTCAAATTATATTTTATTGGGAGATATTTATGCATTGGTAAGAATTCCCCATAGATTCATAAACTTAGGAATTTATTGTGGTATGTACTGATTAAATAATAGGTGTCCAAGATAAAGTATGCTTAAATTGGAACAGTAGCGCATGCTCAACCTCTAAACTGATCTACAGAGGTAGCCTGCGTTAGCAAATTACCACGTGATGAAAAAAATGTGTGTACATATAGTTGTGTATATAAATAAATATTCCAAATAACACCTCATGATACGTGAATATAAAAATAGTGACACAAGCTATAATAGCACCAAGAAATATATATATTCAATAATCTATGTGATATAAATACTGAAAATAGTAAGCAAGTAAAATATAGACATATAATAATATACATTAAAATAATGTGAAAAATTAAATTACAAATAAAGTCCATATAAGCGTGAGAGAAAGAAAAAGGTTTTTGTTCCTCTTCAAAAAATCCCTTATTTTTTCATTCAAAAAGTGCTGGGAAATAATGGAAAATATTGAAAAATAATGATAATAATCTTCTTCCACCACACCACTGTGTATTTATGTGACCACTCCCAAAGAAATCTCACTCACCAGATCCAAAGCTCGCACTTTCGTGTTGAGCAAATGCGCAAATTTTAGAACTCAAACAGAAATCCAGTAATTTCTCCACACTTATTCACTCAGTGATATAGCGATATTCCTCATGTAAACAAAAAAAGTGCTCCAATAGTGTGATAAAGTAACATCACTTTTATTAAAAACACACAACACGAAAGCTTCAACCAATTCACTCACAATGTATTCAAATAAAACTAGCAAAATGTGAAAAAGGTAATCTCCACAGCAGGCTTCACTGAAAGTTTCACAATCACTGCAAAGGTCTGTAGTCACGGCGGACTCGAGGTGCAACAGATACTATAATGTCTCACCCCCTCCTCGTATCTCAGACTTCCAAGAAAAAGTGCAATTTTTCCTCCTGTTTGTAGTGGCACTGGTGCTGTTTACAAACAATTGCCGCTCAGCCACGCCCCCGACAAGTTTCGTCACTATTACGACTTAATCATGGGGTTGGCTGAGCGGCCTGGCAATCGGAGCTTAACCACTTTAAGACCAGCCTCGTTTTGGATTTTAGGTGTTTACATGTTTAAAACAGTTTTTTTTGCTAGAAAAAAACTTAGAACCCCCAAACATTTTTTTTCTAACACCCTAGAGAATAAAATGGCGGTCGTTGCAATACTTTTTTCACACCGTATTTGCGCAGCGGTCTTGCAAGCGCACTTTTTTTGGAAAAAATTCACTTTTTTGAATAAAAATATAAGACAACAGTAAAGTTAGTCCAATTTTTTTATATATTGTGAAAGATAATGTTACGCCGAGTAAATTGATACCTAACATGTCACGCTTCAAAATTGCGCCCGCTCGTGGAATGGCATCAAACTTTTACCCTCAAAAATCTCCATAGGCGACGTTTAAAAAATTCTACAGCTTGCATATTTTGCGTTACAGAGGAGGTCTACAGCTATTATTATTGCTCTCGCTCTACCGATCGCGGCGATACCTCACATGTGTGGTTTGACCACCGTTTTCATATGCGGGCGCTACTCACGTATGCGTTCGCTTCTGCGCACGAGCTCGTCTGGACGGGGAGCTTTAAAAAAAAATTTTTTTGTTTTTTTATTTATTTTTCTTGATTTTATTTATTTTTACACAGTTTTTTAAAAAAAAAATTTAATTGGCTCACTTTTATTCCTATTACAAGGAATGTAAACATTCCTTGTATAGAAAAAAGCATGACAGGTCCTCTTAAATATGAGATCTGGGGTCAAAAAGTCCTCAGATCTAATATTTGGACTTCAATGGAAAAAAAAAAAAAAAAAAAAATGTAATTTAAAAAAAATGACATTTGAAAATTCCTCTTTAAGAGGTATGGGCGGAAGTGACGTTTTTGACGTCGCTTCCGCCCTCCTATGGTATAGAGATGAGTGGCGGCCATCTTACCATCACTCATCTCTATGCCCAGCAGGAGAAAGGACCCGATCGCCTCCGCCGCTGCCGATGGTTCCGGTAAGCGGCGGAAGGCGCGGGAGAGAGCGGCGGGAGGGGGGGGGCACCTCTCCCGCCGCCGATAACGGTGATCTCGCGGCGAATCCGCCGCGATGACCACCATTATCGGAATGCCGACCGGCGCCTGAAGAGATGGATATCTCGGTTGTGGCAGCAGCTGCTGCCGTTACCGAGATATCCCTCTTCAAAATCAGGACGTACATCGTCGTGCGCCGGTCGGAAAGTGGTTAAATACGCCCCAGTTTGTTATAGTTGGTGGATGTATAGCTTAAAGAGTCGCGCTTAATCCCCTTATCACACTGCGTGCGTCCGCACGTCAGTGTGATTACATACTCACTGCGCATGCGCACCTCCAACATCGCGTCAATCACGGGCGAGCGCAGTACTGTGCGTACCGCCTATCTCAACTAAGCTGGTGGTTACTCCGCACATGCGCGACAGTACGTCACGTCACTACGCAACGCACAAGTTCGCATAGCATTGTGAGAACCGCCCCCCTTCACTTCAATGACAATCTCCCCAGTGGCCAGCCACGCCTGCGTGTAGAAATAAATCCACACAGGCTGGTCTAATACTGCGCTTGCGTGCACCTCGTGTCCCCGTTACTACAAAGGACCGAACTTCCTCATATATAGCAAGTATTGGCCACTTAATTGAACCAGTTAGAATACTTAAATCATAACGGTCTCAACAAATATAATGTACAAATACATATATCATTATAATCCATTATATTGCGTGAATCGTGAAGATAATAATAGTAAAATCACTTATAATTCCAGATTTAAAAATATATACGTATGTCTATAAAACAACAAATATATAAAGAAATTTGTTATCTAAAAATATTTTTTTATATTATAAAAATATAAAAATATATCAATATAAAAATAGATATAAAAATATAAACTCCATGTTCATATAATATGTGTCACTACTTTTTCACATGGAGTACTAATCTAGACCAGTGTTTCTCAACTCCAGTCCTCAAGGCGCCCCAACAGGTCATGTTTTCAGGATTTCCCTCAGATGAAACGGCTGTGGTAATTACTAAGGCGGTGAAACTGATCAAATCACCTGTGCAAAATAATGGAAATCCTGAAAACATGACCTGTTGGGGCGCCTTGAGGCCTGGAGTTGAGAAACACTGATCTAGACGGCTGGGACAATAGTTCATATACTTTATATCACTCCTAATTAATAATACTGCATAGGTCACATATATCAAATTACATTAGGAATATAATATATGCCTCTCGATGGATAAAATTACAATATTATTAATCCTATATGTAGAAAAGATTTATTATATTACATAATAACTCAGAAGATAACTAAATCTTTATATTAGGGTGCAATCTTTACTTCATCCTGTTGTGGTAATTGAATTTAATTTCATCGTTCCATAATCTGAGGGTTATTCAAAAATTGTTTAAAAAACAATTTAGATCTAGTTCGATATTTAACCCTCTTGGAGTGAGACATTTAAAGAGAAAGATCCATCGGCTTTCTCTTTGCGACAAATCTCTGGCTCGATTTGACCCCCTCCACGAGGGATGTATGGTGTCAATACCAACAAATTGTAATAAACTGGCGTCCCGATTATGTTTTTCTCTAAAATGTAAGGAAACGCTGTGAAGCCTATATCCCTTTTTAATATTAGTCAAATGTTCAGAAATCCATATCCTCAATAATCTCTTTGTCCTCCCCACATAAAATAACCCACATGGGCACCACATGAGGTAAACAACAAACGAGGTGTTACAAGTGATAAATTCCCTTATCAGGAATTGTTCATTGTCATTGTTGGTTACATTAGTGATCCCTCTGTTTAGTACCTTTACAGTTCTACAGCATATACATTTTCTACAGCAGTAGAAGCCTTTCAGGTCTATTTTTATCATTCCTTCTCCAGGGGGATCCAAAATTTTCTTTACAATTTGGTCCCCAAAGTTGGGGGCTTTTTTGTAAATAAATTTAGGCTGTTGGGGCAATATTTCACCCAAATGATGATCTCTGTGTGATATGTGCCAATGTCTCCTATAGATATCTTCAATGTCCCTATATTGACAGTGGAAGCTGGAGATAAATCTAATCTGGTGGGAGTTGGTTACCACCCCATTTTCATTATTATCAGTATCCTTTTGCTTTAGACAATCTGCTCTCGGTATTCTGGCCACATCATCAATAATTTTGTCAACTGTGTCCACCTTATACCCTTTTTGCACAAATCTTCCTTTAAGGACATTGGCTTGTTCATAGTAATCATATAGATCTGTACAATTTCGACGAACCCGTAGTATTTGTCCCCTTGGTATGTTCTTTATCCAAGCCGGGTGGTGTCCACTCCGGATGGACAAATAACTATTACAGTCCGTTGGCTTAAAGAAAACTTTTGTACTCAATATCCCTGAATTTCTTCTAATAGTTAAATCTAGAAAATTAACCATAGTTTCACTAATCTGGAAATCCAATCTAATATTGTTAATATTACCATTTAGATACTCAAGAAATTTCATCGCAGATTCCTCAGATCCCTCCCATATGAATAGGAGGTCATCGATGAATCTACGATAAAATCTTAATTGAGGTATCTGTTTGCTAAAAATATATCTGTCCTCCCACTCTGCCATAAACAGGTTGGCGATGCTGGGGGCATATTTCGCCCCCATTGCAACGCCAACCCGTTGGGAGAAAAAATGATCATTAAACCAAAAATAGTTATGCGATATACAAAAATCTAGTACTTGACCAAAAAATTGTTTTTGTGCATGTGGGATGTCATCTTGCTTGCTTAATGCCCAATTAAGGGCCAAAGAGGCATCCTCATGTTGTATTATAGTGTACAATGAGGCCACATCCGCCTTTACTAAGAACGAGTACTGATTACCTAAACAAATTTCACATAAAATTGGCAAGCACTGCTGAGATATTTTGTAAGAGGGAATCTTACCACATTACAGAACATACTGGTGATTGTATTTGCATATACATTGTGAAAGATATCTGTTGTATAATAACATGGCAGGAAGTGATAATGAATCGAGTTCATCTAGAAACAGCCGGAATGGTAATACTGGCCCAGCTGTAGCTACCTCAAACCAGAAAACGGCTACTGGGTCTCAGAAAAACTTAAGTGGGGTCCTTGACTATGGTGTGACCGAATATATTCGTAAAAGATTAGATCTAGGAGGCAATTTAGAGAAATTTATTAAAGAGGAGAAAGAACATGGCCAGAGGTTAAGTGATAATTTTTTTTATTGAAGATGGTCGGGTTTACCAAATGATTATGGCTTTTGCTAGCGCAAAAAACACAAAAAATCGAGACTGCCTCATTATGGAGTCTTGGCCGACCTTGGGGTTTTTGTGTAATGAAGTTGCCAGACAAATGCCAGTCTTAAAGAGAGAATTGCTGGAAACCCATAACAAAACAGAGACAGTAGAATCCTTGACAATCGAAATCCAACAGGCTAAGAATAGACTCAGACAATCTAAAGAAGGTCAGGAAGAGTTAGTGGGCCAGATCCAAAATGCTCAGGCCTTATATGAAGAATCCCATCACCTACTTAAAAAAACTACAAGAGAAATATCAAAAATATAAACAAGAAATTGTAATATTACAAGCAAGAGAGAAAAAGGCCCTATTGAAGCAAACTCTGCTGCTATAGATAAAGAGAGTGAAGAAGAAATTGAGAGACTCAAATCCGAGCAGAGAGCAATGGAGGGACGGATAGAAAAATGAATGGACCAGTTAGACTATGAATTCATGAGCCGAAGTCGCTTAGAGGAACGGGAAATGGAAAGATGTATATAAGACGGATATGGAAAGACGGATGTGATATTTCCGGGGGACACAGGTAAGTTACGATGAGACAGGGTCAGAAGACATGTCACCCCCTAAGCTGCAAAGATACTCCCCAGAATGTACAGAGGAGGAAGTAGATAGAGCTTCATATTGACAGAAAAGGAAGCCTTGGACCCTAGTTAAAAGATATTCCACCCCTAAAATGATAAAATTCTTAAAATAAACCATTCCTGTTTTTTCTAAGAAGGGATCTCCAACCATCACTGACCATCTTGGAACCTACGGACGTACCTTAAAAATCTTAAACATGCCGGACCATGGTACCAAAATTGAGTTACTGCCATGGATATTTGAAGAAAAGTACAGACAATTCTTGAGTAAACATAGGTGTCAAATGGACTTTGGGCCTACAAAACTGTTACCGCTGCCAAAGCCACGGCCTACAATTTAAAATGTGGCCCTAATCAGAGTCACACAGAATTTCTGGGTATATTGAGAAGCACATACTTTCTGGCTGAAAAGTACCCCAATCCGGACCAGACAGAATTCCAGACTCTATTTTTTGAAGCACTACCTGCTTATATAAAATTAGGACTAGCAAGGGATTTTAAGAAAGGACGTTCCCTAGATTGGTTAGTCAGAGAGAGGGATCACCTGTACTCAATCCAGCAGTCTAGCGAAGGTGGGGTGAAAAGAGAAGCCAAACCTAGCCCTAAAACCATAGCAGCAAATACTGTGACCCCCGCAGCCTCTTGGTTTTCAAACAGAGAGGAAATCATATGCTGAGGCAGTACGAGATGGGAAACCCATGGGACCTCCCAGAGTTTCGCCCCAGCCACAGAAGATGATGGAGGTCAGACAGAGGTTGCCAGGTTACGGTAGTGAGGGTAAAAGGGGCCCGGGCACAGAAATAGCCAGAGGGCATATCTGCAGGGGTCCCAGAACAACCAACAATCAAATTTGAATCAAGATCCCAATTCTAATAGGTACCCCTACTTTAACAGGAACCCTAACTTTAACAGAGACAGAGTACCCACGCTTTAACAGAGACCCCAACTTCCAGGGATACCCCCACTTCAACAGAATCCCAACTTTCATGGGCACCCTGGTTATTACAGAAACCCCAACTTCATGTGAGACCCAAATTTTAATGAAAATCCCGATAACTAAAGGTCACCTCCCAATCAGGAACAGGTCAATAACCCTAGGGTTGGTGTAGCTCCCCAAATTGACCAAAATCAAAGGGAACCACAGGAACCCTTGAGAGAAAGGCCGCAGCATCAAGACCAGAGGAGTGGTGATGAGTCTGATGCATTGCTGCAGTCCCGTCCTGAACGCAACCGGGTCAGGCGACATAGGGCAGGTCGCCAAAGTGCCATGGGCCGGCGAATTGAACAGGTAGAGACACAGATTAATCGGATGTGGGAACAAGTGACACACCTAATTAACTGCCAATCTGCCAACCCGTCTTTTTTAGGGGCCGCTCCTGTGACCGACCCAGGGTCACAGAATGCTTAGAACCCGAGACAGTCCTCCAGCAGGGGACAACCCTGGGTGCGATGACAGGAGACACACACCACACCCCTGACATGCCCGGTGGGATACCTCCTACTCCATGTGCTTCAATCTCAAGTAGGCCCCGCAGGCCATCCTGCAGGAATCATAAGCACAAAGAAGCTGTGACATGCGGTGAGATAAATACCAAATGTAAATTATTGGAAAGCCCACAGATACTCAACCACTCTAATTTCATGTATGAGTTGACTGAATCTGGTGGAAGATATTTCCCTACTGTAAAGGTACATGAGACCGGTGATCACCACATTTCAGGTTTAATTGACACGGGATCCCCAGCCACCATCCTGTCACAGGAACAATTTAATGAAGCAATAAATTCAATGCACAACAAACCAAAACTTAGGAACTTTGATTACTCACTAATCGGGGTGGGGGAGAGCCACTGCAAGTCATGGATACTGCCTGGCTTAAACTCAAATTAGGTAATAAGGAAATTAGGCACCCTGTTATTATTGCAAATCTCCCACATCATCACA
Organism: Lithobates sylvaticus; assembly: GCA_028564925.1. NCBI lineage: Eukaryota > Metazoa > Chordata > Amphibia > Anura > Ranidae > Lithobates > Lithobates sylvaticus. The sequence goes on along the minus strand of CM053033.1, from coordinate 183,853,865 downwards.
TGATAATGGGAATGGATCTCCTTAACCACTTAAGCCCCGGACCAATTTGCAGCCAAAGGACCAGGCCCCTTTTTTCAATTCGGCTCTGCGTCAATTTAACTGACAATTGCGCGGTCATGCAACGTGGCTCCCAAACAAAATTGGCGTCCTTTTTTTCCCACAAATAGAGCTTTCTTTTGGTGGTATTTGATCGCCTATGCGGTTTTTATTTTTTGCGCTATAAACAAAAATAGAGCGACAATTTTGAAAAAAAATGCAATATTTTTTACTTTTTGCTATAATAAATATCCCCAAAAAATATATAAAAAAACGATTTTTTTCCTCAGTTTAGGCCAATACGTATTCTTCTACATATTTTTGGTAAAAAAAAAAATCGCAATTAGCGATTATTGATTGGTTTGCGCAAAAGTTATAGCGTTTACAATATAGGGGATAGTTTTATAGCATTTTTATTAATATTTTTTTTTACTAGTAATGGCGGCGATCAGCGATTTTTATTGTGACTGCAACATTATAGCGGACACATCAGACATTTTTGACACATTTTTGGGACCATTGTCATCATTTATACAGAAATCAGTGCTATTTAAATGCACTGATTCCTATGTAAATGACACTGGCAGTAAAGGAGTTAACCACTAGGGGAGGGGTTACGTCAGTGTGTGTGTGTTTTTTTTTACAGTAGCGGCGATCGGGTCCGCTGGTCCTGCGGCCGCGGTCACTGAGCTTAGGACCGGGTCGCGAGAGCACTCGCGACCCACGGCTGGGCAATTAAAGGGGACGTACTGGTACGTGCTTTTGCCCAGCCGTGCCATTCTGTTGATGTAAATCTACAGGAGGTGGTCCTTAAGCGGTTAAAGAGGATCTGCACCTTAAAAAAAAATATTAAATGTCAGCAGGTACAAATACTGCAGCTGCTGACTTAATAAATGGACACTTACCTATTTCAGGGTCCAGCAATGTCGGCAGCAGATGACGAGCAATCGCTCATCTCTCGGCTGCCCCTGCCGCCATCCACTGTCAGGGAATCAGGAAGTGAAGCGATGCGGCTTCACTGCCTGGTTCCCTACTGTGCATGTGCGAGTCGCACTGCGCGTCTTCACTGGTCCCTGTTGTGTCCTGGGAACACAATCGGTGAGGAGGCGGGGCATCTGCGGCTAGCTGGGGCTAGCTTGTCCCAGAAGTGGGGGCAGATACCTGGATTATACAGGTATCTGCACCCCCTCCCCCCTGAAAGGTGCCAATTGTGGCACCGGAGGGGGGGAGGGTTCCAATGAGTGGAACTTCCACTTTAAGGTGGAGGTCCGCTTTAAGAGGCTCAACACAATTGTTGACTGTGTGAATCAAGTAATGTGGTCACAGGTCAACTCCCTGATTAAATATGAAAGGCTTAAAACTCCCCATTCCCAGAGACACTGCCACCTGGTTGAAGAAAGGCCTGGTCACTATATACTGCTCACTGATTTCTTTGTCACTACATACTGCTCACTGATTTCTTTGTCACTACATACTGTTCACTGACTTACCTGTCACTACATACTGCTCACTGACTTTCCTGTAGCTTTATACTGCTCACTGACTTCCCTGTCACTACATACTGTTCACTGACTCCCCTGTCACTACATACTGCTCACTGACTTTCCATGTAGCTACATACTACTCACTGACTTCCCTGTCACTACATACTGTTCACTGACTTCCCTTTCACAACATACTGCTCACTGACTTCCCTGTCACTACATACTGCTCAGTGACTTCCCTGTCACTATATACTGCTCACTGACTTCCCTGTCACTCCTACTGCTCACTGACTGCCCTATCACTACATACTGCTCACTGGCTGCTCTATCACTACATACTGCTCACTGACTTCCAGGGGCGGACTGACCATTCAGCCACTCGGGCACTTCCCGAGGGCCCCGGGCCACTAGGGGGCCCCATCAGGGTTGCCAGCCTCAGTAAAACCAGGGACAGTATGTCAAAATCTGAGTTTTTTTTACATCTGTTTCTGAAATGTCCCTTACCGACATCCTTTTGGTCTAAAAATCCTGAGATTATAGCTGCCCCACCTCTCTAGTACCTTCTCAGCCAATAGAAACATGTCTGTGTATACTGTGTGTACATGTATGTGTATACTGTGTGATTGTATACTGTGTGGCCCCATAATCTCTGATTGCCTGGGGGCCCCATAATCTCCTATTGCCCGGGGGCCCCATGAGTTGTCAGTCCGCCCCTGCTGACTTCCCTGTCATTACATACTGCTCACTTACTGCCCTGTCACTACACATACTGCTCACTGACTGCCCTATCATTACATACTGCTCACTGACTGCCCTATCATTACATACTGCTCACTGACTGCCCTGTCACTACATACTGCTCACTGACTACCCTATCATTACATACTACTTACTGACTGCCCTATCATTACATACTGCTCAGTGACTACCCTGTCACTACATACTGCTCAGTGACTACCCTGTCACTACATACTGCTCACTTACTGCCATGTCCCTACATACTGCTCACTGAGTGCCCTATCATTACATACTGCACACTTACTGCCCTGTCACTACATACTGCTCACTGAGTGCCCTATCATTACATACTGCACACTTACTGCCCTGTCACTACATACTGCTCACTGACTTCCCTGTCACTACATACTGCTCTCACTGACTGCCCAGTTACTACACATAATGCTCACTGACTGCCCTATCATTACATACTGTTCCCTGACTGCCCTGTCACTACATACTGCCCACTGACTGCCCTATCATTACATACTGTTCACAGACTGCCCTGTCACTACATACTGCCCACTGACTGCCCTATCATTACATACTGCTCACTGACTGCCCTGTCATTACATACTGCTCACTGACTGCCCTGTCATTACATACTGCTCACTGACTTCCCTGTCACTACATACTGCTTAATGACTACCCTAACATTACATACTGCTCACTGACACTAAATACTGCTTACTGACTGCCCTGCTCCTACATACTGCTCAATGACCACTTTACCATTACATGCTGCTAACTGATACTCATACTGCTCACTGACTGCCCTGCTCCTAAATACTGCTCAATGACCACCCTACCATTATATGCGGCTCTATTGACTGACACCTTCTGCTTTTAAGGTAGTGTAAGTTTATAATTTTATAGTGACATCTGTTTTATTATTATTATTTTTTTTTTTTAATTGTAATTTTTATTGGGTTATAAAAGTGTAACAATTATGAAAACAAAGTACATTGTATATTATACCAGTATTGTAAGCATAGTGGATACAAATAGTTATAAGGAGGTTAAAGAGAACAGGTGAACAGTGTCCATAGTGCAGAGCACAGGGGTGATCTGCACATCTCATTAAGAGTTACAAAACAAACAATTCACATGTAGGTAATAAGATTGACAATCCAAGAGTAGGTATATTAATGGATCAGTGAACAATCTTGCGGAGGGTACTCGTAGATTAACACAATATTCAAATAGGTACCAATTAATATACAAATAAAATGAAAATAAAATTAACAAGGAAGGAGGACAGAGAAGGGAAACCAGTACTTTATTTTGGATTAAGACATTTTCCAACGTGTCTACTGGTCTATGAGTCCCATATTCTGATTGATCCCATGGCGCCCATGACTCTTTTGGGTAAACCCTTAACCGGATGCCCCAGTAAACAGTGCAAGGGATCCAACGGGAGCGCTACGCCCACCACCCCCTGTATTAGTTGCCCCACATCCTGCCAGAGGGGCCGTATCAGAGAGCACTCCCAAAAGACATGGAGCAAGGAGCCAACCTCGATTCCACATCGCCAACAGCGGGATGGAACTGAGGGATTAAATTTGTGTAAAACATCGGGGGTCCTATACCAGAACATAAGGATCTTTATAGAGGTTTCACTCTGGGTTACACATCTGGAAGATTTAAATGTAGAAGTCCAAATCTTATCCCATGTTTGGGTCGTTATGGGGTTACCTAAGAGGAGGGACCACTTCCTCATGTAATGATGAGTGGTTTCCGTAAGAGGGGTCGACTCATGGAGGATGCGGTAAATGGAAGATATTAAATGTAACTGTTGTGGCCCCTGGGCGCATAAGTATTCGAAAGCGGTAGGTCTGTCAAGGGTCAGGGAGGAGGACTTGGAGTGGAAGAGATGCCTAACCTGTAAGTAAAAATGGAAGAGGCGGGAGGGAATATCAAATTTTTCACTTATGGTATCAAAAGAGTAGAGCTTCCGTGTAATGGGATGAACCAGATTTCGAAATTGAAACAATGATGCATTAAGCCAAGGGAAAACCCTACCCAAGGACAAGCTGTCTGGTATGGCTGGGTTAAACAGCACATTCATAAGGGGAGGGCATGGAGAGGTAAGGGAATAGCTTTTGAGACTTGCCAGACACTTAGAGTGAAGTTCATTGGAGCAGTACACTGGCGTTTGAAAACAGGGTCTTGTTTTATTATTTTTTATTAGTACGATTCCCTAACTATTTAGTTAGGCCTTGCTAGTTAATTAATTGTTTTTTGCAAAAAAGGTTGCCTAACTCCTGTGATTTTGATCTCTTTCATGTTGTAGATCTCTACCTCTCAAAGATTTCCTCCCACTGCTCCAGGGTATTCAAAAGATTTTGGAGAAACTGTCCACATTTCTTTTGACTTACCCTCTCAATATGTAAATACAGGTCTGAAATAACTCTTGAGCCACTTGGAGTATCTGGGCACAGTGGGAGTATCTTGTCATGCAATGGAAGTTGCGGGTGGTAGTGGGGGCTCAGTTCAACTTTTTCATCAGGGCCCACAGCCTTTAAGCTACACCTCTGGTTGTGGGAGTCTGCAAACTGGAGTTTATTGGAATCTGGAAGCCCTCATTAAAAATAAGGGGGGGGGACCCCAAATACTTGCCCAGCATGCATGAGTAAGGGATACATAATACTCCTACTCAGTCACAAAAAAATGTAAATAGTAAATAAAGGAATTCACATTTTGACAAGCCCTTTATTAAACAATAACCCCCCCCCCCCAAAAAAAATATATATATATATATATATATATATATATATATATATAGAGGAGATAGTAAAAAATCAAACAGTAGTTACTGTAAAATAAAGTACTAAAACAGCGCTAAAAAATGACATCAAAGATAATAAAATCTCTCTGTGAGAAGGTCCACAGGTCATAAATATAGTGAAGAAATAATGTAACGATAGGTAGTCCTTTAAGTGTGACTGAGAAACGTAGTGCACAGTTCAAAAAAATGGGTGACTTTTCTTGTGGTTATGGTATTTCAGGTGTCTATCCAAGCACCGCTTTAATCCCTCTAGATAACTCCACCACGTGAGGCACGCTCCCCTCAGGGGGTTAAACTCACCAGAAGGATAAATCAAACAAGCCTTAAGATATAGAACCTCGTTGCGGTATACACTGCACAAGATACGTCATACATCCAAAAACCAGAACCGTTCAGATCACTTCCTCAGCATGGGTACCACCAGGATTTTAAAGTACCATCAGGGATTCAAGGGTAATTCAGCTCTCAATGTATATGTCATAAAAAATGGAGAGAGTGGCATACATAGTGTAATTTCATTTTATTTTTAAACATTAAAAGCATATCCCTTTAACAATCCCCTTAAGTGTTATGCGTACATTAAAATTTCTTTGGAACAGCGTATAAAGAATATCACTTGCGTGTATAGGATGGAGGCAATTCTCCAATCATCCACAGCGGCACCTGTACCTATCGTTACATTATTTCTTCACTATATTTATGACCTGTGGACCTTCTCACAGAGAGATTTTATTATCTTTGATGTCATTTTTTAGCGCTGTTTTAGTACTTTATTTTACAGTAACTACTGTTTGATTTTTTACTATCTCCTCTATATATTTTTCTTGATTTTAAACAGCTGCTTATTTTAATTTATTTATATAAATACCTCAACTTATTTATATATTTATTTATTGAATCAATCGATCAGTTTGTAACATTGTAGTCACACATCCAGCGCTGAGTAGTGTATATATTTAGGCCACCCAATATACACTCTTTTGTTTTTATATATATATATATATATATACATATATATATATATATCCATCATCAATCACGTTGTCAAACATTGCAGATCCCTGTCAATTACGATGAATGATGACAGCTGACTCACTGATATATTAAAACCAAGAACAACTTCCAGGCCACTAAACAAAAGGACTGGTCTCCTGGATGAGATACTTGACCAAATATGGACATGATTATTTGGTGGCTTTGCACGGGAGCTGTCATTTGAAGCAATGGGGGGACGGTATTGAACATGTTGGCCTACTATAGTTCAAGGGGATTCACTACTTTTTTTTCAGGTTTTTCATGTGTGGTTCCCCATTAAAATTCATAGTCCCCGAGGGTCTGAAATTGAATTTTGGGGGGGGACCCCAAGCCCCTTTTTTGTAAGGCCCCAGTTAACAACGTTAGGATCACTGCTGCTACATGTATCGGTCATAGCGCTACAACTAGAAATTTGACATGGCTAAACACCCATTCAGGTGGGCCATTCACCGAACCTCTGAACAGCCAAAGTTTGGTCCAAACCAGTGTTGGCTCATCTCTGTTGCTAACTTCACCACTGGAAATGCTAGTTTCTTGGCTGCCATGCTGACCCAAGGGCCTTACTAATACACAGAACAAGTGTGCTAATTAGAAAGTATGCCTCTTGCGTGAATTTTAAAGAAAAGTATGGCTGAATTTAAGATTAGACATCATAGCTCGGTGTCTGCAGTTCTTCTGGTGTGAAGGGGTCTTAAAGCTACAACATTAATCAAGGAAGAATTGCATTGGTTCAGAAGACTTCTATTCACCCACCACCACTGCCCCACCAATTACTGGCTCAGTGAGCCAGATACACCTTGCAAATTGTTAGATCACCTTAGGGCACGTCTCTGTAGACTTTTATTTACATCAGATAGGTTTTGCATTCCCATGCAAGTCTATGGGAATGCAAAAACGACTTGAAGCAGGACAAAAGCAAGTTAGAAAAAGGTCAATTGCAGGTCTGATGCACTTGTCAATGATTTCTGAATGATCTCAAAAGCATCTCAAATTGATGTCAAACTGATGCTTCAACACAAACCCAAACCTATCTGAGACAGGCTCTAACACACAGGCATGCTGTTCTTCTCTGGAGTGCCAATATAACTTTCCTTATACAGTATATGAAACACTCCGTAAAAAACAGCTCTTCAACCTGCTCATTCCTATTAGAAAAGTAACTAATAATTGCTTAAAAGTAAATTACTACGTATGTGTAGAGACTGGGTGACACCTGCTGTTCCATCTCCTGCCAAAGCAATGAGCCAGGTACTTTTATCACTTCCTTTTATTTGACTTTGCAGAGCAGGAAGAACAAATGTACTATTTAAAGTGATCTTTTGACAAATATCTAAACAAGCAGTATCGTGAGTATAGTCTTTAGTAATAAAAATGAATTAGTTATTGCGTACCATCATCCATGTATATCATTTTAGAAACAAGGGGTTATTAAACTGCAAACGCAGGTGCTGACTCTGCGTCGGTAGTTTTTACCCACAAGACTTTTGGAGGAACAGGGGATTTGGACTATCTCGGTACTTATAAATGGCCAGTAAATACATAAGGTAGAGAAGATAATAACAAAAGATATTTAATAGAAAAACACATACATGAATAAAAAGTGTACAATGTACAGATCAATTCAATTATTAAAATCAGCTTATAACCACTCCTAAAAGTATAGATATCACAACAGATGAATGCTGGGCTTGCCCGCAAACTTCGCATTTGTCTAAACATAGAGGGGTGGTTCCACGACCGGTTTCGCTGTCTAACCGCTTCTTCAGGAGCAATGTCTGAAATGGATCGTAAGTTTAAGTAGACAGCATAAACACAGCCCAATGAATTTTACATACAAACAATATATACATAATTATAAGATTAAGTGGACCAGCTCACCAATGCAGGTGGAGACACCATCTAGAGGAACCCAACAATTGCCTCCCCCGGCGGATGTGGGTTTTTTTTTGTGGAACAGGCTCTGACATTAGAAAAGAATGTTCATTGAGATTACTATACCAATTAGTAATGGGATAACACCACCGGGTGTGGAAAGATTAAAGTAATAATGTGAGGAAAGGATCCGAAAGATTATTATTTTTATTTATAAAGAATAAGGTGAGAGAATAGGGAGAGGAGAGAAGGAAAGGGAAGAAAAAGAAGGGAAAGGAGAGGGGAAAAGGGGGGAGAGGGAAAGAAAGCAAGAAAACACCGGAAGAAAAAAACCGGGAGGAAAAGAGAAGGGGAAAAGGTATAAGGAAAAAGGGTAGAGAGAGAAAGGGAAGGGATAAGAAAGGAGGGGGGAGGGGGAGGGGGAGGGGAAAGGGGGAAGGGGAAGGGGGGGAGGGAAAGGGAAGGGAAAAAATATATATCAGAGGAAGGGGGGGGGGGATGGGGGAAAAAGAAGGAGGGGGGAGGGGGAGGGGGAAAGGGAAAAAAAGGGACAGAATGGGGAGGGATAAAGAAAGGGGGAGTAGGAAAGCAGAGAAACAATGCTTGGAATGAAAAGAATATGTAGACCCATTATACCATAGAGTAGTACCACACACCACAGTAAATATCAGAAAATAATAGACAAGAACCAACACCTCAAAACTACTAATTATAAAGGATTTTGTATAAATAACTCACAATAAATAATGTCAGGCCAGATTAAGATGCAGGAGCTTCAGGGATTAGCTACATGGTATGGTGCATGATTTTTCCATGATATATGGTTAAACCAGAATTGAATAATCAAAGGCCTAAAGAGGCCTATAATTTTATGCTTAAATCTTGTAAGTATCTAAAAATAAAGATAAGGCAACAAATAAAATTCAATTAGGTAATAAAGGTTAGCACCCACCTTGCAGCTCAGCATCCAAGATTGGCTCTGCAACTGTATCGCTCCGTTTGCTCAATGGCGGTGTAATGACCACCGCCATATAAGCACCCCAACCCATGACGTCAGACTCCGCCGCAGGTGCGGTGTGCGCTAATGCCAGGGGTCAGCCTGTCTACGTAGCCAGGTGGGAGGATCAGCCCGAAATGTGCACCAGTCAGCCGTCACACAGGTCACGCAACGCGGCTCACAGTCCATGACGCCGCATGCGTGATAACTCCTGTGCCCGCGCATGCACCAAAAGAGGCCAAGTGCGTGCGCAACAGGGATGATAGGCAGAGATGACACTGATTGGTAAGGCACCAATCAACCGCCGAAAGTATCACGCAAAGCGGGCCATCGTCATGGCACCGTCGTGCGTGATCGCTCCAGTGCCCGCGCATGCGCAAAAAGAGCCTGATGCTCGTGCAATAGGGACGGCCGAACAAAGGTAACGTACATCGCTGTGACACCTACCATCTGATTGCAACGCACCGGAAACAGCCCCATGGAAGAAACCAAGGCTATGTCCGGTAAGAGGGACATACACAGTACCTTCAAGACAGGCAAACATACGCCGAGGGGGGCCCTGAAATAATCGGGGTAGGCTCTCACTGAGTAGTCTCACTAGTAACCTGTCGAGGTAAATGGACCCACTTTTTACAGCAAACAAGTAAAGAATACAATGAAAAAATCCAATTTGCATGTAAGCATGATACATAAACATGGGAGGATTTTTGAGTCTCCCATATATTTTTTTTCTTTTTTTTTTTTTTTCCACATCAGAGAGCATCAAAGAGATTTTTGTTCAACTTGACGTTCATTTATATCTCTTCCATAGAAATCATCATTGTGGAACTTTCATTTTTATTGAAGTTTAAAGTCAGAATTTACATCGTATATGTAACATCAAATTGTCAACAGTGAGTATCATTTGGCATGAGGTATATTCAAACAGCATAAAATAAACGGCCCCTGGTCCCAGGGGTTTAACAGTAATATTATCTAAAGCCAACAATACATGCCATAAAATAAACGGCCCCTGGTCCCAGGGGTGTAATATTATCTAAAGCCAACAGGACATGCCATATTAACTGTAACCCGTCTAGGGTTGAGCCCTGGGGAGTGGTTGACATCGGTCTTCAAAGAAATAAGGTAACAAGGTTAGAGGGGGAGAGAGGGAGCAGAGTAGATATGGGGGGGGGGGGGGGGGGGAGAGAGGTAAGAGAGAGAGAAAAGGAGGAGGGGGGGGCGGGCCCGGGTGGGTCCCAGCACAGCACGTTCAATCAGGTTGGCTGGGCTGATGCTCAGCCCACTCCCTGTGGTGATATTAGTTTTTTCAGAGAATCCGATGAGGAGAACTCGATCCATATAAGCCATTGGAGCTTATATTTTTCGAAGGAATCATTTTCCAAGGCTAACATTTCCTCCATGCGCATAATGTCATTAACGGTGGAAACCCATAGAGATAGGGGGGGGGGCTGGTGGTGGTCTTCCAGAACATGGGGATTATTTGTCTAGCGGCTGAGAGGAAGAAGCGCAGTAGGGAGCGTTTTTGTGATGGTATAGAGCCTGGGAGCATAGATAGGAGGGCAATTTCAGGGGATGGAGGAAGAGGTTTGTCATACAGATTGCTATATACTGAAAAAACCTGTGTCCACAGGGGGCGCACAAGTTGACACTCCCACCATATGTGTAAGTAACTGCCATCAGCCGAGCCGCACCTCCAGCATGTGGGGGGCACGGATGGGAAGATGTTGTGCAGTGTTTGAGGGTCCCTATACCATCTTGCTAACAGCTTGAAATTTTTCTCTTGATTGTAACATGACGTTGAGGTCTTGTGCGTAAAATAAAATGACTTCAGCCAGTCGGTGTCGGTAAATTCCTTTCCCAGGTCCCTGGACCACCTCCTGGTGTAAGATGGAGGATGTTTGTGTAGGAGGGTATGTTGTAGTGTGTACATAGCGGAGAGCGAGTGTTGTGGAGGTTCGGAGAGAGAGCACAGCTGTTCGAATTCTGTGAGGGGTCTGTGTATCTGAGAGGAGGAGAAGAGAGATGAACAGAATGATGTGATCCTTATGGCTGTGAGCCAATTACCCCGACCCCCCGGTAGAACCGGTTTGCCAGAGGTGGTGTCTACAAACGACCTCGCCACTGGCCACTCAGTGCGGAGATAGGGGCCTATTGTGAGTGATCCTTCTCCCTGAGGTACATCTGGGTGGTCGAATAGCGGGGTAAGGGGTGAGGGTTCCGAGGACAGTAGGGGCTGCATCCCTTTCTTATACCACAGATGTAAGGCGGCAGCTGTTAGCGGGGACGTTGAGAATAGGTGTATAGATTGCCCGTGTCCCCACAACAAAGCTCGAAGATCGTGGGGAGATAGGTCCTGTTCTACCATAGTGGATGCTTTATTGAGGGGGCGTGGGAACCATTCAGTGATTCTGGCCAGAAGAGCTGCTTTGTGGTATAGCTCGAAGTCAGGAAGGCCCGCACCTCCTTGGGTTTTGGGGTATGTGAGAAGCGTGTGTTTGATGCGGGGCATACCTTGGTGCCACACAAATCGAATGGACATAGAACGTAGGAGATTGAAGAAGCGTTTTGGGACTGAGATGGGCACTGTTTGGAAGATATAGAGTAGTTTGGGGAGTGTGTCCATTTTTAAAGTGTTTATGCGTCCGAACCATGGCAAGGGAGTAGTGTTCCAGTCATCTAAGTCTTTACGTAAACGGGTCACCAGGGGCAGATAATTTAGGGCATACAGTTCCGATAAATCGGCCGGTATCTGTATTCCCAAGTAAGATATACTCCTGGCACTCCATTGGAAGGGAAAATTGGCTTGTACCTGGGTTAGAGTATGCGTGGGGAGGGAAATATTAAGGGCTTCCGTTTTGGCTATATTTAGTTTAAAGTCGCTGAACTTCCCGAATCTATTGAATTCCAGTAACAGTGAGGGTAAGGATGTGTGTGGTTGTTGTACGTAGACCAACAGGTCATCCGCATAAAGAGATAGTTTGTATTCTGCGGAGGGTGTCTGTATGCCCAGGATGGAAGTGTTGCCTCGTATTGCCTGTGCTAGGTGTTCTATTACTATGGCAAATAGCAGCGGAGATAGAGGGCATCCCTGTCGCGTGCCATTTGAGATCTGGAACGGTGTGGATGAAGTGCCATTGACTAAGACCGAAGCGGAGGGATTAGAATATAGTGCCATTACTTTGGACACGAATGTAGGTCCAAGACCTATTTGTTCTAGAGATAGGCGTAAGAAGTCCCAATTTACTCGGTCAAAGGCCTTCTCCGCATCGAACGAGAGTAGGCAAGCCTTTAAGTTGTGTTTCCTTATGTAAGAGATGAGGTGGATGGTCTTCGTGGTGTTGTCCCTGGCCTCGCGTCCAGGGACAAAACCTACCTGGTCTCTATGTATAATGGTGGGCAGATAGGGGGAGAGGCGGGTCGCCAAGACCTTGGCATAGAGTTTGATGTCAATATTGAGAAGAGAAATCGGTCTATAGCTCCCGCATTGTGAAGGATCTTTACCGGGTTTCGGGATAACTGATATATTAGCGGACAGTAGGTTGTGTGAGGGTAGATGTGCGTTATCGACAGCATTAAACGTCGAGGCTAACAGTGGGCAGAGTGAGGAGGCGAACGCTTTATAAAACCTGGGGGAAAAGCCATCAGGGCCTGGGCATTTACCTGATTTTAAGCCCTTAGCGGCGACAATAAATTCCGCCGTTGTTAGTGGTTCTTCTAGGGTAGATGTGTGCTCGGGGTCAATTTGTGGTAGGGCAGTCTCCCTTATATAGTCCGTCATGTCAGCTAAGCGTGTACACCGCCCGCTGTCAGTTTCTGTTTGGGGGCGCAGATTATATAGGTCAGCGTAATAAGATTTAAAGGCCTCTGATATGCCTTGGGGGTTATGTATCTTCCGTTGGTCAGGCGTGCAGACGTAGGGTATCGGTTTACGTGGGGGCCGGGGGTGTAGGACCCTGGCTAGATGCTGTCCGCATTTGTTCCCGAAAGCGTAATGATAGTTGCGGCCCTTGTCTCTGGCTATGAGGGAGTGCGCATCTAGTAGACTAAGGAGTTCCCTGCGGGCGTTAGATAAGTCTACGTAAGTCGTCGGATTTGAGTCTTTCTTGTGTAATGCTTCAAGCGATTTTATTGCCGCTAGTAGCCGGGATATTTCCGCGGTCCGTGCTTTTTTAAGGCGGGAACCGTGTTGGATGAAGACACCTCTCAGTACACACTTCAGGGCCTCCCATTTGGTCAAGGGATTAGTGTCATCAGCGCGATGGACCTCAATAAAGTCCTGGATCGCCTGCTCAATGGCTGCAACACACGGAGTGTCTTTTAATAAGTTGTCATTCAATCTCCACGATGTCCGTACTCGGGACAACCGTGGAGGGGCCAGGCTGAGGTGTACTGGGGCGTGATCAGACCATAATATGTTCCCTAGGGAAACCTTCAGCGGTGTGTCTAGTAGGGCTTGGGAGATTAAAAAGTAGTCGATACGACTATACGAGTTGTGTGCTACAGAAAAACAGCTGTAATCTCTCTCGAATGGGTGTTGCACCCGCCACACATCCACAAGTTGTGCAGAGAGCAGGAGTGTCTTTATCTGTGTGAGTGCATTGTGAGATAAGGTTGACTTACCCGAGGAGGAGTCCAGGGCCGGAGAAAGGGTTACATTCAGATCACCACCTAATATAAAGCACGGACCTCCAAATGAGAGTAGCTTACCAACCACCTTAGAGAGAAAGGACGCCTGGTCCTGATTGGGTCCATAAACATTAGCCACTGTGAAAATAGAAGAATTGCATTTTAGTTTAAGAAATATGTACCGTCCTAGCGGATCAATAAGGGAGTCCAGTATTTCTGGGTGGAATGATTTGTGGAAAGCTATTGAAACCCCTTTGGATTTCGATATTGGGTTCGTGCTATGGAACCACTGGTGGTAGTGGGGGTTTTTAAGCGTCGGGATCGCTGATTCCCGGAAGTGTGTTTCCTGCAACAGCAAAATTTTGGTCTTGGCCTTATGGAAGTGGTATAACACTTGACTTCTCTTTTCTGGAGTATTAAACCCTCTGCAATTATAGGAGGCTAGGGTTATATTATCAGGTGACATCATCACAGAGGTGTAAGGGGGGTGTGCGAGTATGAATCCTTACCTGTGCTGGTACTGAGGTCCGCCCGGACCAAACCCTAGGGGGGTTAGGGGGGATAGTTTGGGGTGAGAGAGGAGGAGAAGGAATAGGGGGGGAGAGAAGGAGAGAGGGAGACATCAGGCCACAGTATGGCAGCAATAAACAAGCAAAGAAAATATACAGTAAAACGTCAATCTTCTGCATCAAACTAATTCTCAAAAGAGAAACGTAGTGCACCAATCGGCACTCGTGGTCCTAGTGGGGGGTAACTGTGGAAAGCGCATGGAGTGCTTCCCGGTCCCCTGCACCCTGGGGGTGTCAAAACAGAGGTTTACTAAGGATAACCGATAACATTGTTCACAAAACCTATAAAACATGGGTCAGGTCAGGCCCCGGGGCCTGGTCCAAATAAAGAAAAAAAAAAAAAAAAGGGTAAAAAAAAAAAAAAATAATGATGAGGGGAGACAAAGTGCAAAAAAAAAAAAAAAAATAGAGTCAGTGGCAGATCCGACTGACTTGGCGTAGTATAAAGCACTCTTGTAGTATCCTTGATCACCCAAGGGAAGTAGTTAACACTGCCAGTGTAAGTGCAATTCGAGGTGGTTCACGTTAGCCGTGTCCGGTCCAGCTTTGTGTTCGGGCAGTGGTGTGTTATATGTCGGCAGTCTTAGGTCGGCATTAGAGCGGAGTCTGCCATGGGGGCTCTTCGTGTTTAGCAGGATGGGCTTCCGGAGGGGTAAAATGAGGCAAAACGGCATATCCGCGGCGATTTGGGTCTTCTGTTTAAGTTCAGATGTTGGGGGATACAAGGTGTACAGGTGTTGTGGACCCCCACCTCAGTAAATAACTGTCAGTCAGCGTGTGCCAGTCATAGTGGTGTGAGGGGGGGGCCCGCAGGCTGAATCAATAAGTTGTGACAGCGTCCATCTTTTTGATTTCAATCATCAGGGGGTCTGTGTGGGGAGCTTCTCTGGCGTTTGTGTTTGCCACCCTTCAGCCATTGAGGTTGGAATGGAAGGCCAGGGGTCGTGGGTTGTATAGGCCAGTCAGGCAGGGCTATTTGAGGTAGTTCCAGTGTGCTTAGGAACCTGGGGAGGTCACCCAGTGTGCGAAATAGTGCAGTCTTCCCCTCGTGGCGGACTCGGAGTTGGAAGGGGAACCTCCATTGATATTTAATTTGTTTCTCTTGGAGGACTGCAGTGATGGGCTTGAGGGCCCGGCGCATAGCCAGGGTCTGACGTGAGAGGTCCGGCAGGAGCATAACTGGAACATCATTTAAACGGATGGAGTCCTGTGTACTGGCAGCCCTCATAATCTCCTCTTTGACCTTGTAATAGTGGACCCTGCAGAGCGTGTCCCTGACAAAAGAGGAGTCAGTGTTTCTGGGGCCAGAGGTCCTGTGGACCCTGTCTAGCTCTATGTGGGTGTCTTTGGGCTTCTGCAGTAGCTGGTTAAAGATGGCGGTCACTGCCCCAGCTAAGTCCTTGGGCTCCACTGACTCAGGGATACCACGTATCCTGACATTGTTCCTTCTATTACGGTTCTCAATGTCGTCCTGGTGGTACATGAGCTGCTGTATCATAACTGTGTGGGAGTTTAGGGTCTCCTCATGTGTTTGCAGAGTGGTACAAATGCCATCTGTAGTGTCCTCTATGTCTTCCATGCGTGCCCCCAGGTCCCTCTTAAGGTCAGCTATCTCCCTCTTATAGCTCTTCTCCATGCGGGAGACACAGTGCTCAAAGTCATGTTTAGTGGGTAGGGAGCGCAAATAAGCATGCATGGATCGCATCTGTGATTCCATGTCCCATCCATCCCCTGAGCACAGCGATGCCTGGGAGAGACTGTGTGGGCTGTGGGGGTTGTATAGGGGGGGTTCTAAGTCCGCTAGGGAGGCTGAGCGGCCCCTGCTGTGTACCTGTATGGCGTCTGCTGGTTCAGAGCGGGCTGGAGAGGTGGACGCCGGCGCCATCTTGGAAGGCTTCTGGTTCATGAAGGCCGCGGACGAGCGGGTCACAAAGCGGCCGATGTCCCCCTGATTTCGATCGCTGGCGGGCTTGGACTGGTCCCGGGGCTTCCCCTTCCCCATCGGAGCAATTTGGGATATGTATCGTCACCGGATCAGCGGTTAAATCCCCGAGGGTGTCGTGAGGACCGGGAGCAGCCGCGAAGTGCGTCCTACAGCTCCATGCGCTAGGCCACGCCAACCGTGTTGTTTGTGTATTAAATCCCAAACTTTAAAAACGTGTCTAGTTATTATCTGTGTATTTAATCCCATCTCCCTATATTTCGGAGGGCTCCAAATCCCTACTCTTAAATCTACCTCACTTATATCTTTTTCTAATTGCACCCATTGCTTTTGACTCTCCTTCCGTGACCACTCTACTGCTCTCGACAGTATCACCGCGTAATAATAATTTTTAATATCAGGGACACCAAGACCCCCCTGGTCTTTATTTTGTTTCAGAATGTCTCGCGATATCCTAGGTTTCTTATTATGCCACATGAACCTATTCATAATAGCTTTTAAAGTTTGAAGATAGTAATCAGGGAGAGGGATCGGCATCATGTGAAACTTGTAAGTGATTTTGGGTAAAATCAGCATTTTCACTGTGTTTATTCGGCCTACCCACGAAAGGGGCCTGTACTGGATTTTTTTAAATTCTTTTCTGATTTCATCCAATAACGGGATGAAATTATCGCTATATAGCTTTTCCATTGAGTTTGCTAATTTAATCCCTAAGTACTTTAATCCCTTTTGTTTCCATGGGAACTGAAACTCTCTTTGTAGGCCCAACGCATCTTTTTTCCCTATATTTATGTTTAGAATTTCTGACTTATTAATGTTTATTTTAAAGTTTGATACCTTTCCATATTCTTTTAGGACCTCTAGTAATTTTGGCATTGATGTCTTGGGTTCCGTGATATAAAACAGTAAGTCATCCGCAAACGCCGCTACTTTGTGTTCACTGTCTCCTACTCTAATTCCTTTTATATTGTTATCAGATCTAATAGTTGCCAATAATGGTTCAATTGAAAGGACAAATAGCAGCGGGGATAGGGGGCACCCCTGTCTTGTCCCGTTGCTCATAGAAAAGGGGGAGGAATGATCTCCGTTGATCTTTATTGTTGCAGTCGGATTTTCATATAGAACCCCGATTCTCTGCAACATAATTTTGCCTAAACCCACGAACTTTAGGGTCTCCATCATGAGCCCCCAGTCTACCCTGTCGAATGCCTTCTCGGCATCTATCGACAGGAATAGACCGGGGAGCCCATCTGTTTTTAATTTTTGGAGTAATAATAACGTTCTAATTCCATTATCCCGTCCTTCCCTTGTAGTGACAAAACCTACCTGATCTACATGGATCAGTTCCCTCATATGATTTTTTAACCTATTTGCAAGGATTTTAGCATATAACTTTGTATCGAAATTAAGTAGGGATACCGGTCTAAAACTTGAGCAACAACTATCGTCTTTCCCTTCCTTCAAAATGAGCGTTATTAAGGCTTTCTGTGCATCTCGACTCAGTCCATATTCTGTTCCCAATCCGTTGAAATATCTACAAAGTCTTGGTACCAAAATCTTACTGAATCTCTTGAGATACAGGATCGGGAATCCATCCGGTCCCGGGCTTTTCCCGGTCACTGTATCTGTCAACGCGCCAAGGAGCTCGTTTTCAGAGATAGGAGCATCCAGATCCATACTGTCCTCAGTAGATAATCGGGCAATTCCTGAGTTCATCAGGAATTCTATTATTTTATTCTTTTTGTTCTACATCTGTATTATCTTCGTTTACATTGTACAAGGTTTTATAGAAACGCTGGAAGACTTCTGCAATATCTTTGGACTTAAATACTAGGTCCCCTTGTTTATTGCGGATTCTTTCGATGTAATTCCTCGCTTTTTTTTCTTTATGGTTTTAGCTAGATGTTTTCCAATTTTGTTACCCCAAAGGTATTTGTCTTTCAAAATCGCATTATAGACCCTTTTAGTATTTTGCGTTAATATATCCTTTAATTCTTCTCTTTTTATTATAAGGTGATGGTATAACTCCTGATGATGTCCCTCTGAATTCTTATGGAGTTGTTCTAATCTAAATATTTCTTCCGTTAACTCTTTAATTTTATTTGTTCTTTCCTTTACTTTCCCCGAGCCCATCACGATAAAGATACCCCTTATATATGCCTTATGTGTTTCCCACAATGTGGAGTGTGATATGTCGTTTGATTCGTTAGTTTCAAAGAAAAAAATTAATTCCTCTTGTATTTTTTCCACATCTTGCTTTTCAATAAGGAGCACTTCATTTAACCGCCAATTTGAGAACGGCTTTGGTATCTTACATTCCTCTAGCGTCATCGTAGCTGGTGAGTGATCTGAAAAGGTGGAAATCTCTATATGGGCTTCTGTAATATTTGACAATGTGTTATGATCTACAAACATGTAGTCAATACGCGAGTACGTCCCGTGCACGGGAGAGAAGAAGGTGTAATCTCGGGTGCTTGGGTTTAAACTTCTCCATGCATCCATCAGTTGGTTTTGATGAAATATCTTTTTCAATTTTTTTAGAGGTACACCTCCCGTCTCCCGTGAACGGGACGAACTATCCTCACCCGGGTTCATACAAAGGTTCAAATCTCCTGCCATTATGACCATCCCTTGCCTAAAATGAGGAAGGGTACGTATCATCTTCTTCATAAATTCTATTGGCCTTTTGTTTGGTGCGTAGATGTTACCTAAAGTAAGTTGTAATTCGCCTATTGATCCTCTTAAAAAGAGATATCGCCCCTCTGGGTCCGCTACCCTTGCATCTTCTTTAAACAATAGTACCTCAGAAAATCCTATCGCCACTCCTTTAGCTTTCCTTGTCGTTGAATCCGCATATACCCAAGTAGGGTGTTTTTTAGAATATCATTTTATATTAGCTCCTTGGAATAGGTGGGTTTCCTGGAGAAACACT
This sequence comes from Lithobates sylvaticus, assembly GCA_028564925.1. Taxonomy (NCBI): domain Eukaryota; kingdom Metazoa; phylum Chordata; class Amphibia; order Anura; family Ranidae; genus Lithobates; species Lithobates sylvaticus. The sequence goes on along the minus strand of CM053033.1, from coordinate 183,834,804 downwards.
ATGTCTGCTTGGTGCTGTTTAAGCTCTTTTAATATTTTATGTCTTTTGGCCGGGTTGTTTAGACCCCGGACGTTATATGTTAGGAACTTAATCTAGGACTTTTCCTTTTATTTTTAGTTTTTGGAGAGAGGCACCTCCCCTTTTCTTTCCCCCCCCTACCCCATTTCCCAACCCCACATCCCCCCTCCTCCCTTCCCTCCCTCTCCTGCCCTCCCACTCCCCACCCCCCCCCCCCCCTCCCTCTCCTCCCACCCGGTTCTCCCACCCCACTCCTTCCCTCCCGTCCACCCTTCCCTTCCACCACCTGGCCTATACCGGCCTCTAGGCCTTTGGCGAATCAGAACCATCCTCTTCGCCTCTGGACTTCATTCTCAGAGGTGGGGCTCCGACCTCTTCACCCCTTCCACCCCCCCTCCATCTCCCATCATAAGGAAGTATATGATGGGGGGGTGGGAGGGCCACCCAGACGGCTTCTATTTCTTTTGTAAGAAAGCAAAAACTCTCCCCCCCTCCCTTCGCCTCCCCTCTCCCTCTCCCTCCCCCCTCTGCGTCTCTATTAAAGATTGGCATCCTGAATCAGAATAGAAAACATATATAAACAATATCAAATAGATTTAAACCCCACTCCCAAGAAAAAGAACAAACGCTAGGGGAGATTCCATCATGGGGGTGGTGGAAAGGACCTCTCCCCCTTAAATGGGGGCGTATGCTAAGCCCTCCCTGTCCCATATCACCACATAATCCGCAGTAGCTATTGTAATGCCAATTTAAGATTAATCCAGGCCTTCTCTAGCGCACCATTCCGGAAGTTCTACCGGATGTAGATCTAGGTTTTTACAGAAATCTAGCAGTTCTTCTGGATGCTTTAATTTTACCGATCTACCCTCTTTAAGCAATCAGCTAGCTTGTGGGTGCTGAGGTACTGGGTGGAAGGGAGAGTAGGCGTGATACATTAAAAAAAAAGCGATATATATGGCTGTAAAGGAAAACCCAGGAAAAGCGAGACAAAACAAAAAAAAAAAAAAAGGGCAAAGCCACAGAGTGAAACACTTCACGTCAGAGAGGGACTATGGGTTATAACTCTGATATAGAGCGCCTACTGTGCACATTTCCTTAATACTTCAGGCTTTTCACCACCTCACATGTTTATTCATCTATGATCCTCTATATAGGTCAACGTTCCAATAGAGAGAGGAATGTTTACTATGGGAGTTCAAGTCAACACTTGCTGTGTATTCCTGTGTATTCCTGTAGATATATCTTGTAGCATGTACTTTATAATAAACATCCACTCCCGTTTACCTCATGGGTCACTCCCGGGTTACCGGCTAGTTTTACTGATCAACGTAAGTACATTTCTTTGCCGCATCTATTTTACAGGACTAACAGTCATAGCCAACAGACCCAGACAGTTTTCTCATATTTGCAGTTATGATTTAATATTTCCCCTCCTTTCTTCACTTCTTAACTTTCTTTACTTTTCCGACAAAGAGAGATATTTAAAAGGTGTTTCTTACCCTTTCCATGGAGGTTCTGTAAGATGATGTTACCCCTTTAAATAAGGGGGACTTACCCATCCGGGTATTGTTGTTTTTCCTCCTGTCGCCAGGAACGGTCCTGCAGTGAGGGATTGAGGGGGAGTGAGAGGAGTGTTGCCCTGAGACGCCGTGCGATGGTATGAGGGGGGGTCGGGATCCGTTATGAGAGGTCAGCGGGGAGATCAGCAGGGGTGAGAGCAAGGGACCACACGGGAGCTCATTGCCGCCGACGCCACTGATTAAACTACCGTTGCCGCGTGATGTATGCTAGCGTCAGCCGGGTATTGCGCTCAGCTTGGAGGATCTGTTTCCTCCTCGTGTGGCGTGGAGTCCCTGGTTCAGCGCATGCCTCTGTTCTTCCGTCTGGGCGTCCTCTCCTAGGCCGAGCCCCTCCCTCTGCTGGACGTGCTCCGACCTACGTCCTCATCCCCGTGGATACCCCATATATTTTTTACACACCTTGAGCAACACATTGGGATCATTAATTCACAGTGTAAGCCCCCATACACACGCGCAGATTATCCGAGGACCAGGTCGGTCGGATCCTGTCTGTCGTACTTTGTCCGATGTTGTTGTTGCGTACACACGGTCGGACAACGTTGTCGGAATTTCCAGTCTGCAAGAACGTCGTGACGTAAGTCGTCTTCCACGAGACTAGAAAAGGGAAGTTCAGCACCACGTCAGGCACCCGTTGGGCTCCTTCTGCTGATCCCGTGTTTATCGCGAGTTAGTCGAAGTTTGGTGACTTAAGATTCGCGCTTCTCAGTTTTCTGACTCAGATCGTTACTGCTCTTCAGTTTGTGCTTGTCGTGCGTATCTGTTTATTAGTGCGTGTAGTCAGTTCGCATTTGTTGGTCATTGCGGCCTATATCTTGATATAGGACGCTTTGATTTGCACTGCTTATTGTCTGCTCGTTTCTGGTATTCATTTCGTTCTTTCAGGCCTTGCTGTTTATCGGTGCTTTCTGTTTGTCCGTTCTGACCAGCCGACCTTTTGTGAGCGATGTTTCCCGTACGTACTCGTCGCCGAGTTCGTGCTGTACGCGGAATTGGTGTCGGGCTTTTAGCTTTGACCCAAGACCTGTCCATGAACAGAGTGACGAGGAGTATGTGGACCAAGAATTGGTTGCTTCAGCGTGATCAGTTCTCGCACATGCCTTTGCTTCGTGAGATCCGGGAGAATAATCCTGATGATTTCAGGAACTTTCTCCGGATGACGGACCCCGATTTTCACCGTCTTTTGGCTTTGCTGACCCCTTTTATCAGCCGGCAGGATACCTGCATGAGACAAGCCATCACTCCGGAGCAGAGGCTTGTTGCTACGTTGAGGTACTTGGCGACAGGGAGAAGCCTTCAGGATTTGAAGTTCTCTTCAGGTATCTCTCCCCAGGCCCTGGGAATCATTATTCCAGAGACCTGTTCTGCCATCATCGAGGTCCTGCAGGAGGACTATATTAAGGTAACATTTCTACTTTACTATTCCCTTCTATGTATGCTCTGTTTGCTAATGACTTGTATTTTTGTCCTCCTTCCAGAATTACCATGCTTGCAATATGTTCTAATATGCTCTAATATGCTGTGCCCCTTTTCTCCTTCATGCATTTTTCCCTTCACTTACCTCCCCAGCATGCTCTTCTGGCCCAATAGACACCTATGGCCTAGTCCCTTAAGCAATGTATTTTGTCTGCTGCATAGTATTGTTTTCCCCCAAACACCCCCTAAAACATGCACCAATGTTTGCTGTGTTTTTTACTTCATGTAGAGCCCCTTTTTTTTTTTTTGTGGGGGGGGGGGCAAACTCATTAGGAACCCCCTCCCCCAACTGCTCTGTCAGATGGTAACAATCCTCTATCTGCTGCCTTTCACAGGGTCAATACACACTATATACCTACCTCTTTATAGTGGGCATCTTTAGGGATGAATTCAGCAAAGCATGTAGTGCAAGGGGCTGGCTCCATACTTTTCATTTCCTCTTTTTTTGTGTTCTTTCCCTCCTATTAGCTTGCTTGGTAATTTCAGAATGTCACAATGTGCTTACCTTTTTTTTTGGGGGGGGGGGGGGGTTTGAAATGTTATTTTATCTTTCCTGGGGGCTGCCAATAGTGTTAAGTACAGAGGGTCTGGCCAAACTAGCACACATTATTGAGCCATTTGGCAATCAATGAAGTGCAGAGGGTTACCTGTCCAACACACCCCCCCCCCCCAAAACCCTAGTTATTGCCAATGGCCCATCAGAAGTGGGGGGATTGATGTGGGGTGAGTAATCTGCGAAGGGGACCCTCTAATTTTCTGTGCAAATACTTTCCAGCCTGAACGGTTAAAGTATGCTCTTGTTCCAAGATGTTGATTGTCTAATCTGCTTGCAATGTTTCTGTGCAAAGTGACTAATTTTGTTTTATTGTTTCACTCCACAGTTCCCTTCCACGCCACAGGAATGGCAGACTGTGGCCTCTAACTGCGGAGGGGCAATTGATGGGAAACACGTCCGCATCGTCCCACCGCCCAACTTGGGGTCCTACTATTATAATTATAAGGGGTTTAATAGTGTAGTGATGTTGGCGGTGGTGTCGGCAACATACGAGTTATGTATGTGGACGTGGGGATGAACGGCCGGATCTCGGATGGTGGTATCCTCTTTAACCGCTTAAGGACCACCTCCTGTAGATTTACGTCAACAGAATGGCACGGCTGGGCAAAAGCACGTACCGGTACGTCCCCTTTAATTGCCCAGCCGTGGGTCGCGCATGCTCTCGCGACCCGGTCCTAAGCTCAGTGACCGCGGCCGCAGGACCAGCGGACCCGATCGCCGCTGGTGTCCCACGATCGGGTCACAGAGCGGAAAAACGGGGAGAGGTCTGTGTAAACAAACCTCTCCCCGTGCTTCCTACACTGCCTGTCACTGATCGGCTGTTCCCTGTCATTGGGAAAGCCGATCAGTGACGTCAGACGCAAAGCCACGCCCCCCCCTACTGTAAAAAAAACACACACACACTGACGTAACCCCTCCCCGTCCCCTAGTGGTTAACTCCTTTACTGCCAGTGTCATTTACATAGGAATCAGTGCATTTAAATAGCACTGATTTCTGTATAAATGATGACAATGGTCCCAAAAATGTGTCAAAAATGTCTGATGTGTCCGCTATAATGTTGCAGTCACAATAAAAATCGCTGATTACTAGTAAAAAAAAAATATTAATAAAAATGCTATAAAACTATCCCCTATATTGTAAACGCTGTAACTTTTGCGCAAACCAATCAATAATCGCTAATTGCGATTTTTTTTACCAAAAATATGTAGCAGAATACGTATTGGCCTAAACCGTTTTTTTATATATTTTTTGGGGATATTTATTATAGCAAAAAGTAAAAAATATTGCATTTTTTTCAAAATTGTCGCTCTATTTTCGTTTATAGCACAAAAAATAAAAACCGCATAGGCGATCAAATACCACCAAAAGAAAGCTCTATTTGTGGGAAAAAAAGGACGCCAATTTTGTTTGGGAGCCACGTTGCATGACCGCGCAATTGTCAGTTAAAGTGACGCAGTGCCGAATTGCAAAAAGGGGCCTGGTCCTTTGGCTGCTAATTGGTCCGGGGCTTAAGTGGTTAAGGAGATCCATTCCCATTATCATGTGATGATGTGGGAGATTTGCAATAATAACAGGGTGCCTAATTTCCTTATTACCTAATTTGAGTTTAAGCCAGGCAGTATCCATGACTTGCAGTGGCTCTCCCCCCCACCCCGATTAGTGAGTAATCAAAGTTCCTAAGTTTTGGTTTGTTGTGCATTGAATTTATTGCTTCATTAAATTGTTCCTGTGACAGGATGGTGGCTGGGGATCCCGTGGCAATTAAACCTGAAATGTGGTGATCACCGGTCTCATGTACCTTTACAGTAGTGAAATATCTTCCACCAGATTCAGTCAACTCATACATGAAATTAGAGTGGTTGAGTATCTGTGGGCTTTCCAATAATTTACATTTGGTATTTATCTCACCGCATGTCACAGCTTCTTTGTGCTTATGATTCCTGCAGGATGGCCTGCGGGGCCTACTTGAGATTGAAGCACATGGAGTAGGAGGTATCCCACTGGGCATGTCAGGGGTGTGGTGTGTGTCTCCTGTCATCGCACCCAGGGTTGTCCCCTGCTGGAGGACTGTCTCGGGTTCTAAGCATTCTGTGACCCTGGGTCGGTCACAGGAGCGGCCCCTAAAAAAGACGGGTTGGCAGATTGGCAGTTAATTAGGTGTGTCACTTGTTCCCACATCCGATTAATCTGTGTCTCTACCTGTTCAATTCGCCGGCCCATGGCACTTTGGCGACCTGCCCTATGTCGCCTGACCCGGTTGCGTTCAGGACGGGACTGCAGCAATGCATCAGACTCATCACCACTCCTCTGGTCTTGATGCTGCGGCCTTTCTCTCAAGGGTTCCTGTGGTTCCCTTTGATTTTGGTCAATTTGGGGAGCTACACCAACCCTAGGGTTATTGACCTGTTCCTGATTGGGAGGTGACCTTCAGTTATCGGGATTTTCATTAAAATTTGGGTCTCTCATGAAGTTGGGGTTTCTGTAATAACCAGGGTGCCCATGAAATTTGTGATTCTGTTGAAGTGGGGGTATCCCTGGAAGTTGGGGTCTCTGTTAAAGCGTGGGTACTCTTGAAAGTTGGTGTCTCTGTTAAAGTTAGGGTTCCTGTTAAAGTAGGGGTACCTATTAGAATTGGGATCTTGATTCAAATTTGATTGTTGGTTGTTCTGGGACCCCTGCAGATATGCCCTCTGGCTATTTCTGTGCCCGGGCCCCTTTTACCCTCACTACCGTAACCTGGCAACCTCTGTCTGACCTCCATCATCTTCTGTGGCTGGGGCGAAACTCTGGGAGGTCCCATGGGTTTCCCATCTCGTACTGCCTCAGCATATGATTTCCTCTCTGTTTGTAGACCAAGAGGCTGGGGGGGTCACAGTATTTGCTGCTATGGTTTTAGGGCTAGGTTTGGCTTCTCTTTTCACCCCACCTTCGCTAGACTGCTGGATTGAGTACAGGTGATCCCTCTCTCTGACTAACCAATCTAGGGAACGTCCTTTCTTAAAATCCCTTGCTAGTTCTATTTTTATATAAGCAGGTAGTGCTTCAAAAAATAGAGTCTGGAATTCTGTCTGGTCCGGATTGGGGTACTTTTCAGCCAGAAAGTATGTGCTTCTCAATATACCCAGAAATTCTGTGTGACTCTGATTAGGGCCACATTTTAAATTGTAGGCCGTGGCTTTGGCAGCGGTAACAGTTTTGTAGGCCCAAAGTCCATTTGACACCTATGTTTACTCATTAATTAATGTTAACTCATTAATTGTCTGTACTTTTCTTCAAATATCCATGGCAGTAACTCAATTTTGGTACCATGGTCCGGCATGTTTAAGATTTTTAAGGTACGTCCGTAGGTTCCAAGATAGTCAGTGATGGTTGGGGATCCCTTCTTAGAAAAAACAGGAATGGTTTCTTTTAAGAATTTTATCATTTTAGGGGTGGAATATCTTTTAACTAGGGTCCAAGGCTTCCTTTTCTGTCAATATGAAGCTCTATCTACTTCCTCCTCTGTACATTCCGGGGAGTATCTTTGCAGCTTAGGGGGTGACATGTCTTCTGACCCTGTCTCATCGTAACTTACCTTTGTCCCCTGGAAATATCACATCCGTCTTTCCATATCCGTCTTATATACATCTTTCCATTTCCCGTTCCTCTAAGCGACTTCGGCTCATGAATTCATAGTCTAACTGGTCCATTCATTTTTCTATCCGTCCCTCCATTGCTCTCTGCTCGGATTTGAGTCTCTCAATTTCTTCTTCCGGCTGTTTCTAGATGAACTCGATTCATTATCACTTCCTGCCATGTTATTATACAACAGATATCTTTCACAATGTATATGCAAATACAATCACCAGTATGTTCTGTAATGTGGTAAGATTCCCTCTTACAAAATATCTCAGCAGTGCTTGCCAATTTTATGTGAAATTTGTTTAGGTAATCAGTACTCGTTCTTAGTAAAGGCGGATGTGGCCTCATTGTACACTATAATACAACATGAGGATGCCTCTTTGGCCCTTAATTGGGCATTAAGCAAGCAAGATCACATCCCACATGCACAAAAACAATTTTTTGGTCAAGTACTAGATTTTTGTATATCGCATAACTATTTTTGGTTTAGTGATCATTTTTTCTCCCAACGGGTTGGCGTTGCAATGGGGGCGAAATATGCCCCCAGCATCGCCAACCTGTTTATGGCAGAGTGGGAGGACAGATATATTTTTAGCAAACAGATACCTCAATTAAGATTTTATCGTAGATTCATCGATGACCTCCTATTCATATGGGAGGGATCTGAGGAATCTGCGATGAAATTTCTTGAGTATCTAAATGGTAATATTAACAATATTAGATTGGATTTCCAGATTAGTGAAACTATGGTTAATTTTCTAGATTTAACTATTAGAAGAAATTCAGGGATATTGAGTACAAAAGTTTTCTTTAAGCCAACGGACTGTAATAGTTATTTGTCCATCCGGAGTGGACACCACCCGGCTTGGATAAAGAACATACCAAGGGGACAAATACTACGGGTTCGTCAAAATTGTACAGATCTATATGATTACTATGAACAAGCCAATGTCCTTAAAGGAAGATTTGTGCAAAAAGGGTATAAGGTGGACACAGTTGACAAAATTATTGATGATGTGGCCAGAATACCGAGAGCAGATTGTCTAAAGCAAAAGGATACTGATAATAATGAAAATGGGGTGGTAACCAACTCCCACCAGATTAGATTTATCTCCAGCTTCCACTGTCAATATAGGGACATTGAAGATATCTATAGGAGACATTGGCACATATTACACAGAGATCATCATTTGGGTGAAATATTGCCCCAACAGCCTAAATTTATTTACAAAAAAGCCCCCAACTTTGGGGACCAAATTGTAAAGAAAATTTTGGATCCCCCTGGAGAAGGAATGACAAAAATAGACCTGAAAGGCTTCTACTGCTGTAGAAAATGTATATGCTGTAGAACTGTAAAGGTACTAAACAGAGGGATCACTAATGTAACCAACAATGACAATGAACAATTCCTGATAAGGGAATTTATCACTTGTAACACCTCGTTTGTTGTTTACCTCATGTGGTGCCCATGTGGGTTATTTTATGTGGGGAGGACAAAGAGATTATTGAGGATATGGATTTCTGAACATTTGACTAATATTAAAAAGGGATATAGGCTTCACAGCGTTTCCTTACATTTTAGAGAAAAACATAATCGGGACGCCAGTTTATTACAATTTGTTGGTATTGACACCATACATCCCTCGTGGAGGGGGTCAAATCGAGCCAGAGATTTGTCGCAAAGATCTTTCTCTTTAAATGTCTCACTCCAAGAGGGTTAAATATCGAACTAGATCTAAATTGTTTTTTAAACAATTTTTGAATAACCCTCAGATTATGGAACGATGAAATTAAATTCAATTACCACAACAGGATGAAGTAAAGATTGCACCCTAATATAAAGATTTAGTTATCTTCTGAGTTATTATGTAATATAATAAATCTTTTCTACACACAATTGGCACCTTTCAGGGGGGAGGGGGTGCAGATACCTGTATAATCCAGGTATCTGCCCCCACTTCTGGGACAAGCTAGCCCCAGCTAGCCGCAGATGCCCCGCCTCCCCACCGGTTGTGTTCCCAGGACACAACAGGGACCAGTGAAGACGCGCAGTGCGACTCGCACATGCACAGTAGGGAACCAGGCAGTGAAGCCGCATCGCTTCACTTCCTGATTCCCTGTCAGTGGATGGCGGCAGGGGCAGCCGAGAGATGAGCGATTGCTCGTCATCTGCTGCCGACATTGCTGGACCCTGAAATAGGTAAGTGTCCATTTATTAAGTCAGCAGCTGCAGTATTTGTAGCTGCTGACGTTTAATATTTTTTTTTAAGGTGAAGATCCTCTTTAACCGCTTAAGGACCACCTCCTGTAGATTTACGTCAACAGAATGGCACGGCTGGGCAAAAGCACGTACCGGTACGTCCCCTTTAATTGCCCAGCCGTGGGTCGCGCATGCTCTCGCGACCCGGTCCTAAGCTCAGTGACCGCGGCCGCAGGACCAGCGGACCCGATCGCAGCTGGTGTCCCACGATCGGGTCACAGAGCGGAAAAACGGGGAGAGGTCTGTGTAAACAAACCTCTCCCCGTGCTTCCTACACTGCCTGTCACTGATCGGCTGTTCCCTGTCATTGGGAAAGCCGATCAGTGACGTCAGACGCAAAGCCACGCCCCCCCTACTGTAAAAAAAACCACACACTGACGTAACCCCTCCCCGTCCCCTAGTGGTTAACTCCTTTACTGCCAGTGTCATTTACATAGGAATCAGTGCATTTAAATAGCACTGATTTCTGTATAAATGATGACAATGGTCCCAAAAATGTGTCAAAAATGTCTGATGTGTCCGCTATAATGTTGCAGTCACAATAAAAATCGCTGATTACTAGTAAAAAAAAAATATTAATAAAAATGCTATAAAACTATCCCCTATATTGTAAACGCTGTAACTTTTGCGCAAACCAATCAATAATCGCTAATTGCGATTTTTTTTACCAAAAATATGTAGAAGAATACGTATTGGCCTAAACCGTTTTTTTATATATTTTTTGGGGATATTTATTATAGCAAAAAGTAAAAAATATTGCATTATTTTCAAAATTGTCGCTCTATTTTCGTTTATAGCGCAAAAAAAAAAAACCGCATAGGCGATCAAATACCACCAAAAGAAAGCTCTATTTGTGGGAAAAAAAGGACGCCAATTTTGTTTGGGAGCCACGTTGCATGACCGCGCAATTGTCAGTTAAAGTGACGCAGTGCCGAATTGCAAAAAGGGGCCTGGTCCTTTGGCTGCTAATTGGTCCGGGGCTTAAGTGGTTAAGGAGATCCATTCCCATTATCATGTGATGATGTGGGAGATTTGCAATAATAACAGGGTGCCTAATTTCCTTATTACCTAATTTGAGTTTAAGCCAGGCAGTATCCATGACTTGCAGTGGCTCTCCCCCCACCCCGATTAGTGAGTAATCAAAGTTCCTAAGTTTTGGTTTGTTGTGCATTGAATTTATTGCTTCATTAAATTGTTCCTGTGACAGGATGGTGGCTGGGGATCCCGTGGCAATTAAACCTGAAATGTGGTGATCACCGGTCTCATGTACCTTTACAGTAGTGAAATATCTTCCACCAGATTCAGTCAACTCATACATGAAATTAGAGTGGTTGAGTATCTGTGGGCTTTCCAATAATTTACATTTGGTATTTATCTCACCGCATGTCACAGCTTCTTTGTGCTTATGATTCCTGCAGGATGGCCTGCGGGGCCTACTTGAGATTGAAGCACATGGAGTAGGAGGTATCCCACTGGGCATGTCAGGGGTGTGGTGTGTGTCTCCTGTCATCGCACCCAGGGTTGTCCCCTGCTGGAGGACTGTCTCGGGTTCTAAGCATTCTGTGACCCTGGGTCGGTCACAGGAGCGGCCCCTAAAAAAGACGGGTTGGCAGATTGGCAGTTAATTAGGTGTGTCACTTGTTCCCACATCCGATTAATCTGTGTCTCTACCTGTTCAATTCGCCGGCCCATGGCACTTTGGCGACCTGCCCTATGTCGCCTGACCCGGTTGCGTTCAGGACGGGACTGCAGCAATGCATCAGACTCATCACCACTCCTCTGGTCTTGATGCTGCGGCCTTTCTCTCAAGGGTTCCTGTGGTTCCCTTTGATTTTGGTCAATTTGGGGAGCTACACCAACCCTAGGGTTATTGACCTGTTCCTGATTGGGAGGTGACCTTCAGTTATCGGGATTTTCATTAAAATTTGGGTCTCTCATGAAGTTGGGGTTTCTGTAATAACCAGGGTGCCCATGAAATTTGGGATTCTGTTGAAGTGGGGGTATCCCTGGAAGTTGGGGTCTCTGTTAAAGCGTGGGTACTCTTGAAAGTTGGTGTCTCTGTTAAAGTTAGGGTTCCTGTTAAAGTAGGGGTACCTATTAGAATTGGGATCTTGATTCAAATTTGATTGTTGGTTGTTCTGGGACCCCTGCAGATATGCCCTCTGGCTATTTCTGTGCCCGGGCCCCTTTTACCCTCACTACCGTAACCTGGCAACCTCTGTCTGACCTCCATCATCTTCTGTGGCTGGGGCGAAACTCTGGGAGGTCCCATGGGTTTCCCATCTCGTACTGCCTCAGCATATGATTTCCTCTCTGTTTGTAGACCAAGAGGCTGGGGGGGTCACAGTATTTGCTGCTATGGTTTTAGGGCTAGGTTTGGCTTCTCTTTTCACCCCACCTTCGCTAGACTGCTGGATTGAGTACAGGTGATCCCTCTCTCTGACTAACCAATCTAGGGAACGTCCTTTCTTAAAATCCCTTGCTAGTTCTATTTTTATATAAGCAGGTAGTGCTTCAAAAAATAGAGTCTGGAATTCTGTCTGGTCCGGATTGGGGTACTTTTCAGCCAGAAAGTATGTGCTTCTCAATATACCCAGAAATTCTGTGTGACTCTGATTAGGGCCACATTTTAAATTGTAGGCCATGGCTTTGGCAGCGGTAACAGTTTTGTAGGCCCAAAGTCCATTTGACACCTATGTTTACTCATTAATTAATGTTAACTCATTAATTGTCTGTACTTTTCTTCAAATATCCATGGCAGTAACTCAATTTTGGTACCATGGTCCGGCATGTTTAAGATTTTTAAGGTACGTCCGTAGGTTCCAAGATAGTCAGTGATGGTTGGGGATCCCTTCTTAGAAAAAACAGGAATGGTTTCTTTTAAGAATTTTATCATTTTAGGGGTGGAATATCTTTTAACTAGGGTCCAAGGCTTCCTTTTCTGTCAATATGAAGCTCTATCTACTTCCTCCTCTGTACATTCTGGGGAGTATCTTTGCAGCTTAGGGGGTGACATGTCTTCTGACCCTGTCTCATCGTAACTTACCTTTGTCCCCTGGAAATATCACATCCGTCTTTCCATATCCGTCTTATATACATCTTTCCATTTCCCGTTCCTCTAAGCGACTTCGGCTCATGAATTCATAGTCTAACTGGTCCATTCATTTTTCTATCCGTCCCTCCATTGCTCTCTGCTCGGATTTGAGTCTCTCAATTTCTTCTTCACTCTCTTTATCTATAGCAGCAGAGTTTGCTTCAATGGGGCCTTTTTCTCTCTCGCTTGTAATATTACAATTTCTTGTTTACATTTTTGATATTTCTCTTGTAGTTTTTTTAAGTAGGTGATGGGATTCTTCATATAAGGCCTGAGCATTTTGGATCTGGCCCACTAACTCTTCCTGACCTTCTTTAGATTGTCTGAGTCTATTCTTAGCCTGTTGGATTTCGATTGTCAAGGATCCTATTGTCTCTGTTTTGTTATTTAAAGTGGTGTGGGTTTCCAGCAATTCTCTCTTTAAGACTGGCATTTGTCTGGCAACTTCATTACACAAAAACCCCAAGGTCGGCCAAGACTCCATAATGAGGCAGTCTCGATTTTTTGTGTTTTTTGCGCTAGCAAAAGCCATAATCATTTGGTAAACCCGACCATCTTCAATAAAAAAAACTATCACTTAACCTCTGGCCATGTTCTTTCTCCTCTTTAATAAATTTCTCTAAATTGCCTCCTAGGTCTAATCTTTTACGAATATATTCGGTCACACCATAGTCAAGGACCCCACTTAAGTTTTTCTGAGACCCAGTAGCCGTTTTCTGGTTTGAGGTAGCTACAGCTGGGCCAGTATTACCATTCCGGCTGTTTCTAGATGAACTCGATTCATTATCACTTCCTGCCATGTTATTATACAACAGATATCTTTCACAATGTATATGCAAATACAATCACCAGTATGTTCTGTAATGTGGTAAGATTCCCTCTTACAAAATATCTCAGCAGTGCTTGCCAATTTTATGTGAAATTTGTTTAGGTAATCAGTACTCGTTCTTAGTAAAGGCGGATGTGGCCTCATTGTACACTATAATACAACATGAGGATGCCTCTTTGGCCCTTAATTGGGCATTAAGCAAGCAAGATGACATCCCACATGCACAAAAACAATTTTTTGGTCAAGTACTAGATTTTTGTATATCGCATAACTATTTTTGGTTTAGTGATCATTTTTTCTCCCAACGGGTTGCCGTTGCAATGGGGACGAAATATGCCCCCAGCATCGCCAACCTGTTTATGGCAGAGTGGGAGGACAGATATATTTTTAGCAAACAGATACCTCAATTAAGATTTTATCGTAGATTCATCGATGACCTCCTATTCATATGGGAGGGATCTGAGGAATCTGCGATGAAATTTCTTGAGTATCTAAATGGTAATATTAACAATATTAGATTGGATTTCCAGATTAGTGAAACTATGGTTAATTTTCTAGATTTAACTATTAGAAGAAATTCAGGGATATTGAGTACAAAAGTTTTCTTTAAGCCAACGGACTGTAATAGTTATTTGTCCATCCGGAGTGGACACCACCCGGCTTGGATAAAGAACATACCAAGGGGACAAATACTACGGGTTCGTCAAAATTGTACAGATCTATATGATTACTATGAACAAGCCAATGTCCTTAAAGGAAGATTTGTGCAAAAAGGGTATAAGGTGGACACAGTTGACAAAATTATTGATGATGTGGCCAGAATACCGAGAGCAGATTGTCTAAAGCAAAAGGATACTGATAATAATGAAAATGGGGTGGTAACCAACTCCCACCAGATTAGATTTATCTCCAGCTTCCACTGTCAATATAGGGACATTGAAGATATCTATAGGAGACATTGGCACATATTACACAGAGATCATCATTTGGGGGAAATATTGCCCCAACAGCCTAAATTTATTTACAAAAAAGCCCCCAACTTTGGGGACCAAATTGTAAAGAAAATTTTGGATCCCCCTGGAGAAGGAATGACAAAAATAGACCTGAAAGGCTTCTACTGCTGTAGAAAATGTATATGCTGTAGAACTGTAAAGGTACTAAACAGAGGGATCACTAATGTAACCAACAATGACAATGAACAATTCCTGATAAGGGAATTTATCACTTGTAACACCTCGTTTGTTGTTTACCTCATGTGGTGCCCATGTGGGTTATTTTATGTGGGGAGGACAAAGAGATTATTGAGGATATGGATTTCTGAACATTTGACTAATATTAAAAAGGGATATAGGCTTCACAGCGTTTCCTTACATTTTAGAGAAAAACATAATCGGGACGCCAGTTTATTACAATTTGTTGGTATTGACACCATACATCCCTCGTGGAGGGGGTCAAATCGAGTCAGAGATTTGTCGCAAAGAGAAACCCGATGGATCTTTCTCTTTAAATGTCTCACTCCAAGAGGGTTAAATATCGAACTAGATCTAAATTGTTTTTTAAACAATTTTTGAATAACCCTCAGATTATGGAACGATGAAATTAAATTCAATTACCACAACAGGATGAAGTAAAGATTGCACCCTAATATAAAGATTTAGTTATCTTCTGAGTTATTATGTAATATAATAAATCTTTTCTACATATAGGATTAATAATATTGTAATTTTATCCATCGAGAGGCATATATTATATTCCTAATGTAATTTGATATATGTGACCTATGCAGTATTATTAATAGGGATGAGCCGAACACCCCCGGGTTCGGTTCGCACCAGAACCTTCGAACGGACCGAAAGTTTGCGCGAATTTTCGAACCCTATACGTTATAATGGACGCGAACGTTCGAAATCAAAAGTGCTAATTACAACGGCCAATATGCATGTTAATGTCATAAAACAGGTTTGGGGACCCGGGTCCTGCCCCAGGGGACATATATCAATGCAAAAAGAACTTTTAAAAACTAACGTTTTTTCGGGAGCAGTCATTTTAATGATGCATAAAGTGAAAAAAAAAAAGTGAAATTTTCCTTTAAATATGGTACCTGGGGGGTGTCTAAAGTATGCCTGTGAAGTGGCATGTGTTTCCCGTGTTTAGAACTGTCCTTGCACAAAATGACATTTGTAAAGGAAAAAAAGAAGCCATTTAAAACCACTTGCGGCTTTAGGTTTGTTCTTAAGTAGAATCTGAACAGGTACATTATGAAGTGTAGCTCCATCCCAAAAAAATCTATTTTTAAGCTTTTTGGAGAACATAGGGAGGGGTTATCACCCCTGTAACATTTGCTGTCTTTGCACATCTGTGTTCAGAACATGTCACCTCACTTTCCGTCCCAATGACAAATGTTTTTGGAAAAAGTGGGGTTTTAATTGAAACAAGGATTGGTGATAAAGTATCAGTAGAGAGGAGATACCTTTTTCCCAAATTAAATCTAACAGGATAGAATTTCCCTTCCTAGGGGTAGATTTCCTCTCACTTCCTGTTTTCTCTTTCCATTTGCAAGTAGGAGTCGTTTGTAAGTTGGATGTTTGAAAGTAGGGGCCTGGCGTATATACTCTGCAGAAATTTGCCCTATTAGATGTTGGTGTAGCCACAAGACTGGTGGGCACAGGAATGGGCCCTGCTGTGAGTTAATAGATCAAGATTTGTAATTGCATGCACCTGTTGAACAGGGCAGAAAAATTGGGGTTGGTGGTGGTGGTGGTGGTGGACGGTGTTGCCACAAGACTGTAAGCTCTCACAGTTACTCTTGGTGGGCGCAGGAATGGGCCCTGCTGTGAGTTATTAGATCAAGATTTGTAATTGCAAGCACCTGATGAACAGGGCAGAAAAATTGGGCCTTTGGCGGTGGTGGTGGACGGTGTTGCCACAAGACTGTAGCCCTCATAGTTACTCTTGGTGGGCGCAGGAATGGGCCCTGCTGTGAGTTATTAGATCAAGATTTGTAATTGCAAGCACCTGATGAACAGGGCAGAAAAATTGGGCCTTTGGCGGTGGTGGTGGACGGTGTTGCCACAAGACTGTAAGCTCTCACAGTTACTCTTGGTGGGCGCAGGAATGGGCCCTGCTGTGAGTTATTAGATCAAGATTTGTAATTGCAAGCACCTGATGAACAGGGCAGAAAAATTGGGCCTTTGGCGGTGGTGGTGG
Organism: Lithobates sylvaticus; assembly: GCA_028564925.1. Lineage (NCBI taxonomy): Eukaryota > Metazoa > Chordata > Amphibia > Anura > Ranidae > Lithobates > Lithobates sylvaticus. The sequence goes on along the minus strand of CM053033.1, from coordinate 183,818,165 downwards.
ACGGTGTTGCCACAAGACTGTAGGCCCTCATAGTTACTCTTGGTGGGCGCAGGAATGGGCCCTGCTGTGAGTTATTAGATCAAGATTTGTAATTGCAAGCACCTGATGAACAGGGCAGAAAAATTGGCCTTTGGCGGTGGTGGTGGACGGTGTTGCCACAAGACTGTAAGCCTCACAGTTACTCTTGGTGGGCGCAGGAATGGGCCCTGCTGTGAGTTATTAGATCAAGATTTGTAATTGCAAGCACCTGATGAAACAGGGCAGAAAAATTGGGCCTTTGGCGGTGGTGGTGGACGGTGTTGCCACAAGACTGTAGGCCCTCATAGTTACTCTTGGTGGGCGCAGGAATGGGCCCTGCTGTGAACTATTAGATCAAATTTGTAATTACCCGCCCCTGTTAAACAGGGGCTGAAAAATTGTGCCTTAGGCACTGGTGCTGGTGCCACAACACTGCAACCCCTCACAGATACTGTACTTGGAGCACAGCAGTCACACGTGTTGCGAAGCATTTTTTTAAAAAATTGTAAGTACACGCCCCTGTTAAACAGGGGCTGAAAAATTGTGCCTTAGGCACTGGTGCTGGTGCCACAACACTGCAACCCCTCACAGATACTGTACTTGGAGCACAGCAGTCACACGTGTTGCGAAGCATTTTTTTAAAAAAATTGTAAGTACACGCCCCTGTTAAACAGGGGCTGAAAAATTGTGCCTTAGGCACTGGTGCTGGTGCCACAACACTGCAACCCCTCACAGATACTGTACTTGGAGCACAGCAGTCACACGTGTTGCGAAGCATTTTTTTAAAAAAATTGTAAGTACACGCCCCTGTTAAACAGGGGCTGAAAAATTGTGCCTTAGGCACTGGTGCTGGTGCCACAACACTGCAACCCCTCACAGATACTGTACTTGGAGCACAGCAGTCACACGTGTTGCGAAGCATTTTTTTATAAAAAAATTGTATGTACACGCCCCTGTTAAACAGGGGCTGAAAAATTGTGCCTTAGGCACTGGTGTGGTGGCATGGATCATTGAGGAGGAGGAAGAGGATAGTCAGTGAACATAAGAGGACAGTCACTCAGCATCAGCATAGGCAGTCTTGAAGGGATGTGACATTAAAAATTATTCGGTTATATCCGCCTCAGGTGCCTGGTAGCTGGTGGTGATCCAAGACTGATTCATTTTGATGAAGGTCAGTCGATCAACCGAGGCGGTGGACAGGCGCACCCTATGATCGGTGACAAATCCTCCAGCAGCACTGAATGTGCGTTCGGAAAGAACGCTGGAGGCAGGACAGGCCAGTAGCTCAATTGCATACTGTGCAAGCTCTGGCCAGTGATCCATCCTCAGGACCCAGTAAGCCAGAGGATTTTCGGTGGGAAAGGTGTCCAAGTCTGACCTTGCCCCAAGGTATTCCTGCACCATGTATATCAGACGCTGGCGATGGTTGCTGGAACCGATCATACCTTGGGGCTGCGGACTAAAAAATTGTCTGAACGCATCGGTCAGACGTCCACCTTCCCCACCGCTCCTTCTGCTACTGACCGAAGCCTCAGCAACTCGTCGCCCAGGACCAGGAGTTTGTAACCTCCCAGTTTCTGGGAACGCGTTGCACAGACCTTTCTGCAAGGCCTCCCTGAGATGTCTCATCCTCTGCTCCCTCTGCGACGGCAAGATAAGGTCCGCAACCTTACCCTTGTACCGCGGATCAAGGAGAGTGGCCAGCCAGTAATGGTCCCTCTCCTTGATCCGAAGAACACGAGGATCCTTCCGCAGGCTTTGCAGGATCAGGGAGGCCATGCAGCGTAGGTTAGCTGAGGCATTCGGTCCGGAGTCTTCTGGGTCACTGAGGATGACATGATCGCCAGCCACCTCCTCCCAGCCACGTACAAGTCCACTGGTTTGTTGGGACTGTACATCATCCCTAAAAGACTGCTGCTGCTGATGCTGAGTGCCAGGCTCCACCTCCATGCTCACACAATCCTCCTCCTCCTCCTCCTCCTCCTCCTCCTCATCCTCTTCCTGTGTGATGGGTGGGACAGAAGGAACACTGTCCGGATAAAGGGGGCCTTGAGAGGCAAGGAAGTCCTCCTCTTCCTGCCTCTGTTCTGCCTCAAGTGCCCTGTCCATTATCCCACGCAGCGTATGCTCCAACAGGTGGACAAGAGGGACAGTGTCACTGATGCATGCACTGTCACTGCTCACCATCCTCGTGGCCTCCTCAAATGGTGAGAGGACAGTGCATGCATCCCTGATCATGCTCCACTGACGTGGGGAAAAAAAAACAAGCTCCCCTGACCCTGTCCTGGTGCCGTAGTCGCAAAGGTACTCATTGATGGCCCTCTGCTGCGTGTGCAGTCGCTGCAGCATGGCCAACGTTGAGTTCCACCTGGTGGGCATGTCACATATTAGGCGGTTCTTGGGCAGGTTCAGCTCCTTTTGCAGCTCAGTCAGCCGAGCACTGGCATTATAAGATCGGCGGAAATGCACACAGACTTTCCTGGCCTGCCTCAGGACATCCTGTAAGCCTGGGAACCTGCCCAAGAACCGCTGCACCACCAGGTTGAGGACGTGAGCCATGCAGGGCACATGGGTGAGCTGCCCCTGTCGCAGGGCGGAGAGGAGGTTGGTGCCATTGTCAGAAACGACCATTCCTGGCTTAAGCTGACGTGGCGTCAACCACCTCTCGGCCTGCCCCTGCAGAGCTGCCAGAACCTCTGGCCCAGTGTGGCTCCTGTCCCCCAAACACACCAGCGCAAGCACGGCATGGCATCTTTTTGCCTGCGTACTTGCGTAGCCCCTTGTACGCCTACGGAGCACCGCTGGTTCCAAGGACAGAGCACTGGAGGAAGAAGAAGAGGAGGGGGTGGAGGAGAGAGGTGTGTCACAACCAGTAGCAGTAGTAGCGTTTTGGAGGCGTGGTGGCGGAACAACCTCCAACACTACTGCACCTTGTCCTGCATCCCTCCCAGCTGCCAATAGAGTGACCCAATGGGCCGTGAAAGAAAGGTACCGTCCCTGTCCATGCCTGCTGGACCATGAGTCAGCGGTAATATGCACCTTACCGCTGACCGCCCTGTCCAGCGAGGCATGGACATTGCCTTCCACATGCCGGTAGAGAGACGGAATCGCCTTCCGTGAGAAAAAGTGGCGTTTGGGAACCTGCCACTGAGGAACCGCACATTGAACAAACTCACGGAAGGGGGCCGAGTCTACCAACTGAAAAGGCAGCAGTTGAAGTGCTAGCAATTTAGCCAAGCTAGCATTCAACCGCTGGGCATGTGGATGGCTGGGAGTGTACTTCTTTCTACGGTCCAGCAGCTGGGGCAGGGAAATTTGCCTGCTGCAATCGGACGTCGGTGTACTGCAAGTACTTGGTTGTGACACACCTAATTCTACACCTTCAGTCCTCTCAGAGCAGCTTTCAGAGAGGACTGAAGGTGTAGTGGGGATGGAGATCCCAGCTGATGAGGAGCAAGGAGAGGTCCGCTTAGTTCTTTGGTGTGGGTCTTTTATGTGTACCTGCCAACGAGCTGCATGGCAGGTCGACATATGTCTGGTCATGCTTGTGGTGCCCAAGCGGCTGATGTTTTGGCCACGCGAGATTCGCTTGAGACAAATATTGCAAATAGCAGTGGTGCGATCTGATGCACTCGTCTCAAAAAAGGCCCACACCAAAGAACTTTTCTGATAACGTACAGAGGCAGCGCCCTGCACAGGCGGAGCTCTGCGGTGTTGTACAGTTGCTGTGCTGGCCTCTACCTGGCCTCCAGGGGGCATCCTGCCTCGTTGGACATGTGACGCCGCATCCTCCTCCTCCTCGTCCTCCTCCTCATCCTCTCTCCCTTCAGGCACCCACGTGGAGTCAGTGACCTCATCATCCCCTCCCTCTTCACCACTAGAGCAAACCTGGCAGTAAGCTGCAGCTGGTGGAACAGTACTGGCAGATTCCTCAAGCTGGGTATCATCATCCGAGCCTTCGAATCGTTGGGCATCCTCCTGGAGCATGTACCCAACACTGTGCTCAAAGAGTTCGGGGGACTCCTCAGGAGGACATGGTGGGTCTAGGGAAGGGGTGGCTGATGATGCCATTGAGTACGCGTTGGCAGCTGCTCTGCCAGTACCCTGAGCCTGGGTGAGAGAGGATGAGGAGGATGAGGAGGGCTTGGTCATCCATTCTACCAAGCCTTCAGCATGATGCGGCTCCACATGTCCAGCTGCCGAAAACAAAGACGCGCGTGTCCCATGGCCACGTGCTGATGACGATGCACGACCACGTCCACGGCCACGGCCACGTCCACTAGAAACAGAGCCTGCCTGCCCTGTGTTCTTGGCTCTGCACGCTCTGCCTCCCCTTGGCGGTCTTCCAGCCATTGTAGTCGGTAGTCCTGTGGGTGCTGCTGAGAAGAAAATATAGGAGCTCTGTGTGATGCCACTAACACACTAGAAGTCCTATGGGTGCTTCTGCAAAGAAAATAGAGGAGCTCTGTGTGATGCCACTAACACACTAGAAGTCCTGTGGGTGCTGCTGAGAAGACAATATAGGAGCTCTGTGTGATGCCACTAACACACTAGAAGTCCTATGGGTGCTTCTGCAAAGAAAATAGAGGAGCTCTGTGTGATGCCACTAACACACTAGAAGTCCTGTGGGTGCTGCTGAGAAGAAAATATAGGAGCTCTGTGTGATGCCACTAACACACTAGAAGTCCTATGGGTGCTTCTGCAAAGAAAATAGAGGAGCTCTGTGTGATGCCACTAACACACTAGAAGTCTTGTGGGTGCTGCTGAGAAGAAAATATAGGAGCTATGTGTGATGCCACTAACACACTAGAAGTCCTATGGGTGCTTCTGCAAAGAAAATAGAGGAGCTCTGTGTGATGCCACTAACACACTAGAAGTCCTGTGTGTGATGCCACTAACACACTAGAAGTCCTATGGGTGCTTCTGCAAAGAAAATAGAGGAGCTCTGTGTGATGCCACTAACACACTAGAAGTCCTGTGGGGTGCTGCTGAGAAGAAAATATAGGAGCTCTCTGTGATGCCACTAACACACTTCAAGTCCTATGGGTGCTTCTGCAAAGAAAATAAGGGATCTCTGTGTGATGGGTCTGTGTGATGGGACTAACACACACTTCAAGTCCTATGGTGCTTCTGGGAAGAAAATATAGGATCTCTGTGTGATGGGACTAACACACTTCAAGTCCTATAGGTGCTTCTGGGAAGAAAATATAGGATCTCTGTGTGATGGGACTAACACACATCAAGTCCTATAGGTGCTTCTGGGAACAAAATATAGGTCTCTGTGTGATGGGACTAACACACTTCAAGTCCTATAGGTGCTTCTGGGAACAAAATATAGGATCTGTGTGATGGGACTAACACACTTCAAGTCCTATAGGTGCTTCTGGGAACAAAATATAGGTCTGTGTGATGGGACTAACACACTTCAAGTCCTATAGGTGCTTCTGGGAAGAAAATATAGGGATCTGTGTGATGGGACTAACACACTTCAAGTCCTATGGGTGCCTCTGGGAAGAAATTATAGGTGTGTGGGATGGGACTAACACACTTCAAGTCCTATAGGTGCTTCTGGGAACAAAATATATGATCTCTGTGTGATGGGACTAACACACTTCAAGTCCTATGGTGCTTCTGGGAAGAAAATATGGGTCTCTGTGATGGGACTAACACACTTCAAGTCCTATAGGTGCTTCTGGGAACAAAATATATGATCTCTGTGTGATGGGACTAACACACTTCAAGTCCTATAGGTGCTTCTGGGAAGAAAATATAGGTCTGTGTGATGGGACTAACACACTTCAAGTCCTATAGGTGCTTCTGGGAACAAAATATAGGATCTCTGTGTGATGGGACTAACACACTTCAAGTCCTATAGGTGCTTCTGGGAACAAAATATATGATCTCTGTGTGATGGGACTAACACACTTCAAGTCCTATAGGTGCTTCTGGGAACAAAATATAGGATCTCTGTGTGATGGGACTAACACACTTCAAGTCCTATTGGTGCTTCTGGGAAGAAAATATAGGTCTCTGTGTGATGGGACTAACACACTTCAAGTCCTATAGGTGCTTCTGGGAACAAAATATAGGATCTCTGTGTGATGGGACTAACACACTTCAAGTCCTATAGGTGCTTCTGGGAAGAAAATATAGGTCTGTGTGATGGGACTAACACACTTCAAGTCCTATAGGTGCTTCTGGGAACAAAATATATGATCTCTGTGTGATGGGACTAACACACTTCAAGTCCTATGGGTGCTTCTGGGAAGAAAATATAGGTCTGTGTGATGGGACTAACACACTTCAAGTCCTATAGGTGCTTCTGGGAACAAAATATATGATCTCTGTGTGATGGGACTAACACACTTCAAGTCCTATAGGTGCTTCTGGGAAGAAAATATAGGTCTGTGTGATGGGACTAACACACTTCAAGTCCTATAGGTGCTTCTGGGAACAAAATATATGATCTCTGTGTGATGGGACTAACACACTTCAAGTCCTATAGGTGCTTCTGGGAAGAAAATATAGGTCTGTGTGATGGGACTAACACACTTCAAGTCCTATAGGTGCTTCTGGGAACAAAATATATGATCTCTGTGTGATGGGACTAACACACTTCAAGTCCTATAGGTGCTTCTGGGAAGAAAATATAGGTCTGTGTGATGGGACTAACACACTTCAAGTCCTATAGGTGCTTCTGGGAACAAAATATATGATCTCTGTGTGATGGGACTAACACACTTCAAGTCCTATAGGTGCTTCTGGGAAGAAAATATAGGTCTGTGTGATGGGACTAACACACTTCAAGTCCTATAGGTGCTTCTGGGAACAAAATATATGATCTCTGTGTGATGGGACTAACACACTTCAAGTCCTATAGGTGCTTCTGGGAAGAAAATATAGGTCTGTGTGATGGGACTGACACACTTCAAGTCCTATAGGTGCTTCTGGGAACAAAATATAGGATCTCTGCCTGCCTGCCACGAACACACTTCAAGTCCTATAGGTGCTTCTGGGAAGAAAATATAGGTCTGTGTGATGGGACTAACACACTTCAAGTCCTATAGGTGCTTCTGGGAACAAAATATAGGAGCTCTGCCTGCCTGCCACGAACACACTACAAGTCCTATAGGTGCTTCTGGGAACAAAATATAGGAGCTCTGTTTGCTGCCACTGCCTGCCTGCCACGAACACACTACAAGTCCTATAGGTCAATCTGGGAACAAAATCTAGGAGCTCTGCCTGCCTGCCACGAACTCTCTACAAGTCCTATAGGTGCTTCTGGGAACAAAATACAGGAGCTCTGTTTGCTGCCAGTGCCAGCATGCCACGAACACACTACAAGCCCCTCTTTATAAATCAATCTTTCTAAATGAATCTATCTAACTCAATCTCTCTAAGTAAATCTCTCTAACTAAATCCAGCAGAGTGACACAGAACGATCCTGCTCTATCTACGCCGGAACAGCATGTGACCGGCGCAGACGGCGTGGCGGCCTTTTATAAGAGGGGGCGTGTACTTCAAACAACAAAATTATGGGAATTAAGAGATATACTTGTTGACCTCAGCAGTCCCACGCCTATTTTCCCTGGGACCACAGCAATTTAAATTGTTGTAAATACAGGTTTATATCTAAATTCCCCCAAACACGGCTTCAATACACAAAGCCTAGACAATGAATATGGGCAAATGATCACTTATAAGACTACTACACACACTGTGCATGATAATGTTACCACATAAACTGCAAAATACAATACCTTTAATTTTACGGAAAAAAAAATAGATTCATTAACCGCTTCCCGACCGCCCACTGCATATATACGTCAGCAGGCAAAATCACGTATATATACGTGATTTTGCATTTGCCTGCCTGTGGGTCGCGACCCTGTCAGGAGCTCCGTGACCCCGGCCGCGGGACCAGCGGACCCGATCTCCGCTGGTGTCCCGCGATCGGGTCACGGAGCTGAAGAACGGGGAGAGGTAAGTGTAAACAAACCTCTCCCCGCGCTTCCTACTCTGCCTGTCATTGATTGACTGTTCCCGGTCATCGGGAAAGCCGATCAATGACGTCAGACGTCAGCCCCGCCCCCTAATGTAAAAAAAACACACACGCACAGCCCATAACCCCTCCCCTCCCCCTAGTGGTTAACCCCTTCACTACAACTGTCATTTATACAGGAATTAATGCATTTAAATAGCATTGATTGCTGTATAAATGACAATGGTCCCAAAAATGTGTCAAAAATGTCCGATGTGTCCGCCATATTGTCGCAGTCACAATAAAAATCGCTGATCGCCGCCATTACTAGTAAAAAAAAAAATATTAATAAAAATGCTATAAAACTATCCCCTATTTTGTAAACGCTATAACTTTTGCGCAAACCAATCAATAATCGCTAATTGCGATTTTTTTTACCAAAAATATGTAGAAGAATACGTATCGGCCTAAACTGAGGAAAAAAAATTATTTTTTATATATTTTTTGGGGATATTTATTATAGCAAAAAGCAAAAAATATTGCATTGTTTTCAAAATTGTCGCTCTATTTTTGTTTATAGCGCAAAAAATAAAAACCGCAGGGGCGATCAAATACCACCAAAAGAAAGCTCTATTTGTGGGAAAAAAAGGACGCCAATTTTGTTTTGGAGCCACGTCGCACGACCGCGCAATTGTCAGTTAAAGCGACGCAGTGCCGAATCGCAAAAAGGGGCCTGGTCTTTTGGCTGCCAATTGGTCCGGGGCTGAAGTGGTTAATATTCGCATGGTCTGTATCTTACCAATAATTTAAAAGGGCAAGATATCCGACAAATTCTAAGTACGTCAAGGGGCTCCAGTAACTTGGTCCAGCAAGATGGGGAGTGGTCAATTATCAGCAGGCCTATTGATCGTCTAGGGGGTGTATCCGGCGTGTGGGTCTGTGATCCCTCTCTATGGCCGTCACATCCTTTATACCAACCGGGACAATTAGCTCATAAAATTATCATGAGCTCAGCCCAGAAGGTTTGGCTTATGCCGAGTACACACGATCGGAATTTCTGCCAACAAAACTATGGATTTTTGTTCGAAGTTTGTTAGCTCAAACTTGTCTTGCATACACACGGTCACACAAATTTTGGCCAACAATTATGAACGTGGGAACGCGGTGACGTATAAGACGTGAACTTTTGTACACACGATCAGACTTTCTGACAACAAAGTTTTGTTGACGGAAAATTTGAGAACCTGCTATCAAACATTTGTTGGCAGCAAATGTTCGATGGAGCATACACACGGTCGGACTTTCCAACAACAAGCTCACATCCAACATTTCCCGTTGGAAAATCCGACCGCGTGTATGTGGCATTATTCTCCATTGGTTGGATAACTCTAAAGCCCCATACACACGGTCGGACAATCCGCGGACCAGGTCGGTCGGATCCTGTCCGTCATACTTTGTCTGATGTTGGTTTTGCGTACACACGGTCGGACAAAGTTGTCGGAAAATCCGATCATTCTGAACGTGGTGATGTTTGTTGCCTACGACGGGACTACGTAGAGGCTAGTAGCCAATAGCTTTGGTCTTGTAATGTGATCTGAGCATGCGTAGCACTTTGACCGGTCGGACAACCGTACACACGATCGGATTTGGTGTGATCGGACCGTGTTGTCGGCAAATCTTTCCAGCAGGAGATAAGACTTTGTCCGTCGGAAAATCCGACGTACACTGTCTGATGGTGCATACACACGGTCTGATTTTTCAACAACATTGTCCGATCGGACAGAATCCATGAAAAAGTCCGACCGTGTGTATGGGGCTTAATGATTTACCTGGTGAGCTCAGGTAATATCATCTTCAGTCACTAGGTGTGTCTGAGGACAAAAAAAATGTATTCTAATCTATTTATTAAAAGAAAAATATGTTCTCTTTCATAATGGGCATCTACCTATATTTTGGGGCTAATGAATATATATCTATATTTATCAGGGACTCCGGCAACTGGTACAATATACAATACACTGAGTATAATTCCAATTAATCAATATCACACAAAATGATTGTCTATATGGGTAAATATATCACCCCTACATATTCTGTGAAGACCTGTTTATTTTGGGACAACACATGCTATATGGGCATTTTTATGTAGATGTGGTCACGGTTTCTATGTCTTTATAACAATGATGAGTATCTTAACACAATTCTTCATTTGTTCTATATCAAAATATTATGTTTCTACTTTGTGACAAATTATTCATGGGGTCAGTGGATACTCAAATCATACCTGGAATCTAATATAGCAGTCCATGCCCCACACTATATAAGGCTGCCTGCACGTCAGCCCAGTGTAGTGTGTTGTTGGCATGGATGGAGAGAGTGTCATTTAGATTGAGCAGGCAGGCAGGTTATTCAGTTAGCTGCAGTGTATTTAATATATATATATATATATATATATATATATATATATATATATATATATATATATATATATATATATATATATATATATATATATATATATATATATATATATATATATATACAGTCTTGTATATATATATATATATATATATATATATATATATATATATATATATATATATATATATATATATAATCCACTGTATCCAGTTTAGCTATATCTGACTGCAGGCCGTTCCTGGTGTACTTTTTCTAATATACTTTAGGCAGTGTACACAGTACTGTGCACCCATAATGCAGTTGCTACTACTTTTCTGGTGATGTACACCGTACACCCATAGTTGTTATTACACTTCTGTTGGTGTACACAGTACTGTGCACCCATAGTGTAGTTGCTACTACTTTTCTGCTGGTGTACACAATACAGTAAACCCATAGTTGTTATTACACTTCTGTTGGTGTACACAGTACCGTGCACCCCTAGTGCAGTTGCTACTACTTTTCTGGTGGTGTACACAATACATACAGTGCATCGCAGTTGTTATTACACTTCTGTTGGTGTACACAGTACCGTGTACCCACAGTGCAGTTGCTACTACTTTTCTGGTGGTGTACACAGTACACAATACATACAGTGCACCCATAGGTGTTATTAAAGAGGAAGTAAAGCCTCCTCCCAAAAAAAAAAAAAAAAAAAAACGGAACCTGCAAGGCAAAGGCATAATGAGCTAGTATGCATAGCATACTAGCTCATTATGAATAACTTACCTGAGAACAAAGCCCCCGAAGCGGTCCTCATCCACGACCTTCTCCGCCACCATCAAGCCCGGAGTGACTTCCGGGTCTCGCTGCTCCAGTGCTGTCATTCGCTGGATCGTCGTTGACGTCACTCCCGCGCATGCGCATGAAAGCGAAATATTGCTGTGATCTTGGCATGCGCAGTGCGCCTGCGCGCCGCTGTCTACGGCGCATGCGCCGTAGACAGCGATGCCTCTTTTTTTCTAAATATCTCCTAAACAATGTAGGTTTAGGAGATATTTATTGGACCTACAGGTAAGCCTTAATCTAGGCTTACCTGTAGGCCAAAGTGGTTTCTAAGGGTTTACAACCACTTAAAACTTCTGTTAGTGTACACAGTACCGTACACCCCTAGTGCAGTTGCTACTAGTTTCTTGGTGGTGTACACAGTACACAATACATACAGTGCACCCATAGTTGTTATTACACTTCTGTTGGTGTACACAGTACCGTTCACCCCTAGTGCAGTTACTACTACTTTTCTGGTGGTGTACACAATACAGTACACCAATAATTATTACACTGCTGTTGGTGCACTTTACACAGTACTGTGCAGTTGCTACTACATTTCTGGTGGTGTACACAGTACACAATACATACAGTGCACCCATAGTTGCTATTAGACTTCTGGTGGTGTACACAATACCGTTTACCCCTAGTGCAGTTGCTACTACTTTTCTGGTGGTGTACACAATACAGTACACCCATAGTTGTTATTACACTTCTGTTGGTGTACACAGTACTGTGCCCCCCTAATGCAGTTGCTACTACTTTTCTGGTGGTGTACACAGTACACATTACATACAGTATACTCATAGTTGTTATTACACTTCTGTTGGTGTACACAGTACAGTGCACCCCTAGTGCACTTGCTACTACTTTTCTGGTGTTGTACACAATACATACAGTGCATCGTAGTGGTTATTACACTTCTGTTGGTGTACACAGTACCGTGCACCCACAGTGCAGTTGCTACTACTTTTCTGGTGGTGTACACAGTACACAATACATACAGTACACCCATAGTTGTTATTACACTTTTGTTGATGTACACAGTACTGTGCACCCCTAGTGCACTTGCTACTACTTTTCTGGTGGTATACACAATACATACAGTACATCGTAGTTGTTATTACACTTCTGTTGGTGTGCACAGTACCGTGCACCCACAGTGCACTTGCTACTACTTTTCTGGTGGTGTACACAGTACACAATAAATACAGTGCACCCATATGTGTTATTAAACTTCTGTTGGTGTACACAGTACCGTGCGCCCCTAGTGCAGTTGCTACTACTTTTCTGGTGGTGGACACAGTACACAATACATACAGTACACCCATAGTTATTATTACACGTCTGTTGGTGTACACAGTACTGTACACCCCTAGTGCAGTTGCTACTACTTTTCTGGTGGTGTACACAATACAGTACACCCATAGTTATTACACTTCTGTTGGTGCACTTTACACAGTACCATGCAGTTGCTACTACTTTTCTGGTGGTGTACACAGTACACAATACATACAGTGCACCCATAGTTGCTATTAGACTTCTGGTGGTGTACACAATACCGTTCACCCCTAGTGCAGTTGCTACTACTTTTCTGGTGGTGTACACAATACAGTACACCCATAGTTGTTATTACACTTCTGTTGGTGTACACAGTACTGTGCACCCCTAGTGCAGTTGCTACTACTTTTCTGGGGGTGTACACAGTACACAATACATACAGTACACCCATAGTTGTTATTACACTTCTGTTGGTGTACACAGTACCGTGCACCCATAGTGCAGTTGCTACTACTTTCCTGGTGGTGTACACAGTACACAATACACACAGTACACCCATAGTTGTTATTACCCTTCTGTTGGTGTACACAGTACCGTGCACCCCTAGAGCACTTGCTACTACTTTTCAGGTGTTGTACACAGTGCACAATACATACAGTACACCCATAGTTGTTATTACACTTCTGTTGGTGTACACAGTACTGTGCACCCCTAGTGCACTTGCTACTACTTTTCTGGTGGTGTACACAATACATACAGTGCATTATAGTTGTTATTACACTTCTGTTGGTGTGCAAAGTACCGTGCACCCACAGTGCACTTGCTACTACTTTTCTGGTGTTGTACACAATACATACAGTGCATCGTAGTGGTTATTACACTTCTGTTGGTGTACACAGTACCGTGCACCCACAGTGCAGTTGCTACTACTTTTCTGGTGGTGTACACAGTACACAATACATACAGTATACTCATAGTTGTTATTACACTTCTGTTGGTGTACACAGTACAGTGCACCCCTAGTGCACTTGCTACTACTTTTCTGGTGTTGTACACAATACATACAGTGCATCGTAAAGGTTATTACACTTCTGTTGGTGTACACAGTACCGTGCACCCACAGTGCAGTTGCTACTACTTTTCTGTTGGTGTACACAGTACACAATACATACAGTACACCCAAAGTTGTTATTACACTTTTGTTGATGTACACAGTACTGTGCACCCCTAGTGCACTTGCTACTACTTTTCTGGTGGTATACACAATACATACAGTGCATCGTAGTTGTTATTACACTTCTGTTGGTGTGCACAGTACCGTGCACCCACAGTGCACTTGCTACTACTTTTCTGGTGGTGTACACAGTACACAATACATACAGTGCTCCCATATGTGTTATTAAACTTCTGTTGGTGTACACAGTACCGTGCGCCCCTAGTGCAGTTGCTACTACTTTTCTGGTGGTGGACACAGTACACAATACATACAGTACACCCATAGTTATTATTACACGTCTGTTGGTGTACACAGTACTGTACACCCCTAGTGCAGTTGCTACTACTTTTCTGGTGGTGTACACAATACAGTACACCCATAGTTATTACACTTCTGTTGGTGCACTTTACACAGTACCATGCAGTTGCTACTACTTTTCTGGTGGTGTACACAGTACACAATACATACAGTGCACCCATAGTTGCTATTAGACTTCTGGTGGTGTCCACAATACCGTTCACCCCTAGTGCAGTTGCTACTACTTTTCTGGTGGTGTACACAATACAGTACACCCATAGTTGTTATTATACTTCTGTTGGTGTACACAGTACTGTGCACCCCTAGTGCAGTTGCTACTACTTTTCTGGGGGTGTACACAGTACACAATACACACAGTACACCCATAGTTGTTATTACCCTTCTGTTGGTGTACACAGTACCGTGCACCCCTAGAGCACTTGCTACTACTTTTCTGGTGTTGTACACAGTACACAATACATACAGTACACCCATAGTTGCTATTACACTTCTGTTGGTGTACACAGTACCGTGCACCCATAGTGCAGTTGCTACTACTTTCCTGGTGGTGTACACAGTACACAATACACACAGTACACCCATAGTTGTTATTACCCTTCTGTTGGTGTACACAGTACCGTGCACCCCTAGAGCACTTGCTACTACTTTTCTGGTGTTGTACACAGTACACAATACATACAGTACACCCATAGTTGTTATTACACTTCTGTTGGTGTACACAGTACTGTGCACCCCTAGTGCACTTGCTACTACTTTTCTGGTGGTGTACACAATACATACAGTGCATTATAGTTGTTATTACACTTCTGTTGGTGTGCACAGTACCGTGCACCCACAGTGCACTTGCTACTACTTTTCTGGGGGTGTACACAGTACACAATACATACAGTGCACCCATAGGTGTTATTAAACTTCTGTTGGTGTACACAGTACCGTGCACCCCTAGTGCAGTTTCTACTACTTTCCTGGTGGTGTACACAGTACACAATACATACAGTGCACCCATAGTTGTTGTTAAACTTCTGTTGGTGTACACAGTACTGTGCACCCCTAGTGCAGTTGCTACTACTTTTCTGGTGGTGGACACAGTACACAATACATACAGTACACCCATAGTTGTTATTACACTTCTGTTGGTGTACACAGTAACGTGCACCCCTAGTGCACTTACTACTATTTTTCTGGTGGTGTACACAATACAGTACACCCATAGTTGTTATTACACTTCTGTTGGTAGAAACAGTACCGTGCACCCACAGTGCAGTTGTTACTACTTTTCTGGTGGTGTACACAGCACACAATACATACAGTACACCCATAGTTGTTATTACACTTCTGTTGAAGTACATAGTACTGTGCACCCCTAGTGCACTTGCTATTACTTTTCTGGTGTTGTACACAATACATACAGTGCATCGTAGTTGTTATTACACTTCTGTTGGTGTACACAGTACCGTGCACCCCTAGTGCAGTTGCTACTACTTTTCTGGTGGTGGACACAGTACACAATACATACAGTACACCCATAGTTGTTATTACACTTCTGTTGGTGTACACAGTACTGTGCACCCCTAGTGCAGTTGCTACTACTTTTCTGGTGGTGTACACAATACAGTACACCCATAGTTATTACACGTCTGTTGGTGCACTTTACACAGTACCGTGCAGTTGCTACTACTTTTCTGGTGGTGTACACAGTACACAATACATACAGTGCACCCATAGTTGCTATTAGACTTCTGGTGGTGTACACAATACCGTTCACCCCTAGTGCAGTTGCTACTACTTTTCTGGTGGTGTACTCAATACAGTACACCCACAGTTGTTATTACACTTCTGTTGGTGTACACAGTACTATGCAACCCTAGTGCAGTTGCTACTACTTTTCTGGTGGTGTACACAGTACACAATACATACAGTATACCCATAGTTGTTATTACACTTCTGTTGGTGTGCACAGTACCGTGTACCCCTAGTGCAGTTGCTACTACTTTTCAGGTGGTGTACACAGTACACAATACATACAGTACACCCATAGTTGTTATCACACTTATGTTGGTGTACACAGTACTGTGCACCCCTAGTGCACTTGCTACTACTTTTCTGGTGGTGTACACAATACATACAGTGCATCGTAGTTGTTATTACACTTCTGTTGGTGTGCACAGTACCGTGCACCCACATGCACTTGCTACTACTTTTCTGGGGGTGTACACAGTACACAATACATACAGTTCACCCATAGGTGTTATTAAACTTCTGTTGGTGTACACAGTACCGTGCACCCCTAGTGCAGTTTCTACTACTTTCCTGGTGGTGTAAACAGTACACAATACATACAGTGCACCCATAGTTGTTGTTAAACTTCTGTTGGTGTACACAGTACCATGCACCCCTAGTGCAGTTGCTACTACTTTTCTGGTGTTGTACACAGTACACAATACATACAGTACACCCATAGTTGTTATTACACTTCTGTTGGTGTACACAGTACTGTGCACCCCTAGTGCACTTGCTACTACTTTTCTGGTGGTGTACACAATACATACAGTGCATCGTAGTTGTTATTACACTTCTGTTGGTGTGCACAGTACCGTGCACCCACAGTGCACTTGCTACTACTTTTCTGGGGGTGTACACAGTACACAATACATACAGTGCACCCATAGGTGTTATTAAACTTCTGTTGGTATACACAGTACCGTGCACCCCTAGTGCAGTTTCTACTACTTTCCTGGTGGTGTACACAGTAAACAATACATACAGTGCACCCATAGTTGTTGTTAAACTTCTGTTGGTGTGCACAGTACCGTGCACCCCTAATGCACTTGCTACTACTTTTCTGGTGGTGTTCACAATACATACAGTGCATCGTAGTTGTTATTACACTTCTGTTGGTGTGCACAGTACCGTGCACCCACAGTGCAGTTGCTACTACTTTTCTGGTGGTGGACACAGTACACAATACATACAGTACACCCATAGTTGTTATTACACTTCTGTTGGTGTACCCAGTACCGTGCACCCCTAGTGCACTTGCTACTATTTTTCTGGTAGTGTACACAGTACACAATACAGTGTAGTGTGGTTTTGCTAAACAAAATTTACAGCATGTCTGGAAGGGCACCAAGGAGAGGCAGACGCTCACAGGCCACTAAAAGAGGGCAAGCAGGCTCTGTGTCTACAGTCGACAGTGCTGGTCTTGGACACGGTGCATCCTCAGCATGTGGCCGTGGGGCATGCTTGTCCTTTTATTCTGCAGCTGGCCGTGTTATTAAGCCCCAACATGCAGAAGAGTTGGTGGAATGGATAACAAAGCCTTCCTCATCCTCCTCATCCTCTATCACCCAGGCTCAGAGTAGTTTGCCTGCCAATGCAGCTGCCAAAGCGACCTATTGCATTGGCTCCATATCAACAGTCACTCCTTCTCTAGCCCCACCATCATGCACGGAGGAGTCCCCTGAACTATTCAACCACAGTGTCGGTTACGTGCTGCAGGAGGATGCACAGCGATTTGAAGGCTCTGATGATGGTACCCAGGTTGAGGAAGGGAGTAACGTCAGCCTAGAGAGAGGGGGTGCCCAAGAAGGTCAAGAAACTGTCAGTCATGTTCCCCGAGCTGCTGCCTACTGCCAAGTTTGCTCCAGTGACAAGGAGGGAGGGGATGATGAGGTCACTGACTCTACTTGGGTGCCTGATAGAAGAGAGCAGGAGGAGGAGGCACATCTCCAATGAGGCAGGATGCCCTCCAGGGGGCAGCCACCCTATTGCATCACACTGCTAAGCAGGTGCAGGGCACTGCTGACTCCTCACATATTTTAAAAAGTTCTTTGGTGTGGGCCTTTTTTGAGACGTGTGCAGCAGATCGTCAAAAGAAATTTGGTCCCAGCCATCCACATGCTCAGCGTCTGAATGATAGCTTGGCCAAATTGTTAGCACTGCAACTGCTGACTTTTCAAATGGTAGACTCTGCCCCCTTTTGTGAATTTGTGGAATGTGGGGTACCTCAGTGTAACAGTGTAAATTAGCTGTCACCTCAAAATAACTCAACACACAACCATTAATGTCTAAATCTCTGGCAACAAAACTGAGTACACCCTTAAGTGAAAATGTCCAAATTGGGACCAATTAGCTATTTTCCCTCCCCAATGTCATGTGACTCATTGGTGTTGCAAGGTCTCAGCTTTGAATAGGGACCAGGTGTGTTAAATTTGGTGTTATCGCTCTCACTCTCTCATACTGGTCACTGGAAGTTCAACATGGCACCTCATGGCAAAGAACTCTCTGAGGATCTGAAAAAAAGAATTGTTGCTCTACATAAGGATGGCCTAGGCTATAAGAAGATTGCCAAGACCCTGAAACTGAGCTGCAGCAAGTTGGCCAAGACCATATAGTGGTTTAACAGGACAGGTTCCACTCAGAACAGGCCTCGCCATGGTCGACCAAAGAAGTTTGAGTGTACGTGCTCAGCGTCATATCTAGAGGTTGTCTTTGGGAAATAGATGTATGAGTGCTGTCAGCATTGCTGCAGAGGTTGAAGGGGTGGGGGGTCAGCCTGTCAGTGCTCAGACGCACTGCACACTGCATCAAATTGGTCTGCATGGCTGTTAATCCAGAAGGAAACCTCTTCTAAAGATGATGCACAAGAAAGCCTGCAAACAGTTTGCTGAACACAAGCAGACTAAGGACATGAATTACTGGAACCATGTCCTGTGGTCTGATGAGACCAAGATAAACTTATTTGTTTCAGATGATGTCAATCGTGTGTCGTGGCAACCAGGTGAGGAGTACAAAGAAAAGTGTGTCTTGCCCACAGTAAAGCATGGTGGTGGGAGTGTCATGCTCTGGGGCTGCATGAGTGCTGCCGACACTGGGGAGCTACAGTTCATTGAAGGAACCATGAAAGCCAACGTGTGCTGTGACATACTGAAGCAGAGCATGATCTATTCCCTTCGGAGACTGGGCCGCAGGGCAGTATTCCAACATGTTAACGATCCCAAACACACCTCCAAGACGACCACTGCATTGAAAAAGAAGCTGAGGGTAAAGGCGATGGACTGGCCAAGCATGTCTCCAGACCTAAACCCTATTGAGCCGAGGAGCGCAAGGTCACTAACGTCCACCAGCTCCATGATGTCGTCATGGATGAGTGGAAGAGGACTCCACTGGCAACCTGTGAAGCTCTGGTGAACTTCATGCCCAAGAGGGTTAATGCAGTGCTGGAAAATAATGGTGGCCACACAAAATATTGACACTTTGGGCCCAATTTGGTCATTTCCACTTAGGGGTGTACTCACTTTTGTTGCCAGCGGTTTAGACATTAACCTTCGAACGGACCGAAAGTTTGTGAGATACTGTATATCCTGCTGTTCTAAGTTTTTAGTGCCTGGGGGACCCCCACACTATTCGGTTCGCACCAGAACCTTGAACGGACCGAAAGTTTGTGCGAATTTTCGAAATCAAAAGTGATAATTATAAAAGGCTAATATGCATGTTAATGTCATAAAACAGGTTTGGGGACCCGGGTCCTGCCCCAGGGGACATATGTCAATGCAAAAAGAAGTTTTAAAAACGAACGTTTTTTTCGGGAGCAGTCATTTTAATGATGCATAAAGTGAAAAAAAAAAAGTGAAATATTCCTTTAAATATGGTACCTGGGGGGTGTCTAAAATATGCCTGTGAAGTGGCATGTGTTTCCTGTGTTTAGAACTGTCCCTGCACAAAATGACATTTGTAAAGGAAAAAAAGAAGCCATTTAAAACCGCTTGCGGCTTTAATGTCATGTCTTGTCCTGGCAATATGGCTGAAAATCCTTGAGAAAAATGGCATGGCTACCCCATCACCCCCCCCCCCCCCCACCCCAGCCCCCTTGGGTCTTGTATGGATATTAAGGGGAACCCCGCACCCAAAATAAAACCCTATACCTACAACCCTATATACTCTGAACAGCAGTATACAGGGGGTGCAAACAAGACAGGGACTGTAGGTTTGTTCTTAAGTAGAATCTGAACAGGTACATTTTTAAGTGTAGCTCCATCCAAAAAAATATCTATTTTTAAGCTTTTTGGAGAACATAGGGAGGGGTTATCACCCCTGTAACATTTGTTTTGCTGTCTGTGCACCTGTTCAGAACATTTCTCCTCACTTTCCGTCCCAATGACAAATGTTTTTGGAAAAGTGGGGTTTTTATTGAAACAAGGATTGGTGATAAAGCATCAGTAGAGAGGAGATACCTTTTTCCCCAAATTAAATCTAACAGGATAGAATTTCCCTTCCTAGGGGTAGATTTCCTCTCACTTCCTGTTTTCTCCTTCCGTTTGCAAGTAGGAGTCGTTTGTAAGTTGGATGTTTGAAAGTAGGGGCCTGCCGTATATACTCTGCAGAAATTTGCCCCATTAGATGTTGGTGTAGCCACAACACTGTAAGCCCTCACAGTTACTCTTGGTGGGCACAGGAATTGGCACTGCTGTGAATTATTAGATCAAGATTTGTAATTGCATGCACCTGTTGAACAGGGCAGAAAAATTGGGCCTTTGGTGGTGGTGGTGGACGGTGTTGCCACAAGACTGTAAGCCCTCACAGTTACTCTTGGTGGGCGCAGGAATGGGCCCTGCTGAGAATTATTAGATCAAGATTTGTAATTACACGCCCCTGTTAAACAGGGGCTGAAAAATTGGGCCTTTGGTGGTGGACGGTGTTGCCACAAGACTGTAAGCCCTCACAGTTACTCTTGATGGGCGCAGGAATGGGCCCTGCTGTGACCTATTAGATCAAGATTTGTAATTACACACCCCTGTTAAACAGGGGCTGAAAAATTGTGCCTTAGGCACTGGTGCTGGTGCCACAACACTGCAACCCCTCACAGATACTGTACTCTGAGCACAGCAATGAGACCTGTTGCAAAGCATTGCATAAAAAATTGTAATTACACACCCCTGTTAAACAGGGGCTGAAAAATTGGGCCTTAGGCACTGGTGCTGGTGCCACAACAGACAACACTGCAACCCCTCACAGATACTGTACTTGGAGCACAGCAGTCAGACCTGTTGTGAAGCATTGCTTAAAAAATTGTAATTACACGCCCCCCTGTTAAACAGGGGCTGAAAAATTGGGCCTTAGCCACTGGTGTGGTGGCACCCAGAAACAAAAATGTTCTTCCAAGCTATCAAGGAATGGATCATTGGGGAGGAGGAAGAGGATAGTCAGTAAACATAACAGGACAGTCACTCAGCATCCTCATAGGCAGTCTTGAAGGGATTTGACATTATAAATTATTCAGTTATATCCGCTTCAGGTGCCTGGTAGCTGATGGTGATCCAAGACTGATTCATCTTTATGAAGGTCAGACGATCAACCGAGTCGGTGGACAGGCGCACCCTGTGATCGGTGACAAAGCCTCCAGCAGCACTAAATGTGCGTTCGGAAAGAACGCTGGATGCAGGACAGGCCAGTAGCTCAATTGCATACTGTGCAAGCTCTGGCCAGTGATCCATCCTCAAGACCCAGTAAGCCAGAGGATTTTCGGTGGGAAAGGTGTCCAAGTCTGACCTTGCCCCTAGGTATTCCTGCACCATGTATATCAGATGCTGGCGATGGTTGCTGGAACCGATCATACCTTGGGGCTGCGGACTAAAAAATTGTCTGAACGCATCGGTCAGACGTCCACCTTCCCCACCGCTCCTTCTGCTACTGACCGAAGCCTCAGCAACTCGTCGTCCAGGACCAGGAGTTTATAACCTCCCAGTCTCTGGGAACGCATTGCACAGACCTTTCTGCAAGGCCTCCCTGAGATGTCTCATCCTCTGCTCCCTCTGCGACGGCAAGATAAGGTCCGCAACCTTACCCTTGTACCGTGGATTAAGGAGAGTGGCCAGCCAGTAATGGTCCCTCTCCTCAATCCGAAGAATACGAGGATCCTTCCGCAGGCTTTGCAGGATCAGAGAGGCCATGCAACGTAGGTTAGCTGAGGCATTCGGTCCGGAGTCTTCTGGGTCACTGAGGACGACATGATCGGCAGCCACCTCCTCCCAGCCACGTACAAGTCCACTGGTTTGTTGGGACTGTAAATCATCCCTAAAAGACTGCTGCTGCTGCTGCTGCTGAGTGCCAGGCTCCACCTCCATGCTCACACAATCCTCCTCCTCCTCCTCATCCTCTTCCTGTGTGATGGGTGGGAGAGAAGGAACACTGTCTGGATAAAGGGGGCCTTGAGAGGCAAGGAAGTCCTCCTCTTCCTGCCTCTGTTCTGCCTCAAGTGCCCTGTCCATTATCCCACGCAGCGTATGCTCCAACAGGTGGACAAGAGGTACAGTGTCACTGATGCATGCACTGTCACTGCTCACCATCCTCGTGGCCTCCTTAAATGGTGACAGGACCGTGCATGCATCCCTGATCATGCTCCACTGGCGTGGGGAAAAAAATCCAAGCTCCCCTGACCCTGTCCTGGTGCCGTAGTCGCACAGGTACTCATTGATGGCCCTCTGATGCATGTGCAGTCGCTGCAGCATGGCCAATGTTGAGTTCCACCTGGTGGGCATGTCACATATAAGGCGGTTCTTGGGCAGGTTCAACTCCTTTTGCAGCTCAGCTAGCCGAGCACTGGCATTATACGATCGGCAGAAATGCACACAGACTTTCCTGGCCTGCCTCAGGACATCCTGTAAGCCTGGGTACCTGCCCAAGAACCGCTGCACCACCAGGTTGAGGACATGAGCCATACAGGGCACATGGGTCAGCTGTCCCTGTCGCAGGGCAGAGAGGAGGTTGGTGCCATTGTCAGAATCCACCATTACTGGCTTAAGCTGGCGTGGTGTCAACCACCTCTCGGCCTGCCCCTGCAGAGCTGCCAGAACCTCTGCCCCAGTGTGGCTCCTGTCCCCCAAACACACCAGCGCAAGCACGGCATGGCATCTTTTTGCCTGCGTACTTGCGTAGCCCCTTGTACGCCTACGGAGCACCGCTGGTTCCGAGGACAGAGCACTCGAAGAGGCCATGGAGGAAGAAGAAGAGGAGGGGGTGGAGGAGAGAGGTGTGTCACAACCAGTAGTAGCATTTTGGAGGCGTGGTGGCGGAACAACCTTCAACACTCCTGCACCTTGTCCTGCATCCCTCCCAGCTGCCAAAAGAGTGACCCAATGGGCCGTGAAAGACAGGTAATGTCCCTGTCCATGCCTGCTGGACCATGAGTCAGCGGTAATATGCACCTTACCGCTGACCGCCCTGTCCAGCGAGTCATGGACATTGCCTTCCACATGCCGGTAGAGAGCCGGAATCGCCTTCCGTGAGAAAAAGTGGCGTTTGGGAACCTGCCACTGAGGAACCGCACATTGAACAAACTCACGGAAGGTGGTCGAGTCTACCAACTAAAAAGGCAGCAGTTGAAGTGCTAGCAATTTAGCCAAGCTAGCATTCAACCGCTGGGCATGTGGATGGCTGGGAGTAAACTTCTTTCGACGGTCCAGCAGCTGGGGCAGGGAAATTTGCCTGGTAGAATCGGACGTCGGTGTACTGCTAACAGAGTGCCCGCAAGTACTTGGCTGTGACACACCTAATTCTACACCTTCATTCCTCTCAGAGCAGCTTTCAGAGAGGACTGAAGATATAGTGGGGTTGGAGATCCCAGCCGATGAGGAGCAAGGAGAGGTCCGCTTTTTTCTTTGGTGTGGGTCTTTAATTTGCGCTTGCCAACGAACTGCATGGCAGGTCGACATATGTCTGGTCATGCTTGTGGTGCCCAAGCGGCTGATGTTTTTCCTACGCGAGATACGCTTGAGACATATGTTGCAAATAGCAGTGGTTCAATCTGATGCACTCGTCTCAAAAAAGGCCCACACCAAAGAACTTTTGTGATACCGTGCAGAGGCAGCGCCCTGCACAGGCGGAGCTCTGCGGTATGATTCAGTTGGTGTGCTGGCCTCTAGCTGGCCTCCGGAGGGCATCCTGCCTCGTTGGACATGTGCCGCCTCCTCCTCATCCTCCTCCTCCTCTCTCCATTCAGGCACCCACGTGGAGTCAGTGACCTCATCATCCCCTCCCTCTTCACCACTGGAGCAAACCTGGCAGTAAGCTGCAGCTGGTGGAACATGACTGCCAGATTGCTGTCCTTGAGCATCCCCTCTCTCTGCGCTCACGCTACTGCCTTCCTCTAGCTGGGTATCATCATCCGAGCCTTCAAAACGTTGGCCATCCTCCTGGAGCATGTACCCAACACTGTGCTCAAACAGTTCGGGGGACTCCTAAGGAGGACATGGTGGGTCTATTGAAGGGGTGCCTGATGATGCCATTGAGTACGCGTTGGCAGCTGCTTTGCCAGTACCCTGAGCCTGGGTGAGAGAGGATGAGGAGGGCTTGGTCATCCATTCTACCAAGCCTTCGGCATAATGCGGCTCAACATGTCCAGCTGCCGAAAACAAGGACAAGCGTGTCCCATGGCCACGTGCTGATGACGATGCACGACCACGTCCACGTCCATGACCAGCACTGTTGTCTCTAGACACAGAGCCTGCTTGCCCTGTGTTCTTGCCTTTGGACTTTCTGCCTTTCCTTGGCGGTCTTCCAGGCATTGTAGTGGGTAGTGTATATTGTGCTGGAGTCACAAAGCACACACACTAACTCCTGCAGATGGCTGCCTTAGATGACAGCAACAGGGCCTTACGGCAGATAGAGGCTGCCTTAGATGACAACAACTGGGCCTTACGGCAGATAGAGAGGCTGAGGTGGTTTTATGTGTGCTGTACTAACACAGCAGACACACACACGCTAGCTCCTGCAGATGCCTGGCTGCCTTAGATGACAACAACTGGGCCTTACGGCAGATAGAGGCTGCCTTAGATGACAACAACTGGGCCTTATGGCAGATAGAGAGGCTGAGGTGGTTTTATGTGTGCTGTACTAATACAGCAGACACACACACACTAGCTCCTATAAATGCCTGGCTGCCTTAGATGACAACAACTTGGCCTTACGGCAGATAGAGGCTGCCTTAGATGACATCAACAGGGCCTTATGGCAGATAGAGAGGCTGAGGTAGTTTTATGTGTGCTGTACTAACACAGCAGACACACACGCTAGCTCCTATAAATGCCTGCCTGCCTTAGATGACAACAACAGGGCCTTATGACAGATAGAGAGGCTGAGGTGGTTTTATGTGTGCTGTACTAACACAGCAGACACACACGCTAGCTCCTATAAATGCCTGCCTGCCTTAGATGACAACAACTGGGCCTTATGACAGATAGAGAGGCTGTGGTGTTTTTTTGTGTGCTGTACTAACACAGCAGACACACACGCTAGCTCCTATAAATGCCTGGCTGCCTTAGATGACAACAACTGGGCCTTACGGCAGATAGAGGCTGCCTTAGATGACAACAACTGGGCCTTATGGCAGATAGAGAGGCTGAGGTGGTTTTATGTGTGCTGTACTAACACAGCAGACACACACGCTAGCTCCTATAAATGCCTGCCTGCCTTAGATGACAACAACAGGGCCTTATGACAGATAGAGAGGCTGAGGTGGTTTTATGTGTGCTGTACTAACACAGCAGACACACACGCTAGCTCCTATAAATGCCTGCCTGCCTTAGATGACAACAACTGGGCCTTATGACAGATAGAGAGGCTGTGGTGTTTTTTTGTGTGCTGTACTAACACAGCAGACACACACGCTAGCTCCTATAAATGCCTGGCTGCCTTAGATGACAACAACTGGGCCTTACGGCAGATAGAGGCTGCCTTAGATGACAACAACTGGGCCTTATGGCAGATAGAGAGGCTGAGGTGGTTTTATGTGTGCTGTACTAACACAGCAGACACACACGCTAGCTCCTATAAATGCCTGCCTGCCTTAGATGACAACAACAGGGCCTTATGACAGATAGAGAGGCTGAGGTGGTTTTATGTGTGCTGTACTAACACAGCAGACACACACGCTAGCTCATATAAATGCCTGCCTGCCTTAGATGACAACAACAGGGCCTTATGACAGCTATAGAGGCTGTGGTGTTTTTTTGTGTGCTGTACTAACACAGCAGACACACACGCTAGCTCCTATAAATGCCTGCCTGCCTTAGATGACAACAACAGGGCCTTACGACAGATAGAGAGGCTGAGGTGGTTTTATGTGTGCTGTACTAACACAGCAGACACACACGTTAGCTCCTATAAATGCCTGCCTGCCTGCCTTAGATGACAACAGGGCCTTATGACAGATAGAGAGGCTGAGGTGGTTTTATGTGTGCTGTACTAACACAGCAGACACACACGCTAGCTCCTATAAATGCCTGCCTGCCTGCCTTAGATGACAACAGTGGGTTTGAATCGAACACCGGGCCCATCCCTACCCCACACCATTTTTTTTATTTTGGTGTAGGGTTCCCCTTAATATCCATACAAGACCTGGAAGGCCTGGTATGGATTATGGGGGGGACATCCACGCCATTTTTTTTTTTTGGTATTTTTTGCACGGGGTTCACCTTAATATTAAGGGCCTGGTAATGGACTGGGGGGGGGGCCCACAGCATTTTTTTCATTGATTAATTTTATCTATATTGCCGGGATCGGACAATACATTACAGGCACAAGCAGTTTTAAATGACATTTTTTTCCTTTGGAAATGTAATTTTACTCTGGTACTGCTATAAACATGGGAGAGATGCGCTACTTTACAGGCAGACTAAGGAGACCCCCCCAAGGCACGATATCTAAAGAAATATTTCATTTTTATTGTTTCACTTTAAGCATTATTAAAATTACTGCTCCCGAAAAAACTGCCATTTTTTATTTTTTTTAACTTTTTTTGCATTGATACATGTCCCCTGCGGCAGGACCAGGGTCCACAAACACTTTTTTTGGCAATAACTCACATATACTCGCATCAGAGAACATATAGATCATACAGTGAAGGAATCCATTTCCCTCAAAGAAAGGAAATTCTGGAGGGACAAAATGGCCTTCACTGAGGGCAAGGCCTACCGATGGCAAATATGGAATCCGCAAGGACGTCCACAGAACATTAGAAGAAATACAAACAAAAAAACTTATAACACCCCTAAAGACAACCTGAGAGGCTCCGATTCTTCCCTAAACTCACTTTCCTCCAACGGTTCACATGTATCGAAAAAGGCACCTAGAAAACAAAAATGGCGCTCACCTGAAACTACGAATTCCACTAGGAAACAATTGGGGGAGGCCAATATGGCACCACAAGCAGCAACTATAGTGAACAGCAATGAACGGACACTGAGGTCAGGCAACTCCCGGAGTGGTACAACTCAGGGACGAATGACATCAGAGATCCAAAACACAGGGTCCAAGAACGACCCAGTAGAAGGCCAATGACAAGAAAAGAGGGCACCTCTACTTGAGGATGCCTTCAACATTATTAATTTATCAGGATATATTCTATCCGATAATGAGAAATCCCTATTAGGTAAAGGCCTATCTTTCTGCCCTTCCTCCAACATTGACACCTTCAATACAGTAAAAGACCTACACTTATTTGCCAGAAAATTGATACTCAAATGTCTCTACACAAAAAATATACCAATTCCACCCCAAAATAGGGATAAACAAGCCCTTGATGATTTGGTGTCACTGTTGGAGGAACAGGAACAGAAAGATTTAATTGATAGAATAGACTTGGAGTCATTATTAGCGGAACACATAACGCCAACTAGGGTAGGGATCAAAGGAAACTCGACGCTTAAAAAGAAATCTAACAAATTTCCACCATTGGCACAGAATGCCAATTTAAAGGCGTTTGTCTCAATGGTAACTAATGACATCAACAAGCTTAATAAAACTACCCCCCCCTGTAACCTCACAAGTGATGAACAGAAGGCATTAAAAACTCTAACTGAACAAAATCAGCTGACCATCAAACCCTCTGACAAGGGGGGCAACATTGTCATCATGGACAATTCCTCTTACTTGGCTATGTGCTCCAAAATACTATCCAATAAGGAGTGGTATAAATCCATTCCTCGCTCAGCTATTGAAAAATTTGATATTCAATTTTTCAAAATGATTGACCAAGCGTATCTCGACAATGTTCTGACCCAACAAACATGGGAATTTATACGTACCAAATTTGCCAGGATCCCTACCTTCTACAGCCTGCCGAAGGTTCACAAAGATATGTCAAATCCCCCAGGGAGACCTATCGTCTCGGGGGTGGGAAGTGTCTCTGAGAACCTGAGTAGATTTGTGGACGAGCAGCTTCGGCCCCTCGTCACAAATCTACCTTCGTATATCAGGGACACTTCCCAATTACTGCAATACCTTGAGGGTCTTTGCATCCCTATTGATTCATTGCTGGTCACTATAGACGTAGAGGCCCTCTACTGTTCAATTCCCCATAAAAAGGGCTTGGAGGTCATTAACCACTATCTATCTCAATCATCTAAGGATGACAAACCACTACATCAATTCTTGGTACAAGCAATGGAATACATACTATCACATAATGCTTTTTCTTTTAACGGCTCCCACTTCCTCCAGATACAGGGGGTGGCTATGGGGACGTGCTGTGCACCATCCTACGCCAACCTGTATCTGGGGGAGTGGGAGAACACTTTCCTTTCCATGCACTCCCAATTTTCGGACCATATCATTTTATGGTATCGCTATATTGACGATATCATTTTGGTATGGCAAGGAGGCATGGAGGGATTGAATCAATGCATAGCGGCCATGGGAATTAATGATTTTAACCTAAAATTCACCATGACCTGCGATACCCATACAATTAATTTTTTGGATATCACTATAAGAAAAAATAATGATGGCCACCTCTCTACCACTCTCTACCGAAAAGAAACATCAGGCAATACCATTTTGCATGCCTCCAGTTTCCACCCCATTCCCTTGGTTAGATCGATCCCGTATTCTCAATATTTACGGATACGTAGAAATTGCACAAAAGATTCCGACTTCTTATCTGAAGCAAAAAACTTACAGGTGCGTCTACTGCATCGGGGATACTCCCCCACGAGTCTAAAAAAAGCCTTTAAAAGGGTTTTACAACAAACAAGATCGAGTCTTGTATTTAAACCTGTCAAACAAAGCAGTAAGACAATGGATCAAACACGTGTAGTGCTGACCTATAACCAACAACACGGACAGGTTCGCAGCATCCTTAAGAAACACTGGCACGTACTGGATATTGACCCCACATTGAACTTGTTTATACCCAGAGAGCCCCTTGTGACATTTAGACGTACAAAATCCCTACGCGATATCCTAGTCAAGAGTGAATACACCGGAGCCTTTAGGGGGGACCCGTGCAAACGTCACGGTACCTTCAAATGTGGGGGTTGCACCCAATGTCAGTACATGAATATCGATACCAATATAGTGCTTCCCAATGGAAGGAGCTTCAAACCTAGTCATTACGCAAACTGTCGCACGTACGGAGTGGTGTACATGCTTACTTGTTCTTGTGGCTCATTCTATGTGGGGAAGACAAAACAGGAGCTTCACAAACGAACAAGTAGACATGTACACAGTATCCGTGTATGTGATCCAGATCTCCCACTTGGGAGACATTCTCGAGATGTGCACATGGGGAATTTTCCAAGAATTAAATTCTTGGTTCTGGATCGTATACATCCTACCTCAAGAGGGGGAGATTGGGATAAAATCCTGTTGCAACATGAGACCAGATGGATTGTGGCACTTAGGGCCACATGTCCACCGGGTCTAAACGATTGCATCAGTTATAAACCCTTTTTGGAAGGGTTTACATCTGGCTCCTGGGAGGGACACGGTTAGGATCGAGGAAAAAACATGTTTGCCATCTTTCTTCTGATGAAATTAGCATATACTACGAGCCCTCACAAATTATTTGGGTTCTTATATGCCTTTCCATCGGCTTCCAAAATCTCACATGGTTTTCATTTTTATTTTTATTTTTTCATTTATTACTTTCATTATTACTCTTTATATTTATATCTATTAATATTGAGTATAGGTATGTATTCACCAGTAGTTGCTTTGTGCCAGATTATTTATGTATACCACTTCCATCTAATATACCCAGGGTCATACAATATAATATGTCCTGGGACAGATGTGTATATATATGGATATATAGATGTATTATGTAGTATTGCCCATCTTTGGGGATAATATAACAGAATGCGGAGGAACCTCTTTCTGCCTCTTAGTGGATGTTATAGACGCTCATCCATAATTGTTCCAATACTTATCATGACAATTGTTCAGCAGTTACTGTTTCATGGGGATTATTTATTAAGTTGCTTGGGGTGTTTCTTTTTCTTTTTCCTTTTTTCCCCCTGGGATGCTATAAGCAGGCCAACTATGCCTGGATCGTTATGTCAACGGCGTTTGTATAATGTATATATAGAATTGCTATGGACCACAACAGGGAGATAGCACCGCTCATTTCCTGCTATTTGATACCCACTGGACGCTGTAGGGTCGAACCGACCGCTTGGGGCGCTTTGCGTGCCTCCTACATGGGAAGTACTATAGGCTCCGTCTCATCTCCATCTCTGTATGCGGTATGCGCATGCGCGGAGTCACGATATGGGAGCCGCTATAATACGAACCCTTCGCGCATCTGCGCATGCGCGACGTAAGAAACACACGCAGGTCGCGCAGCTACGACGGCGGGCACTTAGCGTCCAATAGGACGCCATTACATGATGTCACATATGCGCCCACATACCCTATTTAAACGATCCCCTGTCTGCTCCTATTGGGCAGCAGAGGAACACGGAGGTCGGACCAATACGGTCCATACGAACTAGGGACATTGCACCAAGGACGGGGTAAGCATAACATTCTATCCTAGGACCTTGACCAATCCCGGATTGGTATGATGGCACTGTTAATGACTTGAACCTTCCTCTTCCCTCCCCCCCCCCCCAGGCTCTTTGGGTACCCATATTTGAGATTACCCCTTCATCCATCTGAGATATTACCTCTCGGGGATGATGATTCCTCTAACGACATACATATGATTTACACGTAAGAGCTCCCTGAGCATTGTTATCTGGTGTTTGTTGGGAGAGGTACTACTGTCTGTGTCTATTACCATGCTTTCTGTCTGGTCTATATCTGCGGGTATGCGGGCGTCTAATATTCTACATCATTATGCTCTCCTTCCTGTCTGGGTGAGGCACCTTCCTAATTACAATGCTACTACGTCACCTGTTTTCCCTTTTGAAATCAATATTCTAAACACCATGGGAGACCCATCCCTTCTGGGCATTAGTACTATACTTGTAAGGAGCTGTCATTAATAAAGTCTCCCTTGTCTTCTCTCTCTCCCCCCCAATATCCATCATAAATAGATTTGGTCGCTACTACATAATTCCCATACGTAGGATCACCCACCAGTGGAATACAATCTAGCGTGTGCTGCCACAGTCTAACCCCCACTTACAGATCTTATTGGGGGATATACATACCTCTCTCCGCATGTGCGGATATACAAGCCATTGATCTACGAATGCCGTCCTCAACGTGGTGCGTAGCAATATTATGTATGTACATACTCTTTTCTTGACATATCGAATAGCATACCCAATAAGAACTTTTTCCATTAGGTCACTATTTTGAGACAATAACAATGTCATGATTTGTCGCAATCTACGGATACTAATATTGAATATGTGAAATGTGTCCCTAGAACATGTATTTTTTGCTCCCCTTTGCTTCTCTCCAATGTTTAATAATATGATCCTGGCCTGAAAATGATAGCAGTCCCTTTGTTTATGGTCTTTTTTCTTTTGCCTTTTTTAGAGTGACAGGTACTTTCCCGTTATAAACTTTACTCCCCACTCCTGACGAAGGTTCCCATATCTGGGTAACTGGAAACGCGTCGAGTTCATTGGGGGACTCCTACCTCTGG
This sequence comes from Lithobates sylvaticus, assembly GCA_028564925.1. Taxonomy (NCBI): domain Eukaryota; kingdom Metazoa; phylum Chordata; class Amphibia; order Anura; family Ranidae; genus Lithobates; species Lithobates sylvaticus. The sequence goes on along the minus strand of CM053033.1, from coordinate 183,786,248 downwards.
GAGAATTACAGTACCGTATCTGCGATCTTTTCAATGTTGTGTTAATTTTTTGTATAAAATTTCTTTTTGTATTTTTTGTATGTTTTTCTGTATATGTGTAATGTCATGCATATTGTATAATGTGCATCCTGCTGCTAAACAAATTTTGAGGATTTTACATATTTTTTATCAATAAAACATTTATATTTTGATCTATAAAATCTTGTGAGTGTGGTGCTCTATACAAAGTCCCAACCATAGGGGATCCTTTCTTATCCACCTTAATATTAAGGGCCTGGTAATGGACTGGGGGGGGGGGCCCACAGCATTTTTTTCATTGATTAATTTTATCTATATTGCCGGGATCGGACAATACATTACAGGCACAAGCAGTTTTAAATGACATTTTTTTCCTTTGGAAATGTAATTTTACTCTGGTACTGCTATAAACATGGGAGAGATGCGCTACTTTACAGGCAGACTAAGGAGACCCCCCCAAGGCACGATATCTAAAGAAATATTTCATTTTTATTGTTTCACTTTAAGCATTATTAAAATTACTGCTCCCGAAAAAACTGCCATTTTTTATTTTTTTTAACTTTTTTTGCATTGATACATGTCCCCTGCGGCAGGACCAGGGTCCACAAACACTTTTTTTGGCAATAACTCACATATACTGTAAGCCTTTAAAATGAGCACTTTTGATTTTTCACATCCATCCCATAGATGGTGTTCGCATGTTTGCACAAATTTTTTTGCCTGTTCGCATGTTCTGCTGTTAACCGAACCAGAGGGTGTTCGGGTCATCCCTATAGGGTTGTATAGTGGCAAGTTAGGGTAGTATAGGGTAGTATAGGGTGATATAGTGACAGGTTAGTGCTGTATGTAGTGAGTAGTGACAGTGTGCTCAGTCACTTACAGTATGGCTGGAGATGAAGACACCCGGTGCTGCTGTGTTCTCTTATCTTTCTCCTTCAGCTGTGGAATTAGTCTGTGAATGAGTCTTTGGGATGAGTGGAAGATCCCCAAGGGACAACCGAAACTTATTAGATGACGGGGGAGACAGGCAGCCTCCCCACACCGCTGGGCCCCCTGCTGACCCGATGGCTTTGTTAAATTTTTACAAAGCTTAAAGGATGGGGAAAGTGCTGCTTACTAGGGGGGCACCTGGCAGGAGGGAGGGGCTAGGAGTTCTGGCGACAGACCCAAGAAGAGGAGGATCTGTCTGCTCTGTGCAAAACCACTGAACAGAGCATGTAAGTTTGACATGTTTGTTATTTTTAAACAACAAAAAACAAGTCCTTAATATAATTTTAACTCTTGGCAGTAAAATATTTCTATCATGTTAACCTTCACAATCGCCTTTTGTGTAAAGCGTACAAGGGAAAACACCTTCAGGAACTTCCTCCAGGGTTTTTTTTAACCTCCCTGGCGGTATTCCCGAGTCTGGCTCAGGGTGGAATTTCAGTACCATTAGAGGTAACTTCGAGCCAGACTCGGGATTGCATTGCAGGATACAGGGAAAGTTACTTACCTTGTCCCCTAGATCCTGTGATGTCTCCCCGCTGTGTGTGAGAGCTGTCTCCTCGCTCGATTCACACACTGCCGAGTGCCGCTGAGCTCCATTCCCTGCGACGTTGTGACGCACAGGAGCGGAGATCGGCGGCAAATTCAAAAAAGTTAAAACACAGTACACATACAGTACACTGTAAACTTACAGATTACAGTACTGTATAAAAAAATTACACATCCCCTTTTTCCCTAGTGGTCTGTCCAGTGCCCTGCATGCACTTTTATATTATAAATACGTTTTTTTCTGACTGGAATTTGGAGATTGTCCATAGCAACCAAAAAGCGTCCCTTTATGTCAAAAGCGGTTTTAGACCAGCTTGAAAACAGCGATAATAAATTAGAATCACTTGCAGAATTGAGCGATAGTGATTTGTGGTAAAATTCGTCATCAAGCACTAAATCTAATGACAGCGACAATTCTGCAACTGAGCAAATTTCAGTGTTTTTGATTTGATTACATTATTGAATAATTTTTATTATCATTATATTATTATTTTTTATAATTATTTATAGTTATTCATTATATTAAAATTTATTATTTTGTGTTTTAAACTTTATCATACCTGGGATGTCTACTAGACTCTGGTTTGGACAGATTTAAGTGAGTTATTCCTAAGAATTGCAGGCCTACAATATAAAACGCCAAATTTCCATGCAAAATTATTGTACCGCTTTCAACACCTAAAATCAGAAATAATCATACCGCCAGGGAGGTTAAAGTACATTTATATATACTATTTCATAATATGCATGTGATACTCCCAAATGTGAACTCAAATATGTAAAGCCAGCTTTGTTAAGCCATGAATGACAAAAGGTCAACCTTGAAAACTGTAGTGTCTGTCTCTTGGCATTAAATTGTATCAATAAGGCCTACATGTTCACATTTTGAACCCCAGTACCAATTTCAGCTCTGGATAGTAGTTCTTTTGTATCAGTGGAATTCTTGATCTGTAACTTTTTGAGGATTCCCAGCTGATAAGTGAATGTAAGCAAAGTGTAAAAAAATTGTGTGGAGTCCCCCCTGTCATAACAGAGATACCTCGAAATATCATATTTTGCTATTCTGGTTTTAAAGTTTGGTGAAGTCAGCAATACTAAAAGAGAATACTTCCCCCTCCCTTTAGAATTAAGTGACTAATTTATATAACCCCTTGAAAAGCTGGGCTGCCGCAAACAATGTCTCAGGTTGTCTCAGAGTGAAGCCACAAAAACGTTTAATTCAAGGGAAATCTGAGTAAATAAACCCATTGTATCAGAAAGACCAGATATCCCAAAAGTCAACTTCAATATGGACTCAGACGTCTATAAAACAATGGCTGGGAAACAAAAGGGGAAGATTCTTCAGACTGGACAAACAATGAAAGTAAACATGGAATTGTTTTCCCCGAAAGTCAAAGTTCATTTGAGACACTATGAGAAAGCATTGGAAAGGAAAAAGGACCCTCTGTACAATTTGTTTTTTTTTTAAGATATATGATCATGAATACCCATATATTAGAAGTAGGGTTATGGTATTTTTACTATAGTACAAATGGAAAATTGTGTTTAAGTAACCATTGTAAATATAAAGACAAGCTGGGACCGCATATATATGAAAACATACATATGACAGAGGTGATCTCAAGACAATTAGGTTGAAATCGGAAACACGTCATTGTTCATATAAACATCAATTTTCTTGTGTGATTCTAAGTGATCACATATAAAATCATTGATTATATTACGCACCAATTACTAGAAATCCATGAGCCATATAGACCCATATTCACATCCCCAAAATATAAACACTCATTAAATAAAAATATATCCTTTTTTTTTTTACAAAGTAAGTTAAATATACAATTGTTATCCTCAGACGCCCCCCCCCCCCCCCCAGTGGCTGAAGGTAATATTACCTTTGGTGCTTGGCGATCGTAAACAGGTCCCCAACCAATGGAGAGTAAGCCGAACCTTCTGGGCTGAGCTCATGATAAATTTATAGATCTATTGTCCAAGAATGATATAAAGGTTGGGAAAGCCCTAAGGAGAGGAGGACAGACCCCACACCAGACACACCCCCGACATCAAGAAGTCTGCTGATATTTGACTATTCTCCATCTTGTTGGGCTTTATGACTGAGACCATTCGATGTGCATAGATCTTGGTGGACATCCTCCCTTTAAGCTGATTGGTAAGATCCAGACCACACAAATGCTATTTTTTTTCCCACTCTTGAAATCATAGGAATCATATTTTAGAGGTTATGTATTGATGTTTATTGACTGTCGGGGGTGTATTATTATAATCAGGTTGTAGGGAATTCTATCATATGTTTAAGTCAATTTAGATTTCTGTGTCCCCAGGGAAAGTTTCATTGCTCCATGCAATTGGTGTAACTCTGTTGGTTTAATAATTAATTCAAATTGGCAATATCGTTCTGCTGACTCTGGGAGATATACTTTGAATTTCTTCCGGCCAGAGAAGTTTGGAGGGTTACTCCCCTGAGCGACAAGGGATATTGCGTTCTTGAATATAAAGGGTAAAATTACCACATATTATTTTTCCCACAGACCAATCTTGACCCCATGAGTAATTATATCAGTTTTCCCGGGTAAAAACAAATACAATTTTGAAGATGTTTTTATAATGTATGTATGGAATATCAATCACCAGAAAATTTAGTTCTGTATCAAATTGTATGAATATACTCGCTAATTAATAAAATCAAATTTACTTTATTTATTGATTGTGTGAGGAGATATTGTATATTTTGGTAAGAAAACCCCATAAATTAACTAACTCAGGAAAGGATTGTGGTATGCACTGACAGTTAGAGAAAAATTTATAAAATTACCGTAAGGTTGGAGGCACTGAAAATAAAAAGCTGAGATCTTCATTAAGATCCCATACCACAATCATAACATAAAATTGGCAGGCACTGCTGAGACATTTTGTAAGAGGGAATCTTGCCACAGTACAGAACATACTGGTGATTGTGTTTGCATATACATTGTGAAAAATATCGGTTGTATATAAATATGGATCATAGTGATAATGAACATTGTTCATCCAGAGACAGCCAGGATGATGATACCACCCCAGCAGTAGCCACCCCAGCAGTAGCCACCCCAAGCCAGAAAAAGACTACTGTGTTCCTTGACTATGGTGTAACCGACCATATTCGCAAAAGATTAGATAAGAAAGAAAATTTAGAGGAATTTGTTAAAGAGGAGAGAGAACAGGCCCAGAGGTTAAGCGATGATATTTATACTGAAGATGGTCGGGTGTTCCAAATGATTGCAGATTTTGCTGGCGCAAAAGACACAAAAAGCCAAGACAGTATCATATTACGGTCTTGGCAGATTCTGTGGTTTTTATGCAATATATTGGCAGAACTCATTACAGCCTTAAAAAAAGAATTGTTCACCACTCGCACCGAAGTAAAAGATAAAGCAGAAAAAATAGAATCCCTATTAATAAAAAACCAACAGGGTGAGAGCAGACTCAGACAATCTAAAGAGAGTCAGGAAGAGCTGGAGGTCCAGCTCCATGGTGCCTTGCACCAAATTAAAGAACTACAAGGGAAATATCATAAATGTAAACAAGACTATGCTGACAGAGATAAAGAAAAGGAGGCAGAAATTGAGAAACTTAGATCTGAGATGAAAGCAATGGAGGGACAGATAAAAAAAATAATGAAACAGGTAGACCATAAATCCATGAGCCAAAGTCATATAGAGGAACAGGAAATGGGAAAATGGAAATCTCCATATTTACGGGGGACACAGGTAAATTACAAAGAGACAGATTCAGAAGACAGGTCACCCCCTAAACTGCACAGATACTCCCCAGAATGTACAGATGAGGAAGTTGAAAAAACTTCAAATAGACAGAAAAAGAAGACTAGGACCCCAATAAAAAAATATGACACCCCCAAGGTGATAAAATTTATAAAAGAAACTGTTCCTGTTTTCTCAAAGAAGGGTTCCCAAACCATTACTGACCATATAGGAACCTACGAACGTACCCTGGAAATCTTAAATATTCAGGACGATCGTACCAAAATTGAATTATTGCCATGGATATTCGAAGAAAAGTACAAACAATTCTTTGATTCATTGCAGGATCTATACGGTCAGTCATGGAAAGAAATCAAACATAGGTGTCAAATGGAGTTTGGGCCCTACAAAACTGTTACCGCTGCCAAAGCCGCGGCCTACAATTTGAAATGTGGCCATAATCAGAGTCCCACAGAATTCCTAGCTGTACTGAGAAGCGCATATTTTCTGGCAGAAAAGGATCCCAATCCGAATCAGCCAGAATTCATGACTTTATTTTTTGAAGCACTACCTGCATATATAAAATTAGGACTAGCGAGGGATTTAAAGAAAGGACGTCCCCTGGATTGGTTAGTCAGGGAAAGTGATCACCTGTACTCAATCCAGCAGTCCAGTGAAAATGGGCTAAAAAGGCCACTACCGTGAACCCCCAACTTCATGAGCTACAGACAGAGAGGAAGTCATACGCGGAGGTAGTCCAGAATAGGAGACCCATGGGGTCTCCCGGAGCTACACCCCAGTCACCGCAGATGATAGAGGATAGACAAAGATTGCCAGGTTACGGTAGTGAGGGTGAAAGGGACCTCAGGTACAGAAATCGCCAGAGGGGATATCTACAGGGATCCCATAACAACCAACAATCAAATTGGAATCGAGATCCCACTGCCACTAGATACCCCTACTATAATAGGAACCCCAACTTTGTCAGACACCAAAATTTTAACAGAAACCCAAATTTTCCAGGGTACCCACGCTCTAATAGGAATACAAACTTTCACGGCCACTCTGGATATTACAGAGACCCAAATGTTATAAGAGATCCAAACTCTAACGCGAACCCTGATAATCGTAGGACACCTCCTAATCAGGAACAGGTCAATCACCCCAGGACTAGGGTAACTCCTCCAATTTCCCAAAACCAAAGGGAACCACGGGAACCCCCAAGAGAAGGGCCACAGCACCAAGACCCGAGAAGTGGTGATGAATCTGATGCATCATTATAATCACGCCCTGAACACAACCGGGTCAGACGAGACTGGGGAAATCGTCAAGATACCCTGGGCCGGCGAATCGAGCAGGTAGAGGCACAAATTAATCAGATGTGCGAACAAATGACACACCTGATCAATTACCAATCTACCAACCCATCTTTTTTAGGGGCCACTCCTGTGGCCAACACAGGGCCACAGAATGTTTAGAACCCCAGACAATCCCACTGCAAGGAACAACCCTGGGTGCGATGACAGGAGACATGCAACACACCCCTGACAGGCCCCTAAAAAGGGGGAAGCAGGGTGGGATTGTTAATTCTGCTCCTATTTTTCAGTATCCTTCCAACCCTTCTAATATAAATGAGCCACTGAGAACCATGATAAGTAACCAATCGGACAGGATACCTTCCACTCCATGTGCATCCATCTCAAGTAGACCCTGCAGGCCATCCCACAGAAATCATATACACAGAGAAGCTGTGGCATGCGGTGAGATAAATGCCGAATGCAAATTGTTGGAAAACCCACAGATCTTCAACCATGCTAATTTCATGTGTGAGTTGACTGAATCTGATGGAAGATATTTCACAACTGTAAAGGTACATGAGGCCGGTGATCATCCCATTTCAGGGTTAATTGACACGGGATCCCAAGCTACCATCCTGGCGCAGGAACAATTTAATGAAGTAATAAAATCAATGCCTAGCAAACCAAAACTTAGAAGCTTTGATTGCTCACTAATCGGGGTGGGGGGAGAACCACTGCAAGTCATGGGTACTGCATGGCTTAAACTTAAATTAGGTAATCAGGAAATCAGGCACCCCGTTATCATTGCATATCTCCCAAACCATCACATGATCATTGGAATGGATCTCCTTAAGAGGCTTAACACAATTGTCGATCGCGTGAATCAAGTGATGTGGTCACAGGTGAACTCCCCGATTAAATTTGAAAGGCTTCAAATTCCCCATTCCCGGCGACACTGCCACCTGGTGTAAGAAAGGCCCGGTTCTCTAGAAATCCATTTCAGGAATAGTCAGTTCCCCGATGTCACGGTCATTCAACCTGACAATCAAGGCCTGGAAGTAGGAAACGAGGAACATGTGTTTAGAATTCCCCGAGATAAAATAAAAGAAATCTCCCTCCAGGATAATGTACTGACCATATCCTTCCACCAAAAAGATAAAATTAGGAAAGGGGGAAATCACGCCCAGTTCCTGACAGAAATAGAAAGGGTTAATAATGACCTCTTTATACCTATCCGAATAAATGGTTTTAATAGGTCAAAATACGCCAAAATTGATCTAAAACAAGAACATAGCTTTGTAAGCCATGGCCTTGTTAGTCACCTTTGTGATAGAGAAATGATACGCTTCCCCACTCCTCAGAGGCATTGGATGACAGATGCGATCAATGACTCTGAGGACCATGACTCAGTCGCTAAATGCCTCCTAGAGATCACTATAGGTAATAAGACAACCACTCACGTGTTCATAGTGCTGGATACTCCACAATCCCAAATATACCTCGGCAACGACCTATTGCATCGTTTTGCTGCCCAAATTGACCTGATAAACGACTGCATATGGAGTCGACTAAAGGGGGACCCAGAGGGATACCAGGATATGACCTCAGCCCTGAAGTTCCAGCAACAGATGCCCTACGCTGTTGAGATTCAGGTAGCTCGAGAAATTATCATCCCCAGGGACATTAAAAATTTCCTACTCCCCATCAACGTAAAAAAGGGACAAAAACTGAAGGGACCAGACGCATTAATATGTCTGTCCCAGAGAATACAAGAGGAGGGAATAAAAATTACCCACACACCCTTGATAAATACGCATCAGTCAATGATGTCCGTCTACATACACAATCTCTCAAATCAGGACCTTAACCTACCCAAGGGCACCCTTATCGGCCTGGCGGTAGAGACGGGGTATCACACATTCGGGGTCACCAACCAAGTGATTGGGCTCATACCGGATGAATATTTATCCGATGAGAAATTAATTGAACAATCATTCAGTTCTACCCCTGAGGGCATATTCACCATAGAATCCATTTACCCCTTCGATTCTAAGGATGGTACCTGTCGAATTGAAGAAACATCTCTTGTCTTTGAACAACCAATCAAAGAACAAGAGTACCCTAAAAGTCTTGATTGGGAAAAAAATACACCTCGCACACCAAATGACCTGACCACCAGACTTGAGGAGGCATATGAGATAGGGAAACCAGAAACATTTCCGGGATTCAAGGAGATAGTCGAAGAGATCATAGCCCTAGCTGATGCCTGCACCAATGATCTTGAACGACAATTGCTCCGTGAACTCCTTTTCGAATTCCAAGATATCTTCGCTCAGGAGTCCTACGATTGTGGAAATACTGATCTCCACATCGCCAAAATCCAAACCGACCCTCAGGCCCCACCGGTATTTGTAAAACAGTATAGACTTCAGCTAGCCTCCTATGAGTCGCTATCGGAGATCATTAGGAAGTTACTCGAACGGGGTATAATTAAACCCATCCACAGTTCATACAACCACCCCATACTGGGAATCCTAAAACCCAACGGACAGTGGCGCCTATGCGCTGATCTCCGACAACTCAATAAGCGTGTCTACATGTCAGGATGGCCCGTACCATACATAGACCAATGCCTGGCCCAACTTCAGGGATCCCAGGTATTCTCGGCCCTTGACTGTGCCCAGGAGTATTGGACCATAAAAGTCAGCGAAGAAGATCAATATACTAGCATTCAGTTTTGGAAATCAGCAATACTGCTGGGTGCGCATGCCATTCGGTTATATCAATTCTGGCCATGAATTTGCAGTCTTCATGCACAAGGCCATGCCTGATGCCTCGGAGTGAGGAACATTGACATACGTCGAAGAGAACATCATTAAAAGTACCGACATGACCAAACACTTCATAGAACTCCGACACATTTTGGGCCAGCTAAGGGTGGCCGGAGTGAAATTATCCCTTCAGAAAGCACAATGGTGCCGCACCCGAGTTAACTTCTTAGGCCATGAAGTCACCCCTGAAGGGTTAAACCGCCAAAAGAAGAAGGTTGAGGCAGTGTTTAATTGTAAGGTCCCTACTAATCTTAAAGAATTGAGATCATTTCTAGGACTGGTGAACTATTCGCGCAAGTTCATCGACAATTACGCAGAGATTAGCAAACCATTACTTCACCTGTTGAAGAAAGAGACCGAGTGGTCATGGGGCCAGGAACAAACAGACGCTATGAAGGAATAGACATGTGCGATTCGTTTCGTACGAATTCGTAATTCGTACGAATTTTTTTTTTTCGAAATTCGTACGAATTTACGAATCTGTAGTACGAATTTTTTTTTTTTTTTACGAATTCCGTACGGAATACGAAATTCCGTTTACGAATTTCGTCGCCGAATGATTCGAATGAATTCGAATGAATTCGAATGAATTCGAATGATTCGAATGATTCGAATGAATTCGAATGACAAAGTGTCATTTTTGCAGGAAAAATTCCGTTTACGAATTTCAGCTCCAAATTATTCGAATCCAACTACCAATATCAAATTTCAACTAATTCAAACGAAATTATTATAGCAGATATAACGAATGAATTCGAATGATTCGAATGAATTCGAATGCATTCGAATGAATTCGAATGACAAAGTGTCATTTTTGCAGAAAAAAAAGCTATTTAAAAAACAGTCATTCATTGATATAAAAAAAAAAAAAAAAAAAAGCGTAGGGGTCCCCCCAAATTCAATAACCAGGCCCTTCAGGTCTGGTATGGATATTAAGGGGGACCCCAGCCAAAAAAAAAAAAAAAAAAAAATGGCGTGGGGTCCCCCCCAAATATCCATACCAGACCCTTCAGGTCTGGGATGGATTTTAAGGGGAACCCCGGCCAAAAAAAAAAAAAAAATGGCGTGGGGGTCCCCCTCAAAATCCATACCAGACCCTTTATCCGAGCACGCAACCTGGCAGGCCGCAGGAAAGGAGGGGGGGACGAGAGCGGCCCCCCCTCCCGCCTGAACCGTACCAGGCCACATGCCCTCAACATTGGGAGGGTGCTTTGGGGTCCCCCCCAAAGCACCTTGTCCCCATGTTGATGAGGACAAGGGCCTCATCCCCACAACCGTGCCCGGTGGTTGTGGGGGTCTGCGGGCGGGGGGCTTATCGGAATCTGGAAGCCCCCTTTAACAAGGGGACCCCCAGATCCCGCCCCCCCCCCTGTGTGAAATGGTAAGGGGGTACAAAAGTACCCCTACCATTTCACCAAAAAAGTGGCAAAAATGGTAAAAATGACAGGAGACGGTCTTTGACAATTCCTTTATTAAAATCTTCTTTCTTCTTTCTTCTGGTCTTCCTTTCTTCATCTTCTCCTTCCGTCATCTTCTTCCATCTTCTTCTTCCTTCGATTCGCTTCTTCTTCCTCCGGTCTTCTCGTCCTTCTCGTCCGGCGTCGTCCTTCTCGTCCGGCATCGTCGTCTCTTCTCGCAGGCCGCTCCTCGCAATGGGAGGCTCCCGCTCTGTGAGGCTCCGCTCCGGGTGACAGGTCTTTTATAACGAAGGCACCTGGTGACCCCGCCCCCTCTGACGCACGGGGACGTCATGTGGAATTCCCTATGGCTTTCCCCATGACGTCAGAGGGGGGGCGGGGTCACCAGGTGCCTTCGTTATACAAGACCTGTCACCCGGAGCGGAGCCTCACAGAGCGGGAGCCTCCCATTGCGAGGAGCGGCCTGCGAGAAGAGACGACGATGCCGGACGAGAAGGACGACGCCGGACGAGAAGGACGAGAAGACCGGAGGAAGAAGAAGCGAATCGAAGGAAGAAGAAGATGGAAGAAGATGCCGGAAGGAGAAGATGAAGAAAGGAAGACCAGAAGAAAGAAGAAAGAAGATTTTAATAAAGGAATTGTCAAAGACCGTCTCCTGTCATTTTTACCATTTTTGCCACTTTTTTGGTGAAATGGTAGGGGTACTTTTGTACCCCCTTACCATTTCACACAGGGGGGGGGGGCGGGATCTGGGGGTCCCCTTGTTAAAGGGGGCTTCCAGATTCCGATAAGCCCCCCGCCCGCAGACCCCCACAACCACCGGGCACGGTTGTGGGGATGAGGCCCTTGTCCTCATCAACATGGGGACAAGGTGCTTTGGGGGGGACCCCAAAGCACCCTCCCAATGTTGAGGGCATGTGGCCTGGTACGGTTCAGGCGGGAGGGGGGGCGCTCTCGTCCCCCCCTCCTTTCCTGCGGCCTGCCAGGTTGCGTGCTCGGATAAGGGTCTGGTATGGATTTTATGGGGGACCCCACGCCATTTTTTTTGGCTAGGGTTCCCCTTAAAATCCATCCCAGACCTCAAGGGTCTGGTATGGATTTTGAGGGGGACCCTACGCCATTTTTTTTTTTTTTTTTTTGGCTGGGGTCCCCCTTAATATCCATCCCAGACCTGAAGGGCCTGGTTATTGAATTTGGGGGGACCCCTACGCATTTTTTTTTATCAATGACTTCAATGAATGACAGTTCTCTGTATTACGGATCCAACAATTCATTTGCCGGCAATAGCTGCGACTCGTGATTTTAAATAGTTTTTTTTTCCTGCAAAAATGACACTGCAGGAACAGTTCTCTATATTAGATATACTGAATCTTAAAGCATTCGAAGCATTCGTTATATCCGCTATTATAATTTCTTTCATATTAGTTGAAATTAGATATTTGTTAGTTACAATACAACATTCGAATTGTTCTCTGTATTACGGGAATCGGCAATTAGCCGCGAGTGATTTTAAATGTCTTTTTTTCCTGCAAAAATGACACATTGTACAGAGAGAGTTCTAAACACGGGAAACATGACCCCCTTCATAGACATACTATAGAGTATATAGTATAGAGAAGGGGGCATGTTTCCCGTGTTTAGAACTCTCTCTGTACAATGTGTCATTTTTGCAGGAAAAAAAGACATTTAAAATCACTCGCGGCTAATTGCCGATTCCCGTAATACAGAGAACAATTCGAATGTTGTATTGTAACTAACAAATATCTAATTTCAACTAATATGAAAGAAATTATAATAGCGGATATAACGAATGCTTCGAATGATTCGAGATTCAGTATATCTAATATAGAGAACTGTTCCTGCAGTGTCATTTTTGCAGGAAAAAAAAACTATTTAAAATCACGAGTCGCAGCTATTGCCGGCAAATGAATTGTTGGATCCGTAATACAGAGAACTGTCATTCATTGAAGTCATTGATAAAAAAAAAGCGTAGGGGTCCCCCCAAATTCAATAACCAGGCCCTTCAGGTCTGGGATGGATATTAAGGGGGACCCCAGCCAAAAAAAAAAAAAAAAATGGCGTAGGGTCCCCCTCAAAATCCATACCAGACCCTTGAGGTCTGGGATGGATTTTAAGGGGAACCCTAGCCAAAAAAAATGGCGTGGGGTCCCCCATAAAATCCATACCAGACCCTTATCCGAGCACGCAACCTGGCAGGCCGCAGGAAAGGAGGGGGGGACGAGAGCGGCCCCCCCTCCCGCCTGAACCGTACCAGGCCACATGCCCTCAACATTGGGAGGGTGCTTTGGGGTCCCCCCCAAAGCACCTTGTCCCCATGTTGATGAGGACAAGGGCCTCATCCCCACAACCGTGCCCGGTGGTTGTGGGGGTCTGCGGGCGGGGGGCTTATCGGAATCTGGAAGCCCCCTATAACAAGGGGACCCCCAGATCCCGCCCCCCCCCCCTGTGTGAAATGGTAAGGGGGTACAAAAGTACCCCTACCATTTCACCAAAAAAGGTGACAAAAATGGTAAAAATGACAGGAGACGGTCTTTGACAATTCCTTTATTAAAATCTTCTTTCTTCTTTCTTCTGGTCTTCCTTCTTCATCTTCTCCTTCCGTCATCTTCTTCCATCTTCTTCTTCCTTCGATTCGCTTCTTCTTCCTCCGGTCTTCTCGTCCTTCTCGTCCGGCGTCGTCCTTCTCGTCCGGCATCGTCGTCTCTTCTCGCAGGCCGCTCCTCGCAATGGGAGGCTCCCGCTCTGTGAGGCTCCGCTCCGGGTGACAGGTCTTTTATAACGAAGGCACCTGGTGACCCCGCCCCCTCTGACGCACGGGGACGTCATGTGGAATTCCCTATGGCTTTCCCCATGACGTCAGAGGGGGGGCGGGGTCACCAGGTGCCTTCGTTATACAAGACCTGTCACCCGGAGCGGAGCCTCACAGAGCGGGAGCCTCCCATTGCGAGGAGCGGCCTGCGAGAAGAGACGACGATGCCGGACGAGAAGGACGACGCCGGACGAGAAGGACGAGAAGACCGGAGGAAGAAGAAGCGAATCGAAGGAAGAAGAAGATGGAAGAAGATGACGGAAGGAGGAGAAGATGAAGAAAGAAGACCAGAAGAAAGAAGAAAGAAGATTTTAATAAAGGAATTGTCAAAGACCGTCTCCTGTCATTTTTACCATTTTTGCCACTTTTTTGGTGAAATGGTAGGGGTACTTTTGTACCCCCTTACCATTTCACACAGGGGGGGGGCGGGATCTGGGGGTCCCCTTGTTAAAGGGGGCTTCCAGATTCCGATAAGCCCCCCGCCCGCAGACCCCCACAACCACCGGGCACGGTTGTGGGGAAGAGGCCCTTGTCCTCATCAACATGGGGACAAGGTGCTTTGGGGGGGACCCCAAAGCACCCTCCCAATGTTGAGGGCATGTGGCCTGGTACGGTTCAGGCGGGAGGGGGGGGCGCTCTCGTCCCCCCCTCCTTTCCTGCGGCCTGCCAGGTTGCGTGCTCGGATAAGGGTCTGGTATGGATTTTATGGGGGACCCCACGCCATTTTTTTTGGCTAGGGTTCCCCTTAAAATCCATCCCAGACCTCAAGGGTCTGATATGGATTTTGAGGGGGACCCTACGCCATTTTTTTTTTATTTTTTTGGGCTGGGGTCCCCCTTAATATCCATCCCAGACCTGAAGGGCCTGGTTATTGAATTTGGGGGGACCCCTACGCTTTTTTTTATCAATGACTTCAATGAATGACAGTTCTCTGTATTACGGATCCGACAATTCATTTGCCGGCAATAGCTGCGACTCGTGATTTTAAATAGTTTTTTTTTCCTGCAAAAATGACACTGCAGGAACAGTTCTCTATATTAGATATACTGAATCTCGAAGCATTCGAAGCATTCGTTATATCCGCTATTATAATTTCTTTCATGTTAGTTGAAATTACATATTTGTTAGTTACAATACAACATTCGAATTGTTCTCTGTATTACGGGAATCGGCAATTAGCCGCGAGTGATTTTAAATTTCTTTTTTTCCTGCAAAAATGACACATTGTACAGAGAGAGTTCTAAACACGGGAAAAATGCCCCCCTTCTATATACTATATACTCTATAGTATGTCTATGAAGGGGGTCATGTTTCCCGTGTTTAGAACTCTCTCTGTACAATGTGTCATTTTTTGCAGGAAAAAAAAAACATTTAAAATCACTCGCGGCTAATTGCCGATTCCCGTAATACAGAGAACAATTCGAATACAACAACTAACAAATATCTAATTTCAACTAACATGAAAGAAATTATAATAGCGGATATAACGAATGCTTCGAATGCTTCGAGATTCAGTATATCTAATATAGAGAACTGTCTCTGTACAATGTGTCATTTTTGCAGGAAAAAAAAAACTATTTAAAATCACGAGTCGCAGCTATTTGCCGGCAAATGAATTGTTGGATCCGTAATACAGAGAACTGTCATTCATTGAAGTCATTGATAAAAAAAATGCGTAGGGGTCCCCCCAAATTCAATAACCAGGCCCTTCAGGTCTGGGATGGATATTAAGGGGGACCCCAGCCAAAAAAAAAAAAAAAAAATGGCGTAGGGTCCCCCTCAAAATCCATATCAGACCCTAGAGGTCTGGGATGGATTTTAAGGGGAACCCTAGCCAAAAAAAATGGCGTGGGGTCCCCCATAAAATCCATACCAGACCCTTTATCCGAGCACGCAACCTGGCAGGCCGCAGGAAAGGAGGGGGGGACGAGAGCGGCCCCCCCCCCCGCCTGAACCGTACCAGGCCACATGCCCTCAACATTGGGAGGGTGCTTTGGGGTCCCCCCCTAAAGCACCTTGTCCCCATGTTGATGAGGACAAGGGCCTCTCCCCCACAACCGTGCCCGGTGGTTGTGGGGGTCTGCGGGCGGGGGGCTTATCGGAATCTGGAAGCCCCCTTTAACAAGGGGACCCCCAGATCCCGCCCCCCCCCCCCCTGTGTGAAATGGTAAGGGGGTACAAAAGTACCCCTACCATTTCACCAAAAAAGTGGCAAAAATGGTAAAAATGACAGGAGACGGTCTTTGACAATTCCTTTATTAAAATCTTCTTTCTTCTTTCTTCTGGTCTTCCTTTCTTCATCTTCTCCTTCCATCTTCTTCCATCTTCTTCCATCTTCTTCTTCCTTCGATTCGCTTCTTCTTCCTCCGGTCTTCTCGTCCTTCTCGTCCGGCGTCGTCCTTCTCGTCCGGCATCGTCGTCTCTTCTCGCAGGCCGCTCCTCGCAATGGGAGGCTCCCGCTCTGTGAGGCTCCGCTCCGGGTGACAGGTCTTGTATAACGAAGGCACCTGGTGACCCCGCCCCCCCTCTGACGTCATGGGGAAAGCCAGAGGGAATTCCACATGACGTCCCCGTGCGTCAGAGGGGGGGCGGGGTCACCAGGTGCCTTCGTTATAAAAGACCTGTCACCCGGAGCGGAGCCTCACAGAGCGGGAGCCTCCCATTGCGAGGAGCGGCCTGCGAGAAGAGACGACGATGCCGGACGAGAAGGACGACGCCGGACGAGAAGGACGAGAAGACCGGAGGAAGAAGAAGCGAATCGAAGGAAGAAGAAGATGGAAGAAGATGACGGAAGGAGAAGATGAAGAAAGGAAGACCAGAAGAAAGAAGAAAGAAGATTTTAATAAAGGAATTGTCAAAGACCGTCTCCTGTCATTTTTACCATTTTTGCCACTTTTTTGGTGAAATGGTAGGGGTACTTTTGTACCCCCTTACCATTTCACACAGGGGGGGGGCCGGGATCTGGGGGTCCCCTTGTTAAAGGGGGCTTCCAGATTCCGATAAGCCCCCCGCCCGCAGACCCCCACAACCACCGGCCAGGGTTGTGGGGATGAGGCCCTTGTCCTCATCAACATGGGGACAAGGTGCTTTGGGGGGGACCCCAAAGCACCCTCCCAATGTTGAGGGCATGTGGCCTGGTACGGTTCAGGCGGGAGGGGGGGCCGCTCTCGTCCCCCCCTCCTTTCCTGCGGCCTGCCAGGTTGCGTGCTCGGATAAAGGGTCTGGTATGGATTTTGAGGGGGACCCCACGCCATTTTTTTTTTTTTTTTTTGGCCGGGGGTTCCCCTTAAAATCCATCCCAGACCTGAAGGGTCTGGTATGGATATTTGGGGGGGACCCCACGCCATTTTTTTTTTTTTTTTGGCTGGGGTCCCCCTTAATATCCATACCAGACCTGAAGGGCCTGGTTATTGAATTTGGGGGGACCCCTACGCTTTTTTTTTTTTTTTTCTGCAAAAATGACACTTTGTCATTCGAATTCATTCGAATTCATTCGTTATATCTGCTATAATAATTTCGTTCAAATTAGTTGAAATTCGATATTGGTAGTTGGATTTACTAACGATTCGTAACTATTCATAACGATTCGTAACGATTCGTAACTATTCATAACGATTCGTAACGATTCGTAACTTGAAATTGAAATTCGATATTTGTAGTTGGATTCGAATTGTTCTCTGTGTTATGAGAACCAACAATTCATTAGCCGCGTTAACGATTCGTAACGATTCGTAACGATTCGTAACTTTACTAACGATTCGTAAAAAAAATTACGATTCGTCCGAATTTCGTATTTCGTACGAATTCGAACGGAATTTCGTACACGAATTACGAATTACGAATTTTTTTATATACGAAACGGGACGAAAAACGAAACAAATTTTTTTGACAGTTCCCATGTCTAAAACCCCAGTGAAGATTTAATTACAGCCCAAAAAGAAGACCCAATAATTGGCTTGTTTTATAAACACTTAGAATGTCCAAACCAGGATCCCCTTAGTCGAGAAAACTATCCTGGCAAGGAAGACTTACGTATATTACTGAAATCCAAATCCCAATTCACACTACATCAGGGGTTGTTGATCCGCACCTCCGAGGGGGGTATCCAACAATGGGTAGTTCCTTTCAAGTTCAGAGGTTTAATGCTACAGCATGCCCATGATGCTCCCACGTCTGGGCACCGCGGAGAACGGATCACCTATGAGATCCTACGGGATTATGCCTACTGGCCTCATATGTTGCGTGATGTGAAAGAATACTGCCAGGGATGTTTAATATGTCCTCAATTTCAACCGGCTTCACCCACCCATAGGGCACCACTTCAAAAAAGGGGGATATGCATGCCCTGGTCAGACCTTCAAATGGATTTCATTGGGCCTGTAACAAAATCTTCACGCGGGAATCGATATATGTTAACCGAACCATGTTTATTTACTAAATATGTTGAATGCATTCCCGCACCAAATAACAGCTCTGACACATGTGCCGCCCTTTTGATAAATCACATATTCTCACGCTTTGGCCTTCCACAGGGGATGGAATCTGATAGAGGTACTCATTTCACTAGTGAGGTAATGACCAAATTGTGGAAAATATTGGGTGTAAAAAGGAAGTTACACATTGCCTACCGGCCCGCCTCTAGCGGTCGAGTGGAACGGTACAATCAAACCATTGTCAACATACTTAAAAAATTTGTAAAGGAAACAGGCAAGGACTGGGATGTGAAGCTTCCGTTAGTCCTGATGGCATTAAGGGCAACCCCGAATACAGTCACAAAAATGTCACCCTTTGAACTTATGACCGGAAGGCGGATGGTCCTACCCCAACATCTCCTGTACCGCACCACCGATCATAACTTAATTAATGCCACCACAACTCACCAATACATTGAAGATTTGCGGAAGCATTTACAATATGCTTTCTCATTTGCCCAAAGGAACACTGAAAGAGCCGCAACTAGTGCTAAAACATATTATGACCTCAAAACCACTAAGAAGGAGTATGAGATCGGGGACAGGGTATATCTTTACAATTTCATGAGAAGCCAGGTAAAGGAACGGAAATTCCTACCGTCCTGGAGAGGTCCATTCAATATAGTGGACAAAAAATCCCCCGTGGCATATAAACTACATATTCCACGAAATGGTGAAATTAGCGAGAGATGGGTACACATCAATCAGCTACGTGCATGCCACCCTAAATCCCAATTACAAGTGCTGGAGGACTGACCCTCGATAACATATACCTTCAAGGTCAATCAAGAGGGTTCACTCATCTGAGAATAAATAAATAAATATATATTTCACATTTCTATATGATTACTCAAACTGTCTATTTTTTTTTCACAGTGTACACATCCAAGAAATGAAATCCCTGCCACAATCCGAACTTGAAATCAAAAATGAAGGCGACCAGAAATACCCAAAACGGAACCCGACCATGAGACGGCCCCAGGAAACCACCACATGGAAAGTCCTTGGTATTCTGCTATGGATGTCCATACCAGGCCAGACCAGCCTAATCGCCCGACCAGGACCTTCCTCAGGAATATTAGTCCAAGAAGCCCCCGGATTTATCTTAACCGACAAAAGTATCCAGAGAAACCCACGAACAATTACCAACGGTCTTAAGGCTCATTAGCGGAGGTCACCAACAACTTTAATCTTTAGTTCATTACACACCACGTTATCACCCTCTGATTCTGGTTATGGAGTGAATTCCTGCTACGTCTCCAGGACATACCCGGAATTCAAAAGGGGGAGTTTGTCATAACAGAGATACCTCGAAATATCATATTTTGCTATTCTGGTTTTAAAGTTTGGTGAAGTCAGCAATACTAAAAGAGAATACTTCCCCCTCCCTTTAGAATTAAGTGACTAATTTATATAACCCCTTGAAAAGCTGGGCTGCCGCAAACAATGTCTCAGGTTGTCTCAGAGTGAAGCCACAAAAACTTTTAATTCAAGGGAAATCTGAGTAAATAAACCCATTGTATCAGAAAGACCAGATATCCCAAAAGTCAACTTCAATATGGACTCAGACGTCTATAAAACAATGGCTGGGAAACGAAAGGGAAGATTCTTCCGACTGGACAAACAATGAAAGTAAACATGGAATTGTTTTCCCCGAAAGTCAAAGTTCATTTGAGACACTATGAGAAAGCATTGGAAAGGAAAAAGGACCCTCTGTACAATTTGTTTTTTTTTTAAGATATATGATCATGAATACCCATATATTAGAAGTAGGGTTATGGTATTTTTACTATAGTACAAATGGAAAATTGTGTTTAAGGAACCATTGTAAATATAAAGACAAGCTGGGACCGCATATATATGAAAACATACATATGACAGAGGTGATCTCAAGACAATTAGGTTGAAATCGGAAACACGTCATTGTTCATATAAACATCAATTTTCTTGTGTGATTCTAAGTGATCACATATAAAATCATTGATTATATTACGCACCAATTACTAGAAATCCATGAGCCATATAGACCCATATTCACATCCCCAAAATATAAACACTCATTAAATAAAAATATATCCTTTTTTTTTTACAAAGTAAGTTAAATATACAATTGTTATCCTCAGACGCCCCCCCCCCCCCCCCCCCAGTGGCTGAAGGTAATATTACCTTTGGTGCTTGGCGATCGTAAACAGGTCCCCAACCAATGGAGAGTAAGCCGAACCTTCTGGGCTGAGCTCATGATAAATTTATAGATCTATTGTCCAAGAATGATATAAAGGTTGGGAAAGCCCTAAGGAGAGGAGGACAGACCCCACACCAGACACACCCCCGACATCAAGAAGTCTGCTGATATTTGACCATTCTCCATCTTGTTGGGCTTTATGACTGAGACCATTCGATGTGCATAGATCTTGGTGGACATCCTCCCTTTAAGCTGATTGGTAAGATCCAGACCACACAAATGCTATTTTTTTCCCCACTCTTGAAATCATAGGAATCATATTTTAGAGGTTATGTATTGATGTTTATTGACTGTCGGGGGTGTATCATTATAATCAGGTTGTAGGGAATTCTATCATATGTTTAAGTCAATTTAGATTTCTGTGTCCCCAGGGAAAGTTTCATTGCTCCATGCAATTGGTGTAACTCTGTTGGTTTAATAATTAATTCAAATTGGCAATATCGTTCTGCTGACTCTGGGAGATATACTTTGAATTTCTTCCGGCCGGAGAAGTTTGGAGGGTTACTCCCCTGAGCGACAAGGGATATTGCGTTCTTGAATATAAAGGGTAAAATTACCACATATTATTTTTCCCACAGACCAATCTTGACCCCATGAGTAATTATATCAGTTTTCCCCGGGTAAAAACAAATACAATTTTGAAGATGTTTTTATAATGTATGTATGGAATATCAATCACCAGAAAATTTAGTTCTGTATCAAATTGTATGAATATACTCGCTAATTAATAAAATCAAATTTACTTTATTTATTGATTGTGTGAGGAGATATTGTATATTTTGGTAAGAAAACCCCATAAATTAACTAACTCAGGAAAGGATTGTGGTATGCACTGACAGTTAGAGAAAAATTTATAAAATTACCGTAAGGTTGGAGGCACTGAAAATAAAAAGCTGAGATCTTCATTAAGATCCCATACCACAATCATAACACCCCCAAAATTAATTTCAGACCCTTCAGGTCTGGTATGGATTTAAAGGGGAATCCCATGAAAAAAAAACGGTGTAGGTTTCCCTAAGCCGACCCTTATCCAAAAATTTAGCAAGGGCCTCTACCTCACAACCCTGGCTTAGTAGTTGTGGTGGTCTGTGGATGGGGGACTTATCACTTTGTTTGACACTATAGCTAGTCATGGCCACAAAATAGGAGTCCTAAGACTCATCTCCCTAAACATCAACCTGTAGATCAACTGTTCCATAGACATGAACAATCGTTTCATCTGGACACACATATTTATGTAGTGAAGAGAAGCCCTTGCAGCCAGCATTAAAAATGGTACAGAATGCACCTGCAACAACTATGGGAAATAGCTGATACTACTGGCCTTGAAGGGGTGGGGGGAGAAGGGAGAAGCATAACTGGCATATTGATACAATATTATCAGGCCTGGTCCATTGTTGTCACTATCAGGAAGCCATTCAGATGAAGAGGATTCCCCAGGCACTATAGCTCTTGAAGAGTGCAAAGTTTTGTGCCACCTATGGCAGGACAGGTAAGTACATCTCTTCTTTATAGAATTGTATGAACAAGCTAAGGGGGGCACCTCATCCTATAGAGTACATGTAAAAAAAGAAGGCAGGAGGGGGTGCCAACCTGACGGATTATCTCGGTACCTGAACACAATGTGACCTAAATACTCATAATATTTTCTAAATATCTTTTATTATCACAAAATATATAATACATATAACATTATAAAAGAAATAGATGAAGATTTAACATCAACTGCCAAATATGCATCTACATACAATGGATCAAACTATTGAGTCAGAAATGCTGATCGATACTGGTTGACGCGTTTCGCTTGTGGCTTCTTCAGAACCAGAAAACAGCAGTCATGACATCTGAGGTATATCATGTAAAGACATAGGAGATATGTGTAAGTAAGTCATCAAAAATATTGATTTCATTGGCATGATCATTTCGAAAGATTATATAACAAAATTATTTTAAATTGTGATTTAGTCTGTATTTTCGTACCTTCAAAACTTCATATCTTTAAAAAAAACACCTGATACAGTAGCTGATTAATTTGTAGGCAATATGTTGTCCCATCAATAGAGTGGGATCATCAGAAGTAAACAGCCAGAGTCTGCTTGTGGGAAACTTGAGTCCGACAAAAGTGCAAATGCTGAAAAAAAAAAAAAAGAAGGGGGGGGGGAAGAAAAAAGTTTTAATAAAACTAATAAACCAAATACTATATCCTGGTGATATATATGTAAGGGATACTTACATCTGACCAATAAGGGCAGCTGCAAAAGTGGTTAGAGCTAATATCCTATGTAGAAATCCTAGTGGATGGTGGTAGCTGGAGAGACATTCCTGACAGACAAGTCCAACCTGCAATTCATAGCAATGGCATCACTGGAAAGCCCAAGCATATGCTCCCTTAATAAGGCTAACAGCTAATAGACCAGGTACTTCCATCCACTAGGATTTCTACATAGGATATTAGCTCTAACCACTTTTGCAGCTGCCCTTATTGGTCAGATGTAAGTATTCCTTACATATAAATCACCAGGATATAGTATTTGGTTTATTAGTTTTATTAAAACTTTTTTCTCCCCCCCCCTTCCCCTTTCCTCTTCCCCCCCCCCCTCCTTTTTTTTCAGCATTTGCACTTTTGTCGGACTCAAGTTTCCCACAAGCAGACTCTGGCTGTTTACTTCTGATGATCCCACTCTATTGATGGGACAACATATTGCCTACAAATTAATCAGCTACTGTATCAGGGGGGGGGGGAGAGGAAGGGGGAAGGGGGGGGAGAAAAAAGTTTTAATAAAACGAATAAACCAAATACTATATCCTGGTGATTTATATGTAAGGGATACTTACATCTGACCAATAAGGGCAGCTGCAAAAGTGGTTAGAGCTAATATCCTATGTAGAAATCTTAGTGGATAGAAGTACCTGGTCTATTAGCTGTTAGCCTTATTAAGGGAGCATATGCTTGGGCTTTCCAGTGATGCCATTTGCTATGAATTGCAGGGGTTGGACTTGTCTGTCAGGGATGTCTCTCCAGCTACATCCATCCACTAGGATTTCTACATAGGATATTAGCTCTAACCACTTTTGCAGCTGCCCTTATTGGTCAGATGTAAGTATCCCTTACATATAAATCACCAGGATATAGTATTTGATTTATTAGTTTTATTAAAACTCCCCCCCCTTCCTCTTCCCCCCCCCCCTTTTTTTTTCAGCGTTTGCACTTTTGTCGGACTCAAGTTTCCCACAAGCAGACTCTGGCTGTTTACTTCTGATGATCCCAATCTATTGATGGGACAACATATTGCCTACAAATTAATCAGCTACTGTATCAGGTGTTTTTTTTTAAGATATGAAGTTTTGAAGGTACGAAAATACAGACTAAATCACAATTTAAAATAATTTTGTTATATAATCTTTCGTAATGATCATGCCAATGAAATCAATATGTTTGATGACTTACTTACACATATCTCCTATGTCTTTACATGATATACCTCAGATGTCATGACTGCTGTTTTCTGGTTCTGAAGAAGCCACAAGTGAAACGTGTCAACCAGTATCGATCAGCATTTCTGACTCAATAGTTTGATCCATTGTATGTAGATGCATATTTGGCAGTTGATGTTAAATCTTCATCTATTTCTTTTATAATGTTATATGTATTATATATTTTGTAAAAATAAAAGATATTTAGAAAATATTATGATTATTTAGGTCACATTGTGTTCAGGTACCGAGATAATCCGTCAGGTTGGCACCCCCTTCTGCCTTCTTTTTTTACATCTACATCTCTTTTTTACAGAGGAACCTTTTTTCCATTTTATATATTTGTCACAAGATCAATTTAATTAGTACATTTGTTCTTCCTGCTCTGCAACTCAAATAAAAGGAAGTGGTATAAAGTACCTGGCTCATTGCTTTGGCAGGAGGTGGAACAGCAGGTTTTACCCAGTCTCTACATATACATAGTAATTCATTTTAAGCTATTAGTTACATTTCCTATAGGAATGAGCAAGAAGAAGAGCTGGTTTGGTATGCAGTGTTTCATATGCTGTAAATGCACAAGTGGAATTTATATTGGCACTCCAGAGAAAAACTCGCAATGTCGGCATCCCAACCGATCTTCGGTTCGGCTGCCATTCATGATACAGGAACCCAACAGTAAAGGCTTTCGGCTTTATAGCCGGCTCCCTACTGCACATGCATGAAGCACACTGTGCTTTCTAAATGGCCCGGCGGCGGAGGAAGGAGTAGGGGGGCTAAACTTCCGAGATACGGCGCCACGGCGCAGTCTCCAGAAGTGGGGAACGGTACCTGTCAAAAACAGCCCCACCATCATGCATGGAGGAGTCCCCTGAACTATTCGACCACAGTGTCGGTTAGGTGCTGCAGGAGGATGCACAGTGATTTGAAGGCTCTGATGATGGTACCCAGGTTGAGGAAGGGAGTAACGTGAGCCTAGAGAGAGGGGGTGCCCAAGAAGGTCAAGAAACTGTCAGTCATGTTCCCCGAGCTGCAGCCTACTGCCAAGTTTGCTCCAGTGACAAGGAGGGAGGGGATGATGAGGTCACTGACTCTACTTGGGTGCCTGATAGAAGAGAGCAGGAGGAGGAGGCACATCTCCAATGAGGCAGGATGCCCTCCAGGGGGCAGCCACCCTATTGCATCACACTGCTAAGCAGGTGCAGGGCACTGCTGACTCCTCACATATTTTAAAAAGTTCTTTGGTGTGGGCCTTTTTTGAGACGTGTGCAGCAGATCGTCAAAAGAAATTTGGTCCCAGCCATCCACATGCTCAGCGTCTGAATGATAGAAAAAAGAATTGTTGCTCTACATAAGGATGGCCTAGGCTATAAGAAGATTGCCAAGACCCTGAAACTGAGCTGCAGCAAGTTGGCCAAGACCATATAGTGGTTTAACAGGACAGGTTCCACTCAGAACAGGCCTTGCCATGGTCGACCAAAGAAGTTTGAGTGTACGTGCTCAGCGTCATATCTAGAGGTTGTCTTTGGGAAATAGATGTATGAGTGCTGTCAGCATTGCTGCAGAGGTTGAAGGGGTGGGGGGTCAGCCTGTCAGTGCTCAGACGCACTGCACACTGCATCAAATTGGTCTGCATGGCTGTTAATCCAGAAGGAAACCTCTTCTAAAGATGATGCACAAGAAAGCCTGCAAACAGTTTGCTGAACACAAGCAGACTAAGGACATGAATTACTGGAACCATGTCCTGTGGTCTGATGAGACCAAGATAAACTTATTTGTTTCAGATGATGTCAATCGTGTGTCGTGGCAACCAGGTGAGGAGTACAAAGAAAAGTGTGTCTTGCCCACAGTAAAGCATGGTGGTGGGAGTGTCATGCTCTGGGGCTGCATGAGTGCTGCCGACACTGGGGAGCTACAGTTCATTGAGGGAACCATGAAAGCCAACGTGTGCTGTGACATACTGAAGCAGAGCATGATCTCCTCCCTTCGGAGACTGGGCCGCAGGGCGGTATTCCAACATGATAACGATCCCAAACACACCTCCAAGATGACCACTGCCTTGCAAAAGAAGCTGAGGGTAAAGGCGATGGACTGGCCAAGCATGTCTCCAGACCTAAACCCTATTGAGCATCTGTGGGGCATCCTCAAATGGAAGGCCGAGGAGTGCAAGGTCATTAACATCCACCAGCTCCATGATGTCGTCATGGATGAGTGGAAGAGGACTCCACTGGCAACCTGTGAAGCTCTGGTGAACTTCATGCCCAAGAGGGTTAATGCAGTGCTGGAAAATAATGGTGGCCACACAAAATATTGACACTTTGGGCCCAATTTTGTCATTTCCACTTAGGGGTGTACTCACTTTTGTTGCCAGCGGTTTAGACATTAATTGCTGTGTGTTGAGTTATTTTGAGGGGACATCAAATTTACACTATTAAACAAGCTGTAGACTCACTACTTTACATTGTAGCAAAGTGTCATTTCTTCAGTGTTGTGACATGAAAAGATTTTGTGAGATACTGTATATACTGCTGTTCTAAGTTTATAGTGCCTGGGGGACCCCCACACCATTTTTTTTATTTTGGTGCAGGGTTCCCCTTAATATCCATACAAGACCTGGAAGGCCTGGTATGGATCATGGGGGGGGCATCCACGCCATTTATTTGGGGGGGGTATTTTTTGCACGGGGTTCCCCTTAATATTAATATCAGACCCAAATGGCCTGGTAATGGACTGGGGGGGGGGGGGGCATGGCATTTTTTTCATTGATTAATTTTATCTATATTGCCGGGATCGGACAATACATTACAGGCGCAAGCAGTTTTAAATGACATTTTTTTCCTTTGGAAATGTAATTTTGCTCTGGTACTGCTATAAACATGGGAAAGATGCGCTACTTTACAGGCAGACTAAGGAGACCCCCCAAGGCACGATATCTAAAGAAATATTTCATTTTTATTGTTTCACTTTAAGCATTATTAAAATTACTGCTCCCGAAAAAAAACTGCCATTTTTAATTTTTTTAAACTTTTTTTGCATTGATACATGTCCCCTTTGGCAATAACTCGCATATACTGTAAGCCTTTAAAATGAGCACTTTTGATTTTTCACATCCATCCCATAGATGGTGTTCGCATGTTTGCACAAATTTTTTTGCCTGTTCGCATGTTCTGCTGTTAACCGAACCAGGGGGTGTTCGGGTCATCCCTATAGGGTTGTATAGTGGCAAGTTAGGGTAGTATAGGGTGATATAGTGACAGGTTTGTGCTGTATGTAGTGAGTAGTGACAGTGTGCTTACAGTCACTTACAGTATGGCTGGGGATGAAGACACCCGGTGCTGCTGTGTTCTCTTATCTTTCTCCTTCAGCTGTGGAATTAGTCTGTGAATGAGTCTTTGGGATGAGTGGAAGATCCCCAAGGGACAACCGAAACTGATTAGATGACGGGGGAGACAGGCAGCCTCCCCACACCGCTGGGCCCCCTGCTGACCCGATGGACCTGTTAAAGCAGTACATTTTTACAAAGCTGAAAGGATGGGGAAAGTGCAGGGACCCACCATGCACCTGGGACCCCTGGGCAGTTCCCATGTCCTCTCATTAAGTCAGCCCTGTCCACCCCTTGGGGATACACAGTGCGAGTCAGTCCCTAATGAGAACACCTGATAGGCTGCTGGGGAAAGGGGTGAATTTCTGTCTGTTGTGATGTGTTTCCCCTTATCTAGCCTGTGACAGCTGAGCTCCTCACTGAGTGCCCAGATGTGTGCAAGAATGGTAGAGAGGGTCCAAAACGTTATACAGCACCTCATCCCTATATAGTAGTGAATGTATATGGGGAAAATGGACCAGAGGGATTATGACAGTGCCAAAAGAAAAGGGTTGTCGACAATTCAATGCATTTTTCAAAGAACAATTTTATTTAGAAAAATAGTAAAAGAAAGTTTTTGAAACTTGTTAGGGTTTTTTTATACAAATAATTATGCTCAAAGCCCCCAGATTTCAATTGAATAAGCAATAGTAAATTTACAAAAATAGATATACAATTTAATACATATTTGCTAGAGTTTGATGCAATACAACCATAGAACCAACTTGGGATAGAACTCAGTTGGTGGCACAGGCCAATTATTTTCCGACATGTTTCGCCATAATGATGGCTTCCTCAGGGTAGGCCTGCAGTACAATTTAATAAATCTAGAATAGATGGATAAATAGCAGTAATTACAAAATTCTTGTTAATCAGAGTTTCCAATGGCTGAACAAAAGGGGGAGGGGAGCGAAGTCTAGCCAAACCAAACCAACATGGCATCCCCACCATAGCGAAGACACTCACCTAAAATACACCAACTTGGTGTGTGGCTGAAAACGTGCAGAGTCTAGGCGGAGCTGCGAGATGGGCGCTGACCAATGGGAAAGCAGAAGACACACTAGACCTAGCAACGAATCAATTACAAGTTGCATTCAGTGATACTACCTTTATTTCACAAATATATGTAACGAGCAATGTTATCCAATTACGGGTATAAAAGTTCCGTAATTATATGGTATAGCATTGTAATTAGGACTACTAGTCTCAATACTCACTTTTAGTTTATGTAAGATAAAATATAGTAGACACTTCCATCTACCATTCAACCCGGGACGAGGTATAACTTAACTAGAGCTCTCCAAGCCCTCCCCTTCACGGACACAAAAGTAGTAAGGATGGTGGGAGGCGCCTGAAAGAATTGAATAGAAGGATTGAGATAGCTTGGTATATTAAATAAATAGTGTCAAAACAGAAATGACAAGTTGAGAGTAATTATTAGGGAATCTAATGGTGAGAGTACCTGAATTGATGATAGACAAGTGCAATGGGCACTGTTCAAATGGAGAAATTTCCAATCAAAAGTAGCAAACAGAGAAACTGATAAGTGTGAAGTAGTTGCACAGTTTAGCAACCAAGTTGGAGCAGATTTTCAGGAATGAAGGATCTTCCTAGAATAAAGTTAAAGGAGAGTGTCTTTGAATATTTTTCAGGCTCAAAAAGGAGCCAGAATTTGTGAAGAGGTTTGCTCAGATAGCGGTAACTTACTTTTGGAGAGATGAGGATATATGTCAGGCACCTCCGGTGTCCGGTACTCAAATGAGTGCCGGATGCCGGCTTAAGTAGTGTCTCCCTGAGTGGAGGGCGTGACCAAGCGCCCTCCACTCAGCGGACAAACAGGCTTCTGCGCA
Organism: Lithobates sylvaticus; assembly: GCA_028564925.1. Classification (NCBI taxonomy): domain Eukaryota; kingdom Metazoa; phylum Chordata; class Amphibia; order Anura; family Ranidae; genus Lithobates; species Lithobates sylvaticus. The sequence continues at coordinate 183,757,163 of CM053033.1, read as the reverse complement.
TGCGCGAGTGTCCTAGGTCTATGTGGGCCTACATTGCCCATAAATCATAGCACCTAGGCGCCGCATCGCGTGATGACATCACGACGGTGTGCGCGCAAGATGGAAAACAGAAGTCTAGGGGAAGGGCTGGCTTCAAAACAATGACACCGCCCTTGGGTGTCCATACTCAACCAATGCAGACGCTCCATTACCCGGCTGACCCTGCCCAAAACTATGCACATTCACAGGAATAGATGGTAGGAGGAAAGTATCATGCCAGGGAGGGACAGCCAGCGGAGGGGGTGGTCCAGATAGGTCACGGGCACTCCCGGATCACCGACAAGCCCATAGTCCCAGAGTGTCCACAGCCCAATTGGAGCCAGAGGGGCAGACAAGGTTGGAAATGTCAGCCCCAGGGACACCGGTATTGCTCCACTTCCACTATCGTATCAGCCAGGGGAATACACTCTGAAAAAAAATAAATGAAACAAGAAAAGAAAAATATATGTTGGTGATTAAACCCAGTACAATATATTGATATATTAAAGTGGTGGGACACCCTGAAAAAAAAAACTTTAAAAAATGTTAATAACAATTTAAAATGAAAAAAAAAATGGCTGTTGCTAGGCAGATCGTCCTAATCTGCCTCTTCCAACGCCGCGGTGATCTTCTCTCCTTCCGTCTTCTAGTGAATGGGGCGCGTGTGTTATGGGAACTCTGTCCCACAACACATCGCGTTCCCCATTCACAAATTAGACTTGCGCATGCGCAGTGGGCCGCGCGCCGACTCGCGCATGCGCAGTAGGCCGCGCGCCGACTCGCACATGCGCAGTAGGAAACGGGAAGCCGTTTCCCTTACTGAGGATGGCGTCGCTGGAACCGGATCGCCTCGGCCTCCACGACCGACATCGCGGGCACCCTGGGAGGGTAAGTGTACTTATTAAAAGTCAGCAGCTACTTTTTTTTTAGCTGCTGACTTTTAAAAAAAAATTTTTAAGGTGAAACATATATCACAGTTACCACATGCAAAAGTGTCAGGATTATCTGCAGTCAAATCATTACTCATTTTAAAATGGCTAGAGGTGAGGCGGTCACTAAGAGATGGTGAGCGTCTATAGGTAATGTCTGGGTGTGGTTTCACATATTTAGAAATGATTGGATCAGCTGACAGAAGAGGCCAGTATTTAGTTAAGGCCTGTTTAATTTGTTTTAATTTGTTTTCATCCCTGTATAGAAAAACTTCTGCAGGGAATACAATTTTGCACGCTTCCAGTGCCCATCCACAGCCTTTACTAAGGAGTATACCCTACAGTCAATATTTACGTATAAGACGAAATTGTAGCAATGACGAAGATTTCTACAAATCTTCACATCAAATTTATTTAAGACTAAAACAGAGAGGCTACAGCCACAATTTATTGAAAAAATCTTTCAATAAAGTTAAAGAATTACAAAGAAACAAGCTAATCTTTCGTCACAAGAATTATGACCAATCACAGCCAGTTCGTCTTATAACGCAATTTTCAAATCAATCCAATCAGGTTAAACAGGCCTTAACTAAATACTGGCCTCTTCTGTCAGCTGATCCAATCATTTCTAAATATGTGAAACCACACCCAGACATTACCTATAGACGCTCACCATCTCTTAGTGACCGCCTCACCTCTAGCCATTTTAAAATGAGTAATGATTCGACTGCAGATAATCCCGGCACTTTTGCATGTGGTAACTGTGATATATGTATCACACTTTCCTGGTGCCTCCATGGCAGCATACCAATGGTTAATGGCTCCGCCCCGATTAACCCACAGGACCACGTAACTCTATAAAAGAAAGAGTTACTCCCCCCTCAGGTATTCTTTTTCCTGTCCTCATCCCTGCAGGATCACAGTCCAGCCCTACCTCACCGTCATATGGTGCGACCATTGCAGGTTCATGCTCTCCTGCAGTATGGAGTCCCATTACTTGGGTTGCTAAATGCACCAGATAAGTATGGGAGCCCGTTTTTCTGTGGATCTTTTTGGGGTGCAGAGACTCAGGAGCATATCCTCTCCTCAGTCTCCTGGCTGCCTATCCCAGAGCCTCCTGTCTGGATCCTTTAGTGCATACCTGTTTCTGCTCCAGCCAGACTGACATGCTGTGATTCCCTCCTCATGCTGGCTCCCAGGGATGGCCAGCAGCCGCACAGTCTCTTCCTGCTTCCCCCCCCCCCCCCCCCCCCCCCCCCGGCGTGTCCGGACGTTTCGCGCGCGTCCCTGTGCACAATTTTGTCTTCTTGGGGGACAGGGGTACAGCGGGATGCACATGTGCAGTAGCACTTTGAAGCCAAACGGCGGCCATCTTGGTACACCCAAACCGAGACTTCCTATTTAAACAGCCTGCAAAATAATTTTAATCAGGCTGTCATTTGGAAAACACCTGCTAGTGTCTTCTCCACCCTCTGCCTCTCTCTCTCTAGTATGGAACCTGACCAAGGTAGAGCTCTGAGGGGGTAGTATGTGTGTGTGTGTGTGTGTATGTGTGTATATATATATATATATATATATATATATATATATATATATATATATATATTATTATATTTTTTATTTTTCCATCCTTAGCTGCCCCAGAGGTCATTATGCCGCATAATAAAAAAGATCCTCAAACACTCCACTAGGTAAGGGCTGCAACAAAGGTAGGTTTTAAAAAGAGCTTTCTCTGGGCTTTTGGAAATATCTCTGTGCTTTTATTTCCACAGCCCGCACCGAGAATTATCTCGAAGATCTTCCCACAGAGACTCTGCCGATAGGTCAAGAGGTCACTCACACTTATCCTCTGCGCATGCTTCCCGCAGCAGTCAGAGATCACCCCAACATGTTTCAAAGGTACAGCTGAGGAAAACTCATCAGTATTTGATTTTGCCTTTATGAATCCATTTATTACCGCAGTAAAAGATCCGATTCAGTGGGAGGAAGACCCGGAGCCTCCCTCCAAAACCAAAAAAAAAATATTTTCCTCACCTGACCAAAAAGGTTGCAAATTTCCCTCTGATGGATGAAATTAAGGAAGTGGTGACAGATGAGTGGTGGAAGGTGGACAAGAGACCCGTCGCCTACAACCGGCTTCTCAAGCTTTATCCGCTGGCAGAGGCAGACGCCCAACTCTTTGACTCCGTACCAACTGCGGACGCATTTGTCATGCGTTTAGCCAGGAACACAACGCTGCCGTTAGAGGATGCAGTCTCTTTCAGGGACCCCCTGTATCGCAGGATCGACTCAGATCTTAAAAAAGCGATAGGGGGAGCATGCAAACTAGCAGTGGCACTATCCTTGGTCTCCAGAGCCACTAAAATATGAATGAATGAATGAATGAATGAATGACTTGTATAGCGCTACCTATGCGAACTGAATCACCTCAGGGCGGACAATATCGAGACGGCCCTCAGGCGGGGCCTAGATCCAGACAGAATCATCAAAGCACTAGATGAATTAAAACTGGCCTCTGATTTTATGGCGGAAGCGGCCATCGATATTCTGAGGTGCTCCTCCAGGGATATGCTTTACTCCATCACAGCCAGAAGAGCATTATGGCTAAAGCCATGGTCAGCAGACCCATCTTCAAAGCAGTCATGGTGTCGCATCCCATACGATAGTAAGGCCCTGTTCGGCGAAAAGATGGACACTGCCATTACTCGGGTCACAAGTGGCCTTATCCCTCAGGATAGGAGTAGGAAAAGGAGATTCACTTCGCGACCAGCCACTCAGCAAAGTTCTAGGGATGCCAGATCATACCGTCCCGGTAAGGAGTACAGAAGGGGCTGGAGGGCTCACAAGCCACTTTCCTTAAATTGGGAAAACCTAAGGCCTCAACTTTAACGGTTGAGCGCCAGAAGTCTTCTTGACTCCTTTCCCACCCAAACCGTTCCAGTAGGAGCAAGACTCAGGTATTTTGCCCAGGTTTGGGTGGAAAGTCGCACGGACCCATGGGCAACCTCCACGGTCCAGCAAGGACACTTCTGGAGATCCACCTTTTTTTTTTTTTCTTTCCAGCCCACTAAGAATCTGACCTCCCGAGAAAAGAGACAGGTCCTCTTTCAGTTTATCCAAATACTCCTTCACCAACGGGCAGTTCTGCCAGTTCCCGACTCGGAAAGTCACTCTGGGTTCTATTCCCCAATCTTTTTAGTCCCCAAGAAATGAGGAGGTTGGAGGCCTGTTCTGGACCTGAAGAGGCTAAACCGTTACATACAGGTAGAGAATTTCAAGATGGAATCCCTGAGCACAGTAGATCTGTCAGTACAGCCAGGGGATTGGATGGTCTCTATAGACCTTCAGGATGCGTACCTTCACATCCCCATCCACCATCATTTTCAGCCTTTTCTCCGGTTCAAAGTGGGCAGTCTGCGCCTCCAGTTCCAATGTCTCCCATTTGGAATTTCATCAGCTCCCAGGACTTTCACCAAGGTTTTAGGGTCCATCCTGGCCCCCCTCCGGGACAAAGGGGTCAGGGTCCTGCATTACCTGGACGACATCCTAATCCTGTCTCAACACAGAGAAACTCTGGAGGCACAGGTGCAGCTAGTCCTGAACACTTTGTCCAGTTTCGGGTGGCTTATCAACTATGCAAAGAGTCAGTTGAGGCCTACCCAGAAGATGACATACCTGGGATCTCTATTCAATACCCCAGAGAAGGCTGTGTCTCTTCTACCAGAAAAGATCCCGATTTTGATCCAGAAGATGAAGCAGGCGTAAGGAAGTCACTCTATGTCAGCATCAGATTGTCTGAGCCTCCTAGGGTCCCTTTCATCCTGTATACCAATGGTGAAGTGGGCCAGGTGGCACCTGAGAGACTTCCAGGCGGGGTTTCTGGCGCAGTGGAGAAGGAAGCACCTGGGACAATTAATATTCATCACCTTTTCAATGAAGTCCAGCCCCTGGTGGTGGACAAGACCACCCAACCTTCTTGTTCACCGTTCCCTGGGGCCCATCTCATGGTCCGTCCTTACTTCGGATGCAAGTCAGCTAGGATGGGGGGCACACTTCCAAGACCAGCTAGTGCAAGAGAGGTGGCGATTCAATGCAGAAGGGATGATTTCCAACATCCTAGAGTTAAGGGCAGCATGGATGGCAATCTTACATCTGGCCCCACTGCTCAGGGGCAGGTCCATATTGCTCCAGATGGAAAACAGAGCGGCAGTGGCCTATGTTCTGAACCCAGGGGGAATGCGCAGGTTCCTAGCCAGCGAGGTAGCCCCAATTATATCCTGGGCCGAGAACAACTTGATCGATTTCCGGGCCGCTTACATCCCAGCCCCCGAGAATCAGCTAGCCGATCGCCTCTTAAGGTCCTTCAACAACAACATCGAGTGGTCACTGAATCCGCAAGTCTTCCGCTGGATATGCCAACAGTGGGCTACTCCCTAGATAGATCTTTTCACCTCCCTGCTTAACGGCAAGACTCCTCTGTTTTTTTACAAGGTTCCCATCTCCAAGGTCAGCAGGGGTGGATGCCCTGATCCAGCCCCGGAACTTCCAGAAGGGGTATGCATTTCGTCCGGTTCCCCTGATACTGAGGTTCCTCCAGCGGCTGACATTAGAAAAAGTCACTATCCTGGCGGTCATCCCATACTGGCCGAGGAGACCATGGTTTCCACTTCTAATCAAGATGACTTTGCGCAATCCACTCCCGCTTCCCCACTCAGACAACCTCCTATCTCAAGGCGACTTCTTCCACCCGCATCCGGAGATCCTGGACTTGAGCAGAAGAGACTGGGCAGCCTAGGGTGCTCACATAAAGTTGTACAGACCTTATTGCAAGCCAGGAAGTCATCTACCAATGCCACCTACTACAGGGTATGGAAGAAATTCACCCAGCTTTCTGAATCCAGCCAGTTCAATCCGCTGGATCCTGGAGTTCACAATATTCTACTCTTCTCGCAGTCGGGCCTGGACCTAGGCTTAGGTCTTAACACGCTAAAAGTTCAGGTTTCAGCCTTATCAGTCTTAACAGACACACGCTGGGCACTGGAGCCCCTAGTAGACCATTTCCTAAAAGCAATGCTAAAGTTACGTCCTCCCAGGAGAACTCTTTACCCCAGGTGGGATCTGACAGTTGTCCTCAACGTCTTAGCCAGTCCACCCTTTGCACCCACTGAAGAATGTGCATTGGAGGATATTGCCTGGAAAACGACTTTTTGATCGCCATCACATCAGCATGCAGAGTATCAGAAATTCAAGCACTGGGAGCTAGAGAACCTTACGTCACGTTTTTCCCAGACGGGTGGTTCTGAAGCCTATTCACCAGTTTGTCCCGAAGGTACCATGAGTTTAACATCTTAATCAAGAATGGGTTCTCCCGGCCTTCGGAGAAGATCCAACCTCTTCTAAACTACATGAGTCCCTGAGGCGTTATTTGGAGTTGACACAGCATTTACGCAAGGATCAACGTCTGTTCGTTATTCCCAAGGGGGCAAGGAAAGGAATGGCCAGCTGGATCGTGAATCTAATTCAGAGGGCTTATCGGGCTAGTGGCCTCCCAGTCCCATTTGCGGTGAATGCTCACTCGACGCGGGGAATGGCCTCTTCCTGGGCAGCTTTGGCGCGGGTCTCCCCTGAGACAATTTGTTGGTCATCCTTCAACACCTTCATGTCGCACTATAGCCTAGATCCAGCAGTCCTCACCTCCCGAGACTTTGGGAGAAAGACCTTAGAAATATCAACTCTGTAAAGTCTTTAAAAAAATTATTATTGCAGTACCCTCCCTGTAAGCGAGTTATTTACCATTGGTATGCTGCCATGGAGGCACCAGGAAAACGGAAAATTGAATACTCACCTTTCCGTAATTTTCCTTTCCTGGTGCCTACCCATGGCAGCATACACCCTCCCTTCAATAATCCTTAATGTTCTGAAGACTAGTTACAAGAATACCTGAGGGGGGGAGTAACTCTTTCTTTTATAGAGTTACGTGGTCCTGTGGGTTAATCGGGGCAGAGCCATTAACCATTGGTATGCTGCCATGGGTAGGCACCAGGAAAGGAAAATTACGGAAAGGTGAGTATTCAATTTTCCGTTATCTAACTCCACATGCCATTCAATTTTCTGCTCTGGAACATGTCCCCACCAGTATTCGAGGTGGTGACATTGACAATCTGTTGCTCCAACTAGAAACTAGATGGATACACAACCTGGATGCTACCCGGCCACCAGGCCTAAACGAGTACATAAGCTTCAAGTCTTTTCTATGAACCCCTATTTTTTGTTATTATGCCTCTTTTTGGTCCCTCCCTTCCTTTATTAACATCTCTTCTCTTTCTTCAGTTTGAAGTACACAGAGTGACTCCCAAAATCCGCCTAAGCCCGCTCTATGTACAAACAGGTTAATAAACAAAACATAATCTTCTGACATTTGATATCATAATATCTTAAAGCTATTGGAACATTTCTAAGACTAACATAATATAGCACAATATTTGTTTAATCAAAGCCTAGTATGCTATTTATGATTTGCTTTTTGTTTAAATCTGCTGAAATGTACAAAATGATTGTAACCCCTTTTTTAACTATTGTTTAATATATCAATATATTGTACTGGGTTTAATCACCAACATATATTTTTCTTTTCTTGTTTCATTTATTTTTTTCAGAGTGTAGTCCCCTGGCTGATACGATAGTCGAAGTGGAGCGATACCGGTGTCCCTGGGGCTGACATTTCCAACCTTGTCTGCCCCTCTGGCTCCAATTGGGCTGTGGACACTCTGGGACCATGGGCTTGTCGGTGATCCGGGAGTGCCCGTGACCTATCTGGACCACCCCTCCGCTGGCTGTCCCTCCCTGGCATGATACTTTCATCCTACCATCTATTCCTGTGAACGTTCATTTTGGGCGGGGTCAGCCGGGTAATGGAGCGTCTGCATTGGTTGAGTATGGACACCCAAGGGCGGCGTCATTGTTTTGAAGCCAGCCCTTCCCCTAGACTTCTGTTTTCCATCTTGCGCACGCACCGTCGTGATGTCATCACGCGATGCGGCGACTAGGCGCTATGATTTATGGGCAATGTAGGCCCACATAGACCTAGGACACTCGCGCATGCGCAGAAGCCTGTTTGTCCGCTGAGTGGAGGGCGCTTGGTCACGCCCTCCACTCAGGGAGACACTATTTAAGCCGGCATCCGGCACTCATTTGAGTACCGGACACCGGAGGCGCCTGACATATATCCTCATCTCTCCAAAAGTAAGTTTACCGCTATCTGAGCAAACCACTTCACAAATTCTGGCTCCTTTTTGAGCCTGAAAAATATTCTAAGACACTCTCCTTTAACTTTATTCTAGGAAGCTCCTTCATTCCTGAAAATCTGCTCCAACTTGGTTGCTAAACTGTGCAACTACTTCACACTTATCAGTTTCTCTGTTTACTACTTTTGATTGGAAATTTCTCCATTTGAACAGTGCCCATTGCACTTGTCTATCATCAATTCAGGTACTCTCACCATTAGATTCCCTAATAATTACTCTCAACTTGTCATTTCTGTTTTGACACTATTTATTTAATATACCAAGCTATCTCAATCCTTCTATTCAACTCTTTCAGGCGCCTCCCACCATCCTTACTACTTTTGTGTCTGTGTCTACTATATTTTATCTTACATAAACTAAAAGTGAGTATTGAGACTAGTAGTCCTAATTACAATGCTATACCATATAATTACAGAACTTTTATACCCGTAATTGGATAACATTGCTCGTTACATATATTTGTGAAATAAAGGTAGTATCACTGAATGCAACTTGTAATTGATTCGTGGCTAGGTCTAGTGAGTCTCCTGCTTTCCCATTGGTCAGCGCCCATCTAGCGGCTCCGCCTAGACTCTGCACGTTTTCAGCCACACACCAAGTTGGTGTATTTTAGGTGAGTGTCTTCGCTATGGGGGGGATGCCATGTTGGTTTGGTTTAGCTAGACTTCGCTCCCCTCCCCCTTTTGTTCAGCCATTGGATACTCCGATTAACAATAATTTTGTAATTACTGCTATTTATCCATCTATTCTAGATTTATTAAATTGTACTGCAGGCCTACCCTGAGGAAGCCATCATTATATCGAAACATGTCGGAAAGTTCTATCCCAAGTTGGTTCTATGGTTGTATTGCATCAAACTCTAGCAAATATGTATTAAATTGTATATCTATTTTTGTAAATTTACTATTGCTTATTCAATTGAAATCTGGGGGCTTTGAGCATAATTATTTGTATAAAAAAACCCTAACAAGTTTCAAAAACTTTCTTTTACTATTTTTCTAAATAAAATTGTTCTTTGAAAAATACATTGAATTGTCGACAACCCTTTTCTTTTGGCACTGTCATAATCCCTCTGGTCCATTTTCCCCATATACATCGAGTGCCCAGATGTGACAGTGTGCACTGCTGTCGTGCACCCGCCTCCCTGTGTCAGTGATTGGCACGGGACAAGGTCCTGTCGGCACACCTTTCCAAATCCACACGGGCCCCCTGTAGCATGGGTGGGGTTGCAATTGTGACCCTCTGACGCTATGCCCATGGCTACAGTATAAGGCCTACATGTTTACATTTTGAACCACAGCACCTATTTCAGCTCTAGATAGTACAGTTCTTTTGTATCAGTGGAAAAACAATTGGTTGGCAGTTGCAGCTTTAGAACCCAGAGAACCCTACAAGAGATGCGGTTGCGCCAACGCTAGCAATGCCAAGGGTACAGGGAAAGCTTTAAAGTGGTTCTAAAGGCAGAAGTTTATTTTATCTTCATGCAGTCTATGTATTGAGATAAAGAAACCTATGTATTGAGAAAAAACCTTCTGTGTGCAGCAGCCCCCCTCAGCCCCCTAATACTTACCTGAGCCCCATCTCTATCCAGCAATGTTGCACGAGAACCTCGGCTCGACTCTCCCTCCTGATTGGCTGAGATACAGCAGCAGGCACCATTGGCTCCCACTGCTGTCAATCAAGTCAGTGAGCCAATGAGGAGAGAGAGGGGGTGGGGCCAAGCCATTGCTCCGTGTCTGAATGGACACACAGAGCAGCGGCTCAGCTCAGGTGCCCCCATAGCAAGATGTTTACTAGGGGGGCACCTGGCAGGAGGGAGGGGCTAGGAGTGCTGGTGACAGACCCAAGAAGAGGAGGATCTGTCTGTTCTGTGCAAAACCACTGAACAGAGCATGTAAGTTTGACATGTTTGTTATTTTTAAACAACAATAAAACAAGTCCTTAATATCATTTTAACTCTTGGCAGTAAAATATTTTTATCATGTTAACCTTCACAATCGCCTTTTGTGTAAAGCGTACAAGGGAAAACACCTTCAGGAACTTCCTCCAGGTTTTTTTTTAACCTTCCTGGCGGTATTCCCGAGTCTGGCTCAGGGTGGAATTTCAGTACCATTAGCGGTAACCCCGAGCCAGACTCAGGATTGCATTGCAGGATACAGGGAAAATTACTTACCTTGTTCCCTGGATCCTGTGATGTCTCCCCGCTGTGTGTGCGAGCTGTCTCCTCGCTCGATTCACACAGTGCCGAGTGCCGCTGAGCTCCATTCCCTGCGACGTTGTGACGCACAGGAGCGGAGGCGGCAAATTCAAAAAAGTTACAGATTACAGTACTGTATAAAACAATTACACATCCCCTCTGTCCCTAGTGGTCTGTCCAGTGCCCTGCATGCACTTTTATATTATAAATACATTTTTTTCTGCCTGGAATTTGGAGATTGTCCATAGCAACCAAAAAGTGTCCCTTTATGTCAAAAGCGGTTTTAGACTAGCTTGAAAACAGCGATAATAAATTAGAATCACTTGCAGAATTGAGCGATAGTGATTTGTGGGGAAATTCGTCATCAAACACTAAATCTAATGAGCAAATTTCAGTGTTTTTGATTTGATTACATTATTAAATAATTTTTATTATTATTATATTATTATTTTTTATAATTATTTATAGTTATTCATTATATTTTAATTTATTATTTTGTGTTTTAAACTTTATCATACCTGGGATGTCTACTAGACTCTGGTTTGGACAGATTTAAGTGAGTTATTCCTAAGAATTGCAGGCCTACAATATAAAACGCCAAATTTCCATGCAAAATTATTGTACCGCTTTCAACACCTAAAATCAGAAATAATCATACCGCCAGGGAAGTTAAAGTACATTTATATATACTATTTCATAATATGCATGTGATAATCCCAAATGTGAACTCAAATATGTAAAGCCAGCTTTGTTAAGCCATGAATGACAAAAGGTCAACCTTGAAAACTGTAGTGTCTGTCTCTTGGCATTAAATTGTAATTATAAGGCCTACATGTTCACATTTTGAACCCCAGTACCAATTTCAGCTCTGGATAGTTGTTCTTTTTTATCAGTGGAATTCTTGATCTGTATACTTGTGAGGATTCCCAGCTGATAAGTGAATGTAAGCAAAGTGTAAAAAAATTGTGTGGAGTCCCCCCCAAAATAAATTTCAGACCCTTCAGGTCTGGTATGGATTTAAAGGGGAATCCCATGAAAAAAAACGGTGTAGGTTTCCCTAAGCCCTTGGACCCTTATCCAAAAATTTAGCAAGGGCCTCTTCCTCACAACCCTGGCTTAGTAGTTGTGGTGGTCTGTGGATGGGGGACTTATCACTTTGTTTGACACTAGAGCTAGTCATGGCCACAAAATAGGAGTCCTAAGACTCATCTCCCTAAACATCAACCTGTAGATCAACTGTTCCATAGACATGAACAATCGTTTCATCTGGACACACATATTTATGTAGTGAAGAGAAGCCCTTGCAGCCAGCATTAAAAATGGTACAGAATGCACCTGCAACAACTATGGGAAATAGCTGATACTACTGGCCTTGGAGGGGTGGGGGGAGAAGGGAGAAGCATAACTGGCATATTGATACAATATTATCAGGCCTGGTTCATTGTTGTCACTATCAGGAAGCCATTCATATGAAGAGGATTCCCCAGGCACTATAGCTCTTGAAGAGTGCAAAGTTTAATGCCACCTATGGCAGGACAGGTAAGTACATCTCTTCTTTACAGAGGAACCCTTTTTCCATTTTATATATTTGTCACAAGATCAATTAATTAGTAAATTTGTTCTTCCTGCTCTGCAACTCAAATAAAGGAAGTGGTATAAAGTACCTGGCTCATTGCTTTGGCAGGAGGTGGAACAGCAGGTGTTACCCAGTCTCTACATATACATAGTAATTCATTTTAAGCTATTATTAGTTACATTTCCTATAGGAATGAGCAAGACGAAGAGCTGGTTTGGTAGGCAGTGTTTCATATGCTGTAAATGCACAAGTGGAATTTATATTGGCACTCCAGAGAAAAACTCTGGGAGCCCGCAATGTCGGCATCCCAACCGATCTTCGGTTCGGCTGTCGGGTGCAGCCACTGCCATTCATGATACAGGAACCTGACAGTAAAGCCTTTCGGCTTTATAGCCGGCTCCCTACTGCACATGCGTGAAGCACACTGTGCTTTCTAATTGGCCCGGCGGCGGAGGAAGGAGTAGGGGGGCTGAACTTCCGAGATACGGCGCCGCGGTGCAGTCTCCAGAAGTGGGGAACGGTACCTGTCAAAAACAGGTTGACAGGTACCCGTTAACACCCCTGCCCCTCCAAATGGTGCCAAATGTGGCAGCACCGGAGGGGGTGAGGAGACGGATAAGGGGAAATTCCACTTTTGAGTGGAATTCCGCTTTAACATTTTGTGAAGGTTGCCACACCTGGATAGGTTTTTGAATAGCTATTTACTAAATCAAGTTTGTACCAATAGATTTAACGTTGAGACTAAACCAAACATCTTTGTTATATTTTTGCTTTACATGTATAAAGTATGTATACATAATATACATGTATCCATATGTATTTCCACCTAGTATTTGGTTCACCTTTTTATTTAAGAAGTTGCTTTATACTGGTCTGGTACTGGTACTTTTAATGGCTTTCAATCCCCAGAGCCTGTGGTGACACAACCTTTTAGTGCCCAAAGCAAGAACCCTCTGCTATAATCACTGCTTATTAACAGATAATTTCCCAATTTTTATATGTCCTAACCTGGCCTCGAGCATGGTGGTAATATTATAAGAGATATTGGTATTTCTACTGATAATGGGAAAAATTATGTAGGCAATAACTACGTAGCTTCCTCTTTCCTCTGTTAGCTGCAGACATCGAGCTATGATGTCTAATCATCAATCCAAGCCATACTTTTGTTTAATAATCATGCAGAAGGCAGACTTTCTAACGGGCACACTTGTTCTGTGTCTCAGTAACATTTAAGGCCCCTGCATCAGCATAACAGCCAAGAAACCAGCATTTTCCACTGGTGAGGTTAGCAACAGAGATGAGCCAACCCTGGTTTGGACTGAACTTTGGCTGTTCAGAGTTTTAGTTAATATCCCACCCGAATGGGTGTTCAGCCATGTCAAATCTCCAGTTGTAGTGCTATGACCTATACATTTAGCAGCAGTGATACTAACAGTGTTTATGGAAGCCTCACAAAAAGGGATGTGGGGTCCCCCCCAAAATTCCATTTCAGACCCTGAAATTTATGAATTTTAATTGGGAACCCCACATAAAAAACATGAAAACATTTTGTTTCCCTTGAACTATAGGTTGCCAACATGTTCATAGTTACATAGTAGTTGAGGTTGAAAAAAGACACAAGTCCATCAAGTCCAACCTATGTGTGTGATTATATGTCAGTATTACATTGATCCCTGTATGTTGCGGTCGTTCAGGTGCTTATCTAATAGTTTCTTGAAACTATCAATGCCCCCCCGCTGAGACCACCGCCTGTGGAAGGGAATTCCACATCCTTGCCGCTCTTACAGTAAAAAACCCTCTACATAGTTTAAGGTTAAACCTCTTTTCTTCTAATTTTAATGAGTGGCAACGAGTCTTGTTAAATTCCCTTTTGCAAAAAAGTTTTATCTCTATTGTGGGGTCACCAGTACAGTATTTGTATATTAAAATCATATCCCCTTTCAAGCGTCTCTTCTCCAGAGAGAATAAGTTCAGTGCAAGTCGCAACCTTTCCTCATAACTAATATCCTCCAGACCCTTTATTATTATTGTTGCCCTTCTTTGTACTCGCTCCATTTCCAGTATATCTTTCCTGAGGACTGGTGCCCAGAACTGGACAGCATACTCCAGCATACTCGGGGTGCGGCCGGACCAAAATCTTGTATCACCAATAGATAGATTCACGCAATGCATGAATCTATCTATGGCTGCTGCTGCCACCCCCTATTAAGGCGCCTGGCCCCTTTTCCGGTGGCGGGTGGCTTAATTACAGAGGGAGATGCTTTTTTTAAGCACCATAGGCTCTAATAGGCGTCAAAAAAGGTGACCTGTGAGCTTCATGCTGGGAATTCGCAGGTCAATCAGCTGTGTTAGAAAAGCAAATGAATATTCACTTTCCTAATACTAAACCACCTCTCCGCCAATCAGGTGCTCGTATCTGTTACCCATCACCTGATTGGCTGAAATGACAGGGTCTGTGATTGGACACCTATCAGTTGTCCAATCATAGCAGCGGATGGGAAGAGAGGACAAGAGAAGACATTGAGGAGATGTCCCACCGCCACCGAGACAGGGTAAGTACAGACGTTGGGCGGGGCACACTGGCAGCATTTGATATGGCACAGTGGCTGCGTTTGATGGGGCACAGTGAGGCTGCATTTGATGGGGCACAGTGAGGCTGCATTTGATGGGGCACAGTAAGGCTGCATTTGATGGGCACAGTAAGGCTGCATTTGATGGGCACAGTGGCTGCATTTGATGGGCACAGTGGCTGCATTCGATGGGCACAGTGGCTGCATTTGATGCTGCACAGTGGCAGCATAAGATGGGGCACAGTGGCTGCATTTTATGGGGACAGTGGCAGCATTTTATGGGGACAGTGGCAACATTTGATGGCACAGTGGGAGCATTTGATATGGCACAATGGCTGTGTTTCATGGGCACAATGGCTGCGTTTGATGGGCACAGTGGCTGCGTTTGGCACAGTGGCGAAAATTGATGGGCACAGTCGCTATGTTTGATGGCACAGTGGCTGTGTTTGATGGTACAGTGGCAGGAATTTATGGGCACAGTGGCTGCGTTTAATGGCACAGTGGCTACGTTTGATGTCACAGTGGGTTTGTTTGATAGTACAGTGGCGGCAATTGATGGGCACAGTGGCTGCGATTGATGGTACAGTGAGGCTGCAATTGATGGGGTTTTTTTTCAGAATTTTTCAGGTTGTTTGCCCCCCTCCAAAGATTTTGAGCACCAGCCGCCACTGTTTATTACCTAAATGGGATGCACTGGCTAATGCCCTTTTTTAATATGCTCTTAAAGCAAACCAATCTCTCCTCTGTGTTTTTTGTAGACATGTGCACTGCCAAAAAATTAGTTTGTTTTCATTTTCATTTCATTCCTTTTTCTGCTTTTATCGGAAATTCGAAAATTCCGATTTAGGATTTTTGAATTTCCGAATTTTTGAATTCCGAATTTCTGCATTTTCAAATTTCCGAATTTTTGGTTTTCCGAATTTCTGAATTTTCGAATTCCGAATTTCTGTATTTTCAAATTTCCGAATTTTCAAATTTCCGAATTTTCGAATTTCCCAATTTCTGAATTTTCAAATTCCGGATTTCCACGTTTTCGAATTCCAAATTTCTGAACTTTTGAATTCCGAATTTACGAATTTTCGGAATTTGAAAATTCTGAAAACTTAGAGATTCGAAAATCCAAAAATTCGAAAATCTGGAAAAAAGAAAAAAAAATCTGTAAAATTCCAAATAATAACTAATAATAACTAACTATTAAATTACAGGTATTGGAAAAAGAATAGATGTGTGACAGTCAGAAAGGATAGAGGGGGAAGTGCCAGAGAGGCTGACCCAGGGCTGGAGCATCCCAATAAGTACGCTCCATTGAGTGACATCGGTGAAACGAGTGAACGACCTTCCCTGGCACTTCCCTCTCTATCCTTTCTGACTGTGACCCATCTACTCTTTTATGGTGCCTGCACCTCTTTGTCTCCACCTGCCTCTGTGCTGGTCCTTGACGGCACCTGCTGGGTACATTCCTGGCTCTTCTTTAGTATGGAGGGTTTTCTCAGTGCTGACAGTTGCTTCCCTAGATTCAGAACCTGGGCTTCCAGGGAAGCAATGGGGGTTATTTACAAAAGGCAAATCCACTTTGCACTGAAAGTGCACTTGGAAGTGCAGTCACTCTAAATCTAAGGGGTAGATCTGAAATGAGTGGAAGCTCTGCTGATTTTATCATCCAATCATGTACAAGCAAAAATGCTGTTTTTTATTTTACTTGCATCACCCCCTCGGATCTACAGCAACTTTACTTGCAAGTGTACTTGCAGTGTAAAGTGGATTTCCCTTTAGTAAATAACCCCCAATGTGCTTACATTTTGCACAGCAGTATTCGCCCTCGATCAGATAATTAAGGAACGCATACATGCCGCAAGATGTACACCGAGTCGCATCTCCACACCTACCAGGCATCGTACCTATCAATTTTATAAGGATTGGGATTATACCCTGTCCAAATTACCTAACAACTAGCTTCCTGACAGTAATACTCAAAGCGGTTCTGCACTGACTAAAATCATTTTTTTTTTCCGGTCAATGAATGTAAAAGATATCGATCTTAGAATATGCTTACTTGTTTTTTTGCAGCACAATTTCTCCATCCATTTTTATCACTAAAGAACTCTTTTAAAAAATTCTCTTGTCCGATGCCCACAAGCCAACACTTCCTCCTTCCCTTCCTTGTGAGTAACCAGCATTCATTGCCGGTTCCCGCGCATGCTCAGTGGCTTCACAGCTACGAGCGGCGCCACCGAAATAACGCAAGATTTTGCTTCTGACCTCGGCAATGACTCCTGGGATTAATTACACGAGATGCCAGGAGACATAGCGAATTAGACAGGAAATTACGCATATCCCCGCTTATAGCCCACCCACCGCCGCAGGGAGAAAACTAAACATGAACTCAGGATAACAGGTAGGCTTACTAGATGATTTTACATGGTATAGAAGCGATAGAGAGCAAGTTATTAGGATGAATGCAGAACCGCTTTAACAATACGCTACACAGGTACTCAACAAGACAATACACAGGTACTTGCAGACCATGTGCACCCGTAGACCCACATGCACTCACAGACCACATGCACCCGCAGACCACGTGCACCCGCAGACCCACGTGCATCCGTAGACCCACGTGCACTCACTGACCACATGCACCCGCAGACCATGTGCACCCGCAGACCAACGTGCACTCGCAGACCACGTGCACCCGCAGACCAACGTGCACTTGCAGACCAACGTGCACTCGCAGACCACGTGCACCCACAGACCAACGTGCACTCGCAGACCACGTGCACCCGCAGACCACGTGCACCCGCAGACCCACGTGCACTCACTGACCACATGCACCCGCAGACCATGTGCACCCGCAGACCAACGTGCACTCGCAGACCACGTGCACCCGCAGACCAACGTGCACTTGCAGACCAACGTGCACTCGCAGACCACGTGCACCCACAGACCAACGTGCACTCGCAGACCACGCGCACTCGCAGACCACGTGCATTTATACTACACGGGAAACACAATACACACTAATTAAAAAAGGTCAAAGCTCAAAAACGCTTTAAAAACGCTGTGCACAAACGCTCATACACATGCATACAAATACTTAGAAAAATGTCACTCAGGTGTGAATGTAGTATTATCACATTTGCAGCCAAATTTAGATAACATATACTCTATATTTGTTACATGTCCCCATTCTTGTAGCATCTCTCTCTCTCTCTCTCTCTCTCACTCTCTCTCTCTCTCTCTCCCTCTCTCCCTCTATTATTGCAATAAAAATTAGTCTGTCACAATCTTTACATGAACTTTTTAATTGAGCTGGGGAAATCCTGCCATGCCAGATGTTGTAACACAGGAGTATATAAAGGAGAATTCTGTCTGCAAAGATCACAGCTCAACACAGCAGAAGCCAATAAAGACACAAAGCCTATTGAATCAACAGGTAAGATACATTTTAATATAGAATAGTTGCTACTCATGTCTGACCATTGTAATTGCTACAAGCAGAAGTGTGCATTATGACACCCCATAGCAGTGGCGATGCTAGACAACCTTTCACCTGGGGCAAAGACTCAGTTCAGCACCTCCCCTCCAAAAGGGTGTTGTCAATACAACAGAGGTTGGTGTCTCTAGGGCAATGGACGGTGTCGGTAGTATTTTTTGTTAATTATTATTATTATTTTATTTTACATTAATATTATCAGAGAAGTTTGAGACCCAGCCAGCCAGAACATTTATTTCAAATAGCATATTGTTAACTTATTGTACAATTTTAAAATATTGTATATACAGGAAAATGTACCATAGGGAAAGGAACATGACCAAAAGGGAGTGTTCATTAATAAAATGTTTTTATTTAAAGGTATTTTCACCCCCTTCCTGCCCAGGCCAATTTTCAGCTTTCAGCACTGTCACAATTTGAATGATAATTACGCGGCCATGCGACGTTGTACCGAAATTAAATTTTGATCATTTTTTCCCCCACAAATAGAGCTTTCTTTTGCTGGTATTTGATCATATCTGCGTTTTTTATTTTTTGCGCTATAAACAAAAAAATACCGACAATTTTGAAAAAAACACAATATTTATTACTTTAATAAATATTTATATTTATATTGCTTTAACCACTTTCAGACCGGACCAATTTGCAGCCAAAGGACCAGGCCCCTTTTTGCGATTCGGCACTGCGTCGCTTTAACTGACAATTGCGCGGTCGTGCGACGTGGCTCCCAAACAAAATTGACGTCCTTTTTTTCCCACAAATAGAGCTTTCTTTTGGTGGTATTTGATCGCCCCTGTGGTTTTTATTTTTTGCGCTATGAACAAAAATAGAGCGACAATTTTGAAAAAAATGCATTATTTTTTACTTTTTGCTATAATAAATATCCCCAAAAAATATATTAAAAAACATTTTTTTTCCTCAGTTTAGGCCGATACGTATTCTTCTACATATTTTTGGTAAAAAAAATCGCAATAAGCAATTATTGATTGGTTTGCGCAGAAGTTATAGCGTTTACAAGATAGGGGATAGTTTTATAGCATTTTTATTAATAATTTTTTTTTTATTAGTAATGGCGGAGATCTGCGATTTTTTTTGTGACTGCGACATTATGGCGGACACATCGGACATTTTTGACACATTTTTGGGACCATTGTCATTTTTACAGCAATTAATGCTATTTAAATGCATTGATTCCTGTAAAAATGACACTGGCAGTGAAGGGGTTAACCACAAGGGGGCAGTGTAGGGGTTAAGTAGGCCTAGGGGTGTGTTTCTTACTGTGGGGGGGGCGTGGCTGTCAGCTAGTAAATGCTGATCTCTGCTCCAATCACAGGGAGCAGAGATCGGCGTCACTAGTTGCTAGGCAGAACGGGGAGATGCTGTTTATCTCGGCATCTCCCCGTTCAGCCGTCCCGTGAGACGATCGCGGATGTCCCCGCGGCGATCGAGTCCGCGGGGACCGCGATCGGACTCACGGGGGTCCCGACCGGTGCGGGAGCGCGCCGCTCCCGGCGCGCTCCCGATGGCACAGACAGGCAGAAAGGAGGGACTTATATATACGCCCTCCTGCCTGTACGTGCCATTCTGTCGACGTACATCTGTGTGCGCCGGTCGGCAAGTGGTTAACCTCCCTGGCGGTATGATTCTGTCCGGAATTTAGTGCTGAAAGCGGTACAATTATTTTGCATGGAAATTTGGCGTTTTTTATTGTAGGCATGCAATTCTTATGAATAACTCACTTAAATCTGTCCGAACCAGAGTCTAGTAGACATCCCGGGTATGATAAAGTTTGAAACACAAAATCATAAATTATAATATAATAAAAATATATATAAAAATGATTCAATAATGTAATCAAATCAAAAACACTGAAATTTGCTCAGTTGCAGAATAGTCGCTGTCATTAAATTTATTGTTTGATGATAAATTGTGATTCTAATTTTTTATCGGTGTTTTCTAGCTGGTCTAAAACCACTTTTGACATAAAGGGACACTTTTTGGTTGCTATGGACAATCTCCAGTTTCCAGGCAGAAAAAAAAATCTTTTTATTATATAAAATGACATGCAGGGCACTGGGCAGACCACTAGGGACAAAGGGGATGTGTATTTTTTGTATACAGTACTGTAATCTGTAAGATTACAGTACTGTATGTGTGTTGTGTTTTTAAACTTTTTTGAATTTGGCGCCGATCTCCGCTCCCGTGCTTTGGAACGTCGCAGGGAACGGAGATCAGCGGCACTCGGGCACTGTGTGAATCGAGCGAGCGGACGGCTCGCTCACACAACGGGGAGACATCGCAGGATCCAGGGGAAAAGGTAAGTAACTTCCCCCTGTATCCTGCAACGCAGCCCGAGTCTGGCTCGGGGTTACCGCTCCTGGCAGAAAAAAACTCAACCCGAGCCAGACTCGGAATTACCGCCAAGGAGGTTAATAAACATCCCAATTTTTTTTTTAGAAAACAATTTTTTTCCTCAGTTTAGTCCGATATGTATTCTTCTACATATTTTTGGTAAAAAAAAAAAAATTGCAATAAGTGTATATTGATTAGTTTGCGCAAAAGTTATAGCATCTACAAAATAGGGGATAGATTTAAGTTATTTTTATCATTATTCTTTTTTTTACTACTAATTGCGGCCTGGTAAGTTGTTTTTCACTTGTTTTTATTTTGTAATCCTATATGCATTGAAATGTATTACATGCACTGATAATGGTTCTAATATATCATTATTTGTTATTATCTTGTGTGAGATATATTCTCTCCGGCCATAAGTTATTTTGCAAGTTTCAATGATGAATAGAATTTTATTTTTGACTCAAAGAGTTTATGTAAGGCAATGGTGGAAAACCAACAATAATCCTAATATTTATTATTCTTTTCTGTTTGTATTTTTCCTTTTTTGATGTAACGTTTCGTTTTTTATGTATTTTTTTATTATTATTATTTATAGTCAAAACTTATTTCCTGTTCTGGTTTTTCTGACCACTTATGATGTTTTTGATTTAGATTTTTTTAGTTACTCATCGTTTGACCAAGTTGTTTTCCATCTGAAGCAATAGTTATACACAATTTCTCTTATATATAAAGGCCTGGTGAGTTGTTTTTTAATTGATTTCTTTTTGTAATCCTTTACGCATTCAAATGTATTACATGTACTGATAATGGTTCTAGTATATCATTATTTGTTATTATCTTGTGTGTACATACATTCTCTCCAGCCATTAGTTATTCTGAAAGTTTCAATGATGAATGGAATTTTATTTTTGGCTCAAACAAATAGATTTTTTTATGTAAGACAATTGTGGAAAACCAACAGTAATCCTTATATTTTTTCTTTTTTCTTTTTGCATTTTGCACTTTTTGATGCAACGTTTCATTTTGATTTTTTATATTTCCTTTTTTAATTTTTTTATTTTTGTTCATTACTTTTTAAGTTTTCATATAATATATAACTAAATAGATACATTTTTGAATATCCCCCCTGGATCTGAGCATGAATGGGTCCAGTCCATTTTTTAGTACCCATTCCTGCTAATCCAGTTTTGATTTTTACTTTTTGTTTTTTACCTTTAGTTTACTATAAATAACCTAGTTGACTTGATAAAGCGCATGTTCGTGAAATGCGTTGTCACAGCAACCAGCACAAGCTTGTGCTCTATCTCTGCTTCCCATGTCTCCATCCGGCCCACAGCTGATGTTACTTCTGGCCCATGGCTGAGGTTATTCCTAGGATCCTCTGCTTCACGCTGACATTATTTATTTTATCGGAGCCATGTCACCAAAGGCAGGATTCCATCTAGGGCTCCCTGGCTCTTTGGACCACACCAAAAGCAGAGCTGTTGATTTTTCATCATTGCCACTGGGTATGGTTATTGGAGCAGCTGGATTTTGTCATTATGATTTTATTGCTTTTAAGACTTCCATGACTTTTATGCTTATGAAGCTGAATAAATGACTATCTACAGTGGCATCTTGCTATTCACAGTTTGTGGAACTGTTTTATATACAGCTACACGTATAGGTCCTGAGTGTTGTCAATCTGGTATGTTTGAATTATCAGGAGAGTATTTCTACCAAGCTGGAACAGGCACTATGGCTTGTTTGGCTTTAGGAAGGCAGTCAAGCCTCTCAGTAGCCCCAGTGACCCCTAGCACTAGCCAATGCCTAATTGCCTATAGGTAGTGGGTTGTGGTCAGAATACTTACCCTACCTATACACATATCCGTGTAGGCAGATGGAAAACATGTCTGCTTTTTGTTGATATGTTTTGTTTATCTCCCTCAAGATAGAGGTAATTGTATATATCCTGTATGATTATTATATCATGCCTCTGTACTAGATCTATATTGCCCTATAAATAAGGTCACACACCTGGCAGTTCTCTGTGACTTCTTTATACTCCCTATAATATGCGTATATTGATTGGTTTGCGCAAAAGTTATAATGTACATGTAATATACAAAATAGGGGATAGATTTATGACATTTTTATTATTCATTTTTTTTCTTTACTAGTATTGGCGGTGATCTGCAATTTTTAGCGGGACTGCGACATTGCGGTGGACAGATCGGATACTTTTGACACTTTTTTGGGACCATTGTGCTAAAAATAGTCACTGATTACATAGTTAGTAAGGTTGAAAGTTCAACCTGAGTGAGTGTGGGTGTCTACAATTGTCCCTATCCCTATACATTGTGTCAGTCACTAACCTCAAGGAGCCCACAATCCAAGGTCCCCAACTCACATTCATATACTACTTTTTTTTGGATAGAAGCCAATTAACCTACCAGCATGTTTTTTTGGAGTATGGTAGTAAATGGAGGAAACCCACGCAGGCACAGGGAGAACATGCAAACTCCAGGCAGGTGGTGTCGTGGTTGGGATTTGAACCAAAAACCCTTTTTACTGCTAGGTGAGAGTGCTACCCACTACACCACTGTGCAGCCCTAAATTGCCTTATTACTGATTACCTGATTGCCCTGATTACTGTATTAATGTCACTGGCAGAGAACTGGTTAACACTAGGGGGTGATCAAGGGGTTAATTGTTCCCTAGGGAGCTGTTTCTAACTTTGGGGGAGTCTAGTGATTGGAGGAGGAGACAGATCGCTGTTCTTGATCACTAGGAACAGTAGATCTGTCTATCCTCTCCTGACAGAACGGGGATCTGTCTGTTTACATTGACAGATCCCTGTTCTGTCTCTCTCAGGAGCAATTGCAAGTGGCTGTCGGCCATTCCGGCTGCCGGCTATCGTGCATCGACTCCATTGGCATGCGCGCACCCCCCAGGGGGTCTTATAGTGGCCGGCGTACAATGAGGCGATTCGCCCAGGAGAGCCAACCTGGCACAGTACAACAGCTGGTCCTTAACTGGTTAAACTGGCTAAGCCAGAGGTTTAGGCTTTTCTACTCAGGCTGTGGCTGTTTTCTAATGAAAACAAACTAAGACTTTACACATCTCTTGTTTTGAGGTACCTGGGGTGTATTTAGCTGATTTAAACTGAGAGTTGAGCTTTAATAAGTCTACAGACCTGGAGCAAAGGGAAGGTTGCAGACAGGTGAGCATACTACATCTAATGCCCCGTACACATGAGCGGATTTTCCATCGGAAAAATCTTGGATGTTTTTTCCGACAGAATTCCGCTCAAGCTTGGCTTGCATACACACGGTCGCACAAAAGTTTGCTGAACTTTCAACCGTCAAGAACGCGGTGACATACAACACTACGACGAGCCGAGAAAATGAAGTTCAATGCTTTTGAGAATGCGTCAAATTGTTTCCGAGCATGCGTAGGAATTTTGCGCGTCGGCGTTGGTACAGACGATCGGAATTTTTTCTGGCGGAAATTCTGCCAGCAAAAGTCCGATGGAGCATACACACGGTCGCATTTTCTGACAAATAGCTCTCATCGGTCTTTTGCTGGCCGAAATTCCGATCATGTGTACGCAACATAACAGTTGAGGTGTGTTAACATCCATTGCAGTAAAAAGCACATTAACACACATTACTGCAATGCACTGGAACAGAGAAGTGTAAATAGGCTCTCAGGGCCCATTTAGATACCTCTGTTTGCATGTGTTAGTACTATGCACATTAAGACAAGTTGCACACGACTCTGACACAAATGTGTTGCAACGCACAACAATTTACACAATGTTGCAGGTCCATCTGTTATGTTTAGTTTTGGTATTACATGTCAGCAAAGGTAAAAAATGTGAGCATAATAAAGGCAGAGTGAAGATTAAGCAGAATTTTGCTTTCATTTTTAATTTTGATGTCCTATAAAAGCCATATAGAATATAATCATTTTCTTTGCTCTTCTTTTTCAGATCACAACTTCCAGAATGTTTCCAAAATTCTCATTTCTCCTGATATTTGCAGTCGTTTTGAGTCTCACCCATAAGTCCTTATGTCAAGACTGGCTTACATTTCAGAAGAAGCACGTGACAAGCACCCAGGATATTAATTGTGATAATTTAATGTCAAACAACTTGTTCAACTGCAAGGACACAAACACTTTTATCTTTTCACTTCCTCCGCCAGTGAAGGCCCTCTGTAAAGGAGAAAAAGAAAATAAAAATGTGTTAAGTCGTACAGAGTTTAATCTCTCTGAGTGCAATGTAAAAACCAAGCCTTGCAAATATAAATTAAAGAAAACAACTAATACAATTTGTGTAACATGTAGGGATGAAACTCCAGTACATTTTGTTGGTGTCGGAAAATGCTAGAAATAAGTTTAACAACAGGGATTTGATAAGCAGCTGCAACAAAGCATATTGGGGTGAATTTACTAAAGACAAACAGATTGTGTGCTTTGGAAGTGCAGTTGCACTAATTTTACCCAGAGCTTATTGAATATGGTGAAGCTCTGCTGATTTCCATCACCCAATCACTTGCAAGCAAAAATACATTTTTTTTTATTTTTCTTGCACCTGCTTGGGTATTCTTTGCAAAGTGAAATTTCAGCACATTCACTAAGTTCTGGGTAAAATGAGTGCAACTGCACTTCGAAAGTTCACAGTCTATTTGTCTATAGTAAATCCACAATATTATTTCTGAGCAGAGGCCAAATCTACGGCAACAAAAAAAACTTTACCTATTGAATCATTTTATATTAATTGAAGATAATCTTTCTTTCATTTCTTGAAATATTGTAATCAAAACTAAGTATATATCAACTCTGTATTACACACAGCAGCAGAAGTTAAAATAGTTTTAAAACGTAAAGTGTTTTACCTTAAAGTGGAAGTAAACGTCCGTCACTAAATTTTTACCTATAATGATGTGGAAATTCCACTATACCATGTCTCCTGCACTAATAAAATGCCCTTTTAGCCTTTTGGTATAATTCATCTGTGTCTAACCGTGGGAGATTATCTGCAGGAACACGCCTCTCTACGTGCTGATCAGACACACAGAGACACATGAGCGTACATCCTCCCATAACCGATAATGTCTTTCAGAGTGAACACATCCCCCCAAGACGATCGTCTGTGCACTGCACAGGGGCCCTTCGTTGGCGGACATATCCACACTGCAAATATTTCTCTACATCTTACAGGAAGCTTTTCACTACCAAAACAGGTCTCAACTGGCGTCAGTCTGCCCCAGTCCGCTCTTTAGAGCAGGCTGCAGGAGAACTAACACTGAGAGACACCGTGACAATACATATTAAATACATCTTAAAAAAATGTCCACAACAATAGGCAAGCCTATAATAAGGCTTACCTATAGGTAGTGTAAATATCTCCTAAACGTGCGTCGTTTAGGAGATATTTAATGTACTTGCAGCCAGTGACATCACTGGCCCATGCGCTTTGAAGGAATGGGCACTAATGCTGTTCCTTCAGAGCCCTGTGCTGTAAACCGTGGCTCCCACATACATGCACAGGAGTGATGTCATTGCGGCTCCGGCTAATCACAGAGTTCCAGTTCACAGACCCCAGCTGTGTGAGTGGCTTGAGCCACAATGATGTCACTCCCACACATACACGCCGGAGCCTCCATGTACGGTACAGGACACTGAAGGAATAGCACGAGTATGCAGTTCTTTCAGAGCATATGCACGGGTGACGTCACTGGCTGCATCTAAAGCAATATCTCCTAAATGGTGCAGGTTTAGGAGATATTGAACGTACCCAAATGTTTGCATGGGTCTTTTATTTTTGTTCCTTTGAATTCATTGACTTATTTGTTGCAGACCTAGTATGTCGATACGTAAGTCTAGGTCTGTCAGAGACAAATGGACTCACTGAGGGATCTGAACTCGGTAAGTGCCAATATTGTTTAATGTTTTGAAGTTGTGTTTGCTTAAGACTTATATATATAGAGGTCTTATGCGCTACTACTTTCAACAAGTTGTTAGATAATAATCAAATGAAAGATATTAAAAGCAGCCGCTCACAATGTTCAATGTGTCCCCACATATACAAATAAAGATGCAATTATTATGATGTAGCGTTTTGCTTTAATATGACTTTTACTTAATGCTTTTGAATAAACGGATAATTATATCCATTTATATGTTACATTAAATCACCAAACCTTATATAATATTGCTTGTATGCTGTATATTATATTCAATAAACATACGTAAAATGTGATTGTGTCCTAATGTGTCAAAATTCCATCAATTAGATTAATTAAATACAACAATTACTTTTGTTGAGTATCTTTGGGTAAATGTGCAAAAAACCTAATAAAATATTATTAATAAAAATCTCCAGAGTCAATAAATACATTTTCCAAATTACCCTGTTGGGTGAAAAATCCCAAGTTACCAGTGCTACAGAGGGTAAAATAATATGCATATAACAAATGTATGAATCATCAATTTTCAAAATTTTAAGATAACTCCTCTGGGTGATGAATCAAAATCACCAGTGCTACAAAGAACTGACCAAAAAGCAAATAAGCAATTAAATAAATGGAATAATTTCTTACAGCAATAAAATAAAAATATATAATTTCTAAATTGACCCTACTGGGTGGTGAATCCAAATCACCAGTGCTGCAAAAAATTGTGCAAATGAGCAAATAAATAAACACATTTCATATATCAATAAATAAAATTAATAGAGTAGCAGTATACAATCCATTTCAGTGCTTAACTACTTCAATACAGGGCACTTTCACCCCCTTCCTGCCCAGGCCATTTTTCAGCGCTGTCACAATTTGAATGACAATTGCGTGGTCATGCAACACTGTAACCATGTGAAATTTTCATAATTTTATTCACACAAATAGAGCTTTCTTTTGGTGATATTTAATCACTGCTGGGTTTTTTGTTTTTTACAACAAAAAAAAGACCGAAAATTTTGAAAAAATATAATTGTTTCTTAGTTTCTGTCAGTAAAGTTTGTAAATAAGTAATTTTTCTCCTTCACTAATGTACCCTGATGAGGCTGCACTGATAGGCTGCACTGATGGGCACTGATATGGTGGCATTTATGGGCACTTATGAGGCAGCACTTATGGGCACTGATTGGGTGGCACTGATGAGGAGGCACTAATATGCTACATTTATGGGCACTGATAGGCGGCACTGATGGGTGGCACTGATGGGCACTGATAGGTGACACTGGTGGGCACTGATAGGTGGCACTGATGGGTGGCACTGATGGGCACTAATAGGTGGAACTGATGGGCACTGATAGGCGGAACTGATGGCCATTGATTGGTGGCACTGGTGGGCAGCACTGATGGGCATTGATGGGCAGCACTGGTGGGCACTGAAAGCCAGCACTGACTAGTATCACTAATGGGCACTGATTGGTGGCACTGATCGCTGGCACTGGTGGGCCCTGATTGCTGGCACTTCTGGTGCTTTACATCTCTTGCTGTTCCCTGCAAGGAGATGCCGCTGATCGGCTCTTCTCACCACACACTCTGTCAGTGTGAGGCGAGGAGAGCCGATTACCGGCACGTCCATGTTTATATGTGACCGGCTGTGATTGGACACAGTCGATCACATGAATAAAGAGCCCCGTCAGCGCGGGAGTGGGCATTTGGGTGCGCCATCATATGACATCCACCCAGAATGAGAGCCGCACCATCCCTCTGTCATTTGATGGTGGGCGGGTGGCAAGTGGTTAAATTAATGCAATCAGGTGTCCATAAACAAGTGAACTAAAGTCCAGTAAAGATAAAGTGCATATAAGATAAGCTTCTTGCGTGACGTGGTCACACTCCCATACACCATCTGAAATCCACACAGTGTACTCTAGCAGCTCATCTCACATTTAGACCATACAGTTCTAACAGCACTTGGTAGCAAGTAATTCCTCACTGTGGCTCACTGTATATTCTCCCTTCCTCCAGTAAGCAGTGCCAATATGTAATGAAGATAATCCTCATAGTGTGGTATTTTTATAAAAAGATTAAAAACCAGTAACTCACATATAACAAACAATATTTGGCATGGATAAATCTTCAGAGCACATCAATACACAAATCTTCTGGTCCCGACCGTGACCAAAAGTGATGTAACCTGGCTCCTCCCAATGTGTTGCATCACAACACATGTGACTTCATCAGGGGTGGAGTCAGGTGGGTGACAGTCTTCTATTTGTAGCCATAAATTGCTCCCATGGTTACTAATTTTGTGTATCGCTGTCACTACACATTAGTGGTTGCCCTTGCTCTCACTATCTCAATTTGGTTTGCTTAATTCGAGGTATTATGGGGTGTCACGGGTTATATCCTGCATATGGGGCAACTTTTCAAAAAGGCTAAAATAACGATCTTACAGTGGTGTGAAAAAGTGTTTGCCCCCTTCCTCATTTCCTGTTCCTTTGCATGTTTGTCACACTTAAGTGTTTCGGAACATCAAACCAATTTAAACAATAGTCAAGGACATCACAAGTAAACACAAAATGCAATTTGTAAATGAAGGTGTTTATTATTAAAGGTGAAAAAAAATCCAAACCATCATGGCCCTGTGTGAAAAAGTGATTGCCCCCTAAACCTAATAACTGGTTGGGCCACCCTTAGCAGCAACAACTGCAACCAAGCGTTTGCGATAACGTGCAATGAGGCTTTTACAGCGTCCTGGAGGAATTTTGGCCCACTCATCTTTGCAGAATTGTCCTAATTCAGTTACATTAGAGGGTTTTCGAGCATGAACGGCCTTTTTAAGGTCATACCACAACATCTCAATAGGATTCAGGTCAGGACTTTGGCTAGGCCACTCCAAAGTCTTCATTTTGTTTTTCTTCAGCCATTCGGTGGTGGACTTGCTGGTGTGTTTAGGATCATTATCCTGCTGCAGAACCCAAGTTCGTTTCAGCTTGAGTACACGAACAGATGGTCGGACATTCTCCTTCAGGATCTCTTGGTAGACAGCAGAATTCATAGTTCCTTTTATCACGGCAAGTCTTCCAGGTCCTGAAGCAGCAAAACAGCCCCAGACCATCACACTACCACCACCATATTTTACTGTTGGTATAATGTTCTTTTTCTGAAATGCAGTGTTCCTTCTACGCCAGATATACTTGGACACACACCTTCCAAAGAGTTCCACTTTTGTCTCATCGGTCCATAGAATGTTGTCCCAAAAGTCTTGGGGATCATCAAGATGTGTTGTGGAGAAATTGAGACGAGCTTTGATGTTCTTTTTGCTCAGCAGTGGTTTTCTCCTTGGAACTCTGCCATGCAGGCCATTTTTGCCCAGTCTTTTCCTGATGGTGGAGGCATGAACGCTGACCTTAACTGAGGCAAGTGAGGCCTGCAGTTCCTTGGACGTTGTTGTGGGGTCTTTTGTGACCTCTTGGATGAGTCGTCGCTGCGCTCTCGGGGTAATTTTGGGCGGCCGGCCACTCCTGGGAAGGTTCACCACTGTTCCATGTCTTCGCCATTTGTGGATAATGGCTCTCACTGTGGTTCGCTGGATTCCCAAAGCTTTGGAAATGGCTTTATAACCCTTTCCAGACTGATAGATCTCAATTACTTTCTTTCTCAATTGTTCCTGAATTTCTTTGGGTCTCAGCATGATGTGTAGCTTTTAAGGATCTTCTGGTGGACCTTACTGTGTCAAGCAGCTCCTATTTAAGTGATGCCTTGATTGTGAACAGGTGTGGCAATAATCAGGCCTGGGTGTGGCTAGAGAAATTGAACTCAGGTGTGGACAACCACAGTTATAGTATGTTTTAACAAGGGGGGCAATCACTTTTTCACACAGGGCCATGATGGTTTGGATTTTTTTTCACCTTTAATAATAAACACCTTCATTTACAAATTGCATTTTGTGTTTACTTGTGTTGTCCTTGACTATTGTTTAAATTGGTTTAATGTTCCGAAACACTTAAGTGTGACAAACATGCAAAGGAACAGGAAATGAGGAAGGGGGCAAACACTTTTTCACACCACTGTATGTGTGTCCATACTACTGCATGCTTTATATACTCAATACATAGTCTGCCAACTATATACTTCTAGTGTTGTAGGGTATCACAAAATACTATTAAATCAGAACAATGAATGTGAATAAATAATTTGATTTAAGTTAATTACAAAGAGGTTATATATATATATATATATATATATATATATATATATATATATATATAAAACCGTCCATATTGGCACAATCTAGTGGTTGATTCATTAGCAGGTATAGCCATGTAGCTCTGAAAAGTATATATATTTCCTGGTTTAAACTGAAATATACAAAAAAAATGTTATTACTAACTACAATGATAAAATATAAGACCCTAGACAAGAAAATTTCAAATAAAACAAGTAAAGTAAAAGTTTGTGTATATAGGTGTCCGTTTATCCAGTAGTGGAAAATAACCACTGCTGTGTTCTCTGGCACTGTCAGAGGAGATTGCTCACCTCTGAGTGCCTGTTTATGAAACAGTGTCGATTTCTTCTCCTTTTGTGGAGCGAATCGATCTACAAACTCTTTGGACTGTGGAGAACGAGACATAGTGAGATTACAGTACTAGAAAATCAGTGAAACTCTCTGGTGTCTGTTTATTAAGCAGAAATGAATTGCCGCTGCCGAGTATATGGGCCTTCTCAGAGGAGATCGCTTACCTCATATTAATAAAATAATAGGTCCCTCTACATAAAATGATATACATATATATATATATATATATATATATATATAGTGGGAGATTAGTTTGTGGGGATCACCTTTTCTGGAAAACAAAGTCAGCATACAGGCAATTTCTTTAAAATCTGTCTGGTTGCCAGGTTTGCATAGTAGAGGTTTGCAAAGTAGTAAAAACGAATTAAAAAATAGTAAAGCAAATCCTTGCCATCCGGCACTAAACTGTACAATAGTCTCCTCTATGTATGGTGTGGGGCTGGTCTCCGTCACCCACAAAACATGTGGTAAAGCAAACCGTTTTAAATCCAAACAGAGCTCTCTCTTGCTCTCTCTCAGACTCCTTCGGAATCTCAGGCCAGAGCTATCCTGTGCTCTCTTCCTGCTCATTTTAAAGTCCACCTGAGCATGTACTCAAGTGGACCACAACATCCAGACTGGAAAAAAGCCTGCCACAGAGGCTGGAAAAACCTGGGCCATATTCCGCTTCAGTCTCTTACAACAGAACGCATGCAAGGTGAAATATATCTATTATCCATTACCTCACCTTGCATACCGTCACATATCCTCCCCCTCTGCTCAAGCCCCTGCGGTTGAGCAATTGTCCCAAGCATATAGTGTATACAAGAGAGGGCATCCGCATTGTTTTGGAGCTTGCCCGGCCTATGCTCTACCGTAAACTTGAAGAGCTGTAAAGCCAGGAACCATCCCAGTGTTGGTCATCTTACTATAAAAAAGTAATTAGTTAAGTTACAAATTACTTCTCCCAAAAAGTAATTGTGTTAGTAACTCGGTTACTACATTGGAAAAGTAATTAATTACTCAGCAAAGTAGCTGTGACTTTTTTTTTTAATATTCTATAGACGGGACTAGCAAAGGAAGTGAATGTCGCTGCCTCCATCGGCGAGATTGACACCTCGCGAGCCCCGTCGCCTGGTATGGATTTAAAGGGGAACCCCTATGCTGAAAAAACGTCATGGGGCCCCCCCAAAGTTCATAGCAGACCCTTATCCGAGCACGCAGCCCGGCCGGTCAGGAAAGGGGGTGGGGACGTGCGAGCCCTCCCCCCTTCTGAACCATACCAGGCCACGTGCCCTCAACATAGGGGGTGCTTTGGGGAAGGGGAGCCCTGCGGCCCCCCACCCCAAAGCACCTTGTTCCCATGTTAATGAGGACAAGGGCTTCTTCCCGACAACCCTGGCCGTTGGTTGTCAGGGTGCTCCCCCTTTAATAAGGGGGCCCCCAGATTCCGGCCCCCCACCCTATGTGAATGAGTATGGTGTTAATAAAAAAAACACAACACAGTTTTTAAAGTACTTTATTAGACAGCTCCGGGAGTCTTCTTCCGACTTCGGGGATCTTGTCCTGCTCTTCTGCTGGGCCTCCGCTATCTTCTTATAGCTCTTTTACTAGCATTGGCCCGGTCTTGTCGCTGTGGCCGCCTTCTTCTTTTTCTTCTTCTTTTTCCTTCCGATGTTGACACATCGCTCTCTCCGGCCGTAATGGCAGGGACGTGTTGTGAGGCGACTTATATAGGCATAAGGGGCGGGGTCACCGGATGATGTCACATGGTGACCCGCCCCTTATGATGTCACAGTACCAGCACCCCCGGGGCTGTGACATCATAGGGGGCGGGGTCACCATGTGACATCACCCGGTGACCCCGCCCCATATGCCTATATAAGTCGCCGCACAACGCGTCCCTGCCATTACGGCCGGAGAGAGCATCATGTCAACATTGGAAGGAAGAAGAAGAAGAAAAAGAAGAAGAAGAAGCGGCAGCGGCGACAGCAACAAGACCGGGCCAACGCTAGTAAAAGAGCTGTAAGAAGATAGCGGAGGCCCGGCAGAAGAGCGGAACAAGACCCACGAAGTCGGAAGAAGACCCCGAAGTCGGAAGAAGACCCCCGGACGGCAGCGGCAACAAAGGAGAAAGCCGGGGCTCCTCCGCTAGTAAAAGAGCTAGCGGTAAAAGAGCAGAAGATAGCGGAGGAGCCTGGCGAGAAGACCCCTGAAGTCGGAAGAAGACCCCCGGAGCTGTCTAATAAAGTAATTTAAAAACCTGTGTTGTGTTTTTTTAGTAACACTTTTTTCCCCAGGTGAATGGGTAGGGGTACATCGTACCCCATACTCATTCAAATAGGGTGGGGGGCCGGAATCTGGGGGCCCCCTTATTAAAGGGGGCTCCCGGATTCTGATAAGCCCCCGCCCACAGACCCCGACAACCAACGGCCAGGGATGTCGGGAAGAGGCCCTTGTCCTCATCAACATGGGGACAAGGTGCAGGGCCCCCCCTTCCCCAAAGCATCCCCCCATGTTGAGGGCACGTGGCCTGGTACAGTTCAGGAGGGGGGCGCTCGCTCTTCCCCACCCCCTTTCCTGACCGAGCGGGCTGCGTGCTCGGATAAGGGTCTGCTATGGACCTAGGGGGGACCCCCACGCCGTTTTTTGGCGTAGGAGTTCCCCTTTAAATCCATGCCAGGCGACAGGCTCGTGAGGTGTCAATCTCGCCGATGTGTTCAGACTAAGAGGCCAGCCACTCTCACCTGGCTGTTTTTATAGCCTCTCCTCTAAGACCCTTATGCGAGTATGCAGCTTGGCAGGTCAGGATAGGGGGAGATGAGCGAGTGCCCCCTCCTGAACTGTACCAGGCCACATGCCCTCAAATATGGGGGGGTTGGGCCCGCCCACCCCAAAGCACCTTGTCCCCATGTTGATGGGGACACGGGCCTCTTCCTGAAAACCCTGGCCGGTGGTATCGGGGTCTGCGGGCAGGGGGCTTATCGGAATCTGAAAGGGGGCCCCCAGATCCCACCCCCCACCTATGTGAATAGGTATTGGGTACATCTATCCATTCACCAAAAAAGTGTAAAAATGTAAAAAGCTCAAGAGCCAGTTTTTGACAATTCTTTTATTAAAAAAGACAAACAGAAAAAGTGTCCGCAATGTCCATCCACTGTCCATCATGCCGCCCGATGGACCCGAAAAATAGAAAAAAACAAACCAAACGAAACAAGGTCCGCCTCGATGGGAGGCCTCCCGCCGACAGCTGTCTCTTCGCTTTGAAAGTTATATTAGCAAGGGCAGGGCCACCCGGGGGTTTAACCAGGTGACACCTCCCTTCTGACGGCATGTGCCGTCAGAAGGGGGCGGGATCATCCAGTTACGTCATCGGGCAGAGCCCCATAGTATCAACCCCCCATTTTGAGGGCATGTGGCCGGGTACGCTCGTCCCCCCATATCCTGACCTGCCAGGCTGCAAGCTTGGATCATTTTTTAGCATCTATATTACAGACACGAGCAAGTTTAAATGGCATTCTTCCCTTTAGAAATGTCATTATTGCTGCGGCATGTTCGATACATCGCACAGATGCGCCACTTTACAGGCAGACTAAGGGGACCCCCCCCCCCCAGGCACTATATTTAAAGTGATTGTAAACCCTCTTTTTTTATTTTTTTAAAATAACAAACATATCATACTTACCTCCACTGTGCAGCTCGTTTTGCACAGAGTGGCCCTGAACCTCATCTTCTGGGGTCCCTGTGGCTCTTGTGGCTCCTTCCCACAACAGATAACCCACTAGGAGAAGTGCACTCTCAGGGGGGTTACCTTGCGGGCAAGCTCCCATTTGTGTCCATAGAAACGAATGCCACTCGGCCCCGCCCCTCGGCGCCCACGTCATTGGATTTGATTGACAGAAGCAGGAGCCAATGGCTGCACTGCTATCAATCTATCCAATCAAGAGCCGGGACCCCGTGGAGAGGGGGACAGCGTGTCTCCACCGAGGGAAATGCGGGGCTCAGGTAAGTAAAATGGGGGGGGCTGGGGGGGAAGTCACTGCCAGGTGTTTTTATACCTTAATGTATAGGAAGCATTAATGTGAAAAAACATGAGGGTTTACAACCCCTTTAAAGGAATATTTAATTTTTAGTGTTTCACTTTAAGCATCATTAAAATCGCTGCTCCTTTAACCACTGAACGACTGACCACCGCAGTAATACTGCGGCAGGTTGACTCTCCTGCGGGAACCGCCGTCATTGTATGTCGGCTCATGCAGGTGCAGCTGCGGGGTGTGCCCGCGGGTCGGGCGGACTCGATGTTCGCCGGTGGCCCGCGATTGCCTTATACAGAGGCAGAATGGGGATCTGCCCTTGTAAACAAGGCAGATCCCCATTCTGACAGGGGACATGTTAGAGATCTTCTGTTCCCAGTGATCGGGAACAGTGATCTCTGTCATGTCCCAGGTTGCAAATCCCCCCCTACAGTTAGAACACACCTAGGGAACACACTTAACCCCTTGATCGCCCCATAGTGTTAATCAATTCCCTGCCAGTGTCATTTTTATAGCACTGATCAATGTAATAATGTCACTGGTCCCCAAAAAGTGTCATTTGGGGTCAGATTTGTCCGCTGCAATGTCGCAGTTCTGCTAAAACTCGCAGATCATTAGAAACAATAAAAATAAATAAAAATCCCTAAATCTATCCCATAGTTTGTAGATGTGATAACTTTTTTGCAAACCAATTAATATACGTCTATTGCAAAAATTTTTACCAAAAATATGTAGAAGAACATATATCGGCCTAATTTGATGAATACATTTGTTTTTTTAAATATATTTTTTTGGATATACCTTGCATATAAGTCTTTAAAATAAGGACTCTCCCTAAGACGTTAATAGCAATTGCATCTTCGCGAGAATATATATATATTTTCCCCCTGCAATGGGTGAATAACAGTTAATGCCACATCAGCATGGGCATGGTTGTTTCCATAATATGAATGCCTCAAATGCAAAATAATATTGTATAGAATTAACCACTTCGCCGCCGGCGCTATAGCCGAAAGACAGCTTCAGCGCGGACGCTCCCTGCCTGGAGGACGTCCCTGGACGTCCTACTGTTTACTTCCCCAATGCGCGCTCCTGAGAGCACTAGCATCAGGGAAGTTCTGTGCTGGCCGTGTCCCTCACTGTAAACGGCCAATCACAGCGGCCGTTTACAGCGCGATCGGCGTGTCCAATGAGAGATGATCTCATATGTAAACATATGAGATCATCTCTCAGCGCCGCTCTCCCTCCTCACACAGAGACAGCGTGTGAGAAGGGAGAGATGAACAGCTGCAGCGGCCGTGAGTAAAAATAAAAAATAGATAAAAAAAGTGTGGTCTATCCCCGCTGCCATCTGTCCCCACTGCCATCTGTCCCCACTGCCACCTGTCCCCACTGTCATCTGTCCCCACTGCCACCTGTCCCCACTGCCATCTGTAGTGTCACCTGTCCCCAGTGCCACCTGTCCTCAGTGCCACTTGTCCCCAGTGCCATTTGTCCCCAGTGCCACTTGTCCCCAGTGCCACCTGTCCCCAGTGCCATGTATAAGTGCCATCTGTCATCAGTGCCACGTCAGTGCCCGTGTCATCAGAGCCACATAGTGCCATCTGTCATCAGTGCCATATCAGTGTCACGTGTCATCAGTGCCACATATTTGTGCCATATGTCATCAGTGCCACGTATTAGTGCCATCTGTCATTAGTGCCACCTGTCAGTGTCATGTGCCATCTGTTATCAGTGTCACGTGTCATCAATAACACGTATCAGTGCCATCTGTCATCAGTGTCACGTGTCATCAGTGCCACATATTAGTGCCATCTGTCATCAGTGCCCCGTATTAGTGGCATCTGTCATCAGTGCCACATCAGTGTCACGTGTCATCAGTGCCATCTGTCATCAGTGCCACGTCAGTGTCACGTGTCATTGTCCTGGTGCTCCAGGGCCTTCAAAAGTGTAATAGGTAGTCAACAAGTTAGATGTGAAATTTATGCTCCTAGAACACGTGATGGTGCTCCCTGCATGTTGGGCCTCTCTAAGTGGCCAGGCTGTGTAAAAGTCCAACACATGTGGTATCGTAATACTCAGGAGGAGTAGCAGAACTTATTTTGGGGTGTCATTTGTGGTATACACATGCCATGTGAGAGAAATAACCTATTACAATGACAATTTTGTGGGGGAAAACATTAATTTTGCAAAGAATTGTGGGAAAAAATGACAGCATCAAAAACCTCACCATGCCTCTTACTAAATACCTTGGAATGTCTACTTTCAAAAAAGGGGTCATTTGGGGGTATTTGTTCTTTCCTGGCTTGTTACAAGGTCACAAGAAATGAGATAGGTCACCAGTACATCAGGTGTGATCAATTTTGTATGATTTGCACCACAGTTTGTAGACTCTCTAACTTTCACAAAGACCAAATAATATCCACTAATTTGGGTTATTTTTTACCAAAGACATGTAACAATATAAATTGCATTTTTTTTTTCAAAATTTTGAAAATTCCGAACACTAGTAAATGTATTTTCATCACATAACAGTGCTCAGCTTAATAGTCTAGTGGTCTGTGCTCCTTCCTTAAAAGACTCAGACCATGGGTTCATAATCCCACTGGGGGTATCACCTACTTAACGTGGTTGTAAACCCTTACAGACCACTTTGACCTACAGGTAATCTGGGAACGATGGCCCTACACATTTCGACTGAATAGTCTTCCACTGGGGCATATCCTCAGGATATGCCCCAGTGGAAGACTAGTCAGTCAAAACGCGTAGGGACAGCGTTCCCAGCTTCCCACATTGCTTTTTAATGCTTTTATAACTTTTTTGTGATCACTTTTATATATCCTACATGATTGTATGATATTTTTTCAATAAACCAACCTTGGTTAATCCGCACCATGAGGAGCATCCATTTTTCTTTTTCCTTCCATAGTTCTGCTATTTACCAATAGACCAGCCCTCGGGTCTGAATCTGTGTGCGCTTTGAACCTGCATTCACCTGCCAAATAGTTTCGGAACCGCCATCTTGGTGCCATCTCAGATACTCCCATCCATGTCCGAGACGAGTCAGGATTGCAAGTCGCTGCATGACCATCCAGGCTGCTACTCTCGGAAGTTGTCCGTTCAAGCCTTGTAGACGCACTGCTGTATGGTATATGCATCCAGCAGGATCGGTAAGAGTACCCATTCTTTTCATCTGAATATCTCTAGTGTTTGCTGATCCATCTTGGT
Organism: Lithobates sylvaticus; assembly: GCA_028564925.1. NCBI lineage: Eukaryota > Metazoa > Chordata > Amphibia > Anura > Ranidae > Lithobates > Lithobates sylvaticus. The sequence continues at coordinate 183,718,965 of CM053033.1, read as the reverse complement.
TAATTTTGAACATCCATCCCTCACTTGAGCCCATACCTCAGTGAGGAGATCCATCCCTCCTTGATTGGACATTTGGACATTTCATGATAATACCTCTTTGGACTGTTTTAGTTTACCATTTACTGGTTTAATTATCACTGATTATTTACCGTTATATGTAAATTTTTCTACACTGATTAGGTGTTTTTTTATTATTCTGTCACCTACTCACAGCGCTACCCTTTTCGTTTGATATTTGCCTTTGACTTAGTTTGTTTGTGTGTTAGCTGCTTTAAGTTACTTCTTTATTTGTTCTCACATATATAGGTTTAGCGCAGTATTTTATCACCTTTCCACATATGGCTTTATATACACTGCACATGTGTGAAACTCCACCCCTGTCCTTCTTTCTAGTGTATTCCCTGCCTCTTTTCTTTCAGGGGCAGAGGGAGAGCGAATGGCTGCGAGTCAGCAGGTATGTGGTGAGAGCAGAAATGATGCAAATCCCCCGGAGAAAACTACTTCCAGATCCAGGAGGAGCTATAAGGCCACAAATATGTCCTTTGAAGAAATGGTGGAGATGATGGACATCTTAGTGAGGACAGACTATGATGGGAAGCATGGACCTTACAGAAACCAAAATGCCAGAAAGGCCAAGATCATGGATAAAGTTTTGAGAAATCTGCACAGAAATTTTGGGGTATGACGATCCAAGGATCAGTTGAGAAAATGCTGGTCAGTCCTTAAATTGAAAGAGGAAGATCAGTATAGAAAGACGGGGGGGGGGAGTTTTTGGCCTAGGACAAATACATGGAAATAGCCTCCATCCCTATTGGCACGATAAAAGAGGAGTTGGGACTTTAAGCATGCTCACCCAGAGGGCGCAGGAGATGACGTGAGGATGCTGTCAAGCATGGTGGGAGGAGCCTGTGTGTGTCAGCCAAACCGGGAGCGTGGCTGCGGGAAGCTGATACCGCCGGAGAGTGAGAGGCTCCGGATCGGCTGTTGACAGCTCCCGAGCCAGCTCCGGACCCCGGCCCTCCCACGTGCGGAAGTCGCTGCCGGCAAGCCTACAGTTTACAGAGGAGCCGATCGGGGTGAGACCGGAGGCAGTGTAGACGGGAGTTGGCGGCCTCCGTCCCCCCTGCCCCCCCATGCCCGCCCGTCCTGCCGCCTGCCCTTCCGCCCGCCCTACCACCTGCCCTACGAGCCCCTGCACCTGTTTGCATTGTTGGCTAGCATAGGCACATGCAGCCATAATGAAAGGAAAGCTCACTGCAGTCTGTGGAGGACCCCCAGCTGATCAGCTGGAAGGGAGAGAAAAAACAGGATTGCGAGGAAGGACAGGAACATGAGGTATTCTGTATCATAAATGACTTGTGTAAATGCTATCTATTGGGGAAAGTTGTGGTCTTATCTGGGCTGGTAAATCTTAAGGCTGGTAAGAACTTTTTCTTTGACTAATTTAAAAGATTGGAATGAACCAAATAAGGAGTTCTTCCATGTATAGGACATGGGGTCATTATCTGCAAATAAGCCTCAAGCCTGAAAATCCAGAATAAATTAAATAGAAGTGATGTGCGAGTAGCAGGGTGTTACATATATACCCTTGAATGTACTTTAAACCAGACTAGTATATGATATGGAAATTTTGGCATAAGAACACCACCCCCCCTCTTTTTTTTTTACCATGAACCCTTGTATGGTCACTCTCTTGTATACGATTAAAACCTGAGTGCTGGAACCCTGCATTAACCTGATATATAGTGGCTTTGAAAGATAACTAATGAGGTCAGCTAACTGAAGGTAAAGCCCTGGGAGGAAAAATCTGCGACTGAATCACATATCTGCTCATGTGTGTATAGGGGACTAATAAGTTGTACACAGTGATGGGTGGTGTGCTGTCCTAGAGGGATTTGATACCCTCTCATTCCCTTCAGGGTGGGGACTGCCTAAGTAGGTTCCCATACCCCATACCTAGGGGAAGTTTAGAGGGGGACCTGACAAAACACAGGACCAAAACCTATAAGTGAATAGCAGTCAATACAGACCAGTTGGGCCCCAAAATAGGAGTCCCATTAAAATAGACGTCGGAGGGTGTCAGTACTGAAATAGTGTGGGCAGTCACCACCCCGAGTCGCTGAAAATTAGAACCGGAAAAGGACCCCCCGAGGTAAGGGAGCAGAGAAAACTCTGGAGGAGGCTGCAGGTCTTGTCGACCTTAAGGGTATACAAGACAGGAAAAGGGGGAAAAAGAGAAGAACCCCATCCAGAAAGAGCACTCACAAGGAAGGAAAACTGGGGAAGCGAATAAGAAGGGTAAAAGACAACAACATGGGGGGGTGGGGCGTGACCGAACGTGAAAGGGATAGGACGCACTGTGGCTGAGCTCCGCGGACCGGCACAGAATCCACAGCCATCCTTCCCCAACAATCTAAATTTCGGGCAACAAACCCTCCATCCAGACTCCCGAGCTCCCCCTGAGCCGACCCATACCTATCTGGAGACTCCAGGCCATCCGCTTACTCCACGATCCGGCCCGAGGCTGGCTCCATCCAACAGAACCCAGCCGCCATCTTGACCGGCACGGAATCCACCGCCATCCGACCCCAGCAACCTGGATTCCGGCTGACAAACACCCCATCCAGACTCCTGAGTTACCCCTGAGCCGATCCATACCCGTTTGGACACTCACGTCCGTCTGCTCACTTCACAATCCGGCCCGCGGCCGGCTCCATTCACTACAGTGCGGCGGCCATCTTGAGGCCTACGAGGCCTCCAGACCCTGCACGATCGAGTGCCGTGGATAGCGGGACTAACAACAGCTCATCCTGCACACTACGGAGGTGGCCCCCGTGGACCGGGAGAGGGTAAAGTCTGGAACACAGGAGCAGCTGGTGACATACTGCAGAGGTCGGCAATCTTGAGGCAGAGGTGAGAGGTGGCCATCTTGGTACACCCTAAACCCACCAGCAGTCCCCTTATCCTCCCGGAGCCAGACCCTAATCCCCTCATAATACCATAACAGTACCCCGTTCGGGGCGCGTGGCCTAGACGGGACCCGAGATGGCTATGTGAGAAGCCAGCTTCCGCACACAGAGGGCGAAAAGAAGCACCGTTGGGGGACATAGTGATACTTTCTCAATATGGGGAAACCCAACAGGAGCGCCTCGACACCCCGCACCCAGAAAGAGACGGAGACCCAGCTATCCAGAAACATCCCGGAGCTTTTCAAAACCCGCCAGACGGTGCAAAACGAGGCATCACAGGCCGCACATATCTCATCCCCAGCCTCGCATAGAAGCTTCGCGGATTCGATGATGGACGGAGACATCAATGGACCTAGCGCCCCACACCCAAGCCTTCTGGACTTTTAAAGAGACCTCCAAAAGGTAGCTCTGGACATCAAACACACTCTGACGGCAGCGATATCTGATCTGAAGGCAGATATCCATGAAATTAACCATCGCATCACTGATGTGGAGGAGAACTCCTGGGTGCAAGCAACAGCAATCAGGCAAGTTCAAAAAACTTATGATTTACATCTGCCACACATGTTTGAGCTACACAGACAAGTAGAGGATTTGGACAATAGGGGACGCAGGCATAACGTTCGGGTGAGGGGGGTCCCAGAGGGCATAGACCAAGCCGCCTTACCACAAGCAGTTTGTTCTATCTTTAATGATCTACTTGCTCGCCCAGCGGATTCCCCTATTGAGATGGAACGGATACATCGGGCACTAAGACCCCCTCCCCGTGACTCTGAACCACCCAGAGACATTGTCTGCTGCATAGTAAACTTCCCCCTTAAGGAAGAAATCCTTAGGAAAGCTAGAGACAGAGGGCGTGTACTGTACAATGGTGCTGAGATAAAGCTCTTCCAAGATCTATCTCAGATTACATTGCAGAACAGACACAGCTTACGCCCCCTGCTGGAAGTTCTCCGCTCACGCAATATCCAGTATAGATGGAAATTCCCCTTCTGTCTTTCTGCGTCGACCAGAGGCCGCACTGCACTCCTCCGGACACCAGAGGACTTACTCCCCTTCTGTGAGCAACTAGACATACCTCCGGTGGACCTGCCTTAGTGGTATTCCTTTTACTTCCCTACAGAGCCATGGAAGCCAGTCTCCCACAATACATCACCCAAGGCGCAAAGACAACGGTCTGGACAACTGGACCCCACATCACCAGGAGAAAGATCCTTCCGCAGAGATCCATCATTCCGCAGCCCAAGCCCGGCAAGCACCCCACGTCGGAACCTTCCATTGGCATGAGTCGACGATGTCTGTTTACTCTGCGCACACACAGACCGTCCTAACTTCTGTTTGTACCTGATTTAACCCCCCCCCTCTTTTTCAGTATACCTCAACGCAGTGGTCATCCAAGGACCTGGTACCCTTTTGGACACCCCATTAGGAATCTCAGGATCAACACCAACGGGTCCTCAGGTATCCCCTTTGTTTTTATACAATAGCAACTTGCTCCCATTTAAACCTGCTTCTGCCCCAGAAGGAACTAGTCTTCTTCCCTCCACTATCCCTTGCTGAACAATGTACACCAAGAACCCTATGCTCATCTTACCCAGTATCGACTAATGCACGGCAAGGCACATCCTCATAGTCCATTGGGGGGAGAGCTGATTTGCTTTGCTTTTGCGATGGGGTGCTTTTTGTGTGTGTTTTTTTTTTTTTTGCACATGACATAATGAGGGTGTTCATACGGAGAGAGCACTCCAAGTGGTGGAGGTTAGGGCCCTAGCCGACCAGAGGCGGTCTTTATCCCAACACAAACCATACACCGTCTAATGGTGACAAAGTAGTGACCCTCCCGGTGTGGGCCTAAGCCTCCTCCACGCAGCTTACATACTGAGAATACCGGTTATAGTAGATACTGAGCACTACATTATTTTATACCTCTTTACCCATCAGTAGAAGATTACTACTTTACACCCCTAGCACCAGAGGACAAGGGGATTTCCTCCTAGGCACTTAGAGGCAAGTAATACATACCTATGACCTACATAACGGCCTCCGATCACCTTTATATTAGCCTTCATTGAATAACATACCCCTTCCTAGAAATTGAATGCACCACTAACTCTAGTAGGCATAGAGCGCCGGCTATGCCAGGAAATAGTCAATCTTGCAAATCAGGTCCCATTGAACTGAATTAATGTTCTTTAGGATAGTTGTTATAAGTAATGTTAACAGTTTGACATCTGTGTGTCGCAGAATAATTTGATCAGTTTTTTTTTTTTGTTTGTTTAAGATTTTGTCGTTGTTACAAGTGATTGCCTGGGGCTGCTATACCTAATATGCTGAAGCTAATCGCATCTCTTTAAGATTTCTCATAAGGAATCGAGACATACCATCCCGCCCCCCTCTATCATACCATTAATAAAAGTTCGCCCTCTCCAGTGCGAGAGCCCTCGCTCACCTTCAGGTTTACATCCCCCCCACAGCTGTCCCTACGGACCTTAGCTGACACCCCAGCACAGACTTTTTAGGTGGATTGGAGCTTCCATTTCCACCTCTGGTATCTGTACACAGATTCCTTGTGTACCCTATAAGAACAAGACCCACACGACCCATTAGTGACTAAATACCCCCCTTCTCCTCCCTCCCTCCCTCCCTCCCATCCTCCATACCCAAGCACTTAGCCCACATCCCACCTCCTTCCTCTATTCTGACTGCTTCTTATCTATACCTCTTTTCGGAGTGGGAGTAGCCCCCCTGCTTGCCCGCCGACCACCTGTGACCCTGGTGAGTTCACTACCAATCCGCCCAGACTAGAATTGAGGATATCAATCGTCGATACCTCGACAACCTCGCCTACTAGACTTCTTCCCTTTAGTCAGAACCGCAACCCTCTCTGACGATGCAACAACAACTAACCCTAAAATGTCTATCACTAAATGTCAAAGGTTTAAACCTTCCAGAGAAGAGATCGCAAGTACTAACAGCCTTGACGAAACACAGAGCTCACTTCCTGCTTTTGCAAGAAACACATTTCCGTACAGACACTATACCCAAGCTAGCAAACCACATATATAATAGGTCACTACATTACACCAATTCAGAAGCCAAAACTAAAGGGGTCTCGATCCTCATCGCCAAGCATGCTGACTTTCAACTGAAAGATTCCAAAATAGATCCGGAGGGAAGATATCTCTTCAACAAGGGCACATATGCGTCTAAACCAATTACTCTGGCCAAAGTGTATTGTCCCAATGAACACCAGCTATCTTTCCTCAGGAACGTATGTGACCCATTATCCTCCTTCCAGGAGGGCATAGTGATACTGGGAGGAGACTTTAACATTCCAATGAATCCCCTTCTTGACACCTCCACAGGAACGTCTTCGCTCCCATACCGTGCTCTTCGCCAAATTAAAATACAGCTTCAAAACCTGACTTTACACGACTCCTGGCGTACCCTATTCCCAAATGTCAAGGACTATACCTTTTTCTCCCCACCACACCAAAAGTACTCCAGACTAGACTATTTTTTTCTTTCCCAACATGACCTGGCCTACCTCTCGCAAGCGTCAATTGAACCAATGTTCTTGTCTGATCACCATCCCATCACAATGACTCTCACCTTTGCGTCTCCCTCCACTTTTTTTTTTTTTTTGAAAAATATTTATTGGGTTTTTCAAACATAACAAAGATATTTGGTATACAAACTGTGCATTATACAGAAAAGAAGAGGAGAAACATGGTACGGTTGTAGAATAGATCACATACAAAGCCTTCAGAAGTGGAAGCAACGTTATTAAGTATGTATAGACATCTACATATACTAAACTATTTAGGGTGGCCTTGAAAGACAGAACTTGGTAAGGAGACTGTGATTGCTCCATGGACGTCAGGGGACTTACATATGTAGCTGTGTGGTCAAGCATAGGGGGTATGCAGGGGGTCTGGTGGGTTGGGTAGTTTAAGTCTACCCAGCGAATTAGTAAGTTCCCTTTTGAGGTACCACTCGGTGTACCGGAACGGTTCCATAATGTCGCTCAAAATGTCCTCTGGGAATTCGCTCTCCATGAATTTACGCCATCTAATAAAAAATCGTGTGCTAGTCTGGAAGTTTGACATTATGGTGTCCAGTCTTTCGAGGTAGAAGAGCGAAAGGAGGGCTTTTTTGGTCATCTGCAGGTTTGGTGGCGGCGTCTTGATCCACTGTAACATAATCGATCTGCGTGCCACTAGGAGGCACAACTGAGCCCAGTGGGGAATGTGGTGTGGGGCGTTTTCCGACTCAGAGGGTGGCAAAGTAGTATGACCGAACAAGCAGATCAGATGGCCCTTCGGGATGTGTACTTTAGTAATGTCATATATGTATTGGAGTATAGAGTCCCAGTATGTAGAGACGGGCTGGCATTCCCAAAGGCGATGAAGCAGAGTAGGTCGTGGTGTTGCGCACCATGGGCAGTTTTCTTGCGTTGGATCGGCTTTGTCAGTGCGGAATGGGTAGTATGCTCTGTGCGTGATTTTGAACTGTGTTTCAAGCCAGGTTTCTGAGACAGTGAGTTTGCGTACCTGTTGATATCCTTCCAGGATTTTTTCCGCTAGGTCCTCTTCACCGAATACCTCAGCCCACTTCCGAACCAGTTGGAGATGGTATTTATCCCACTGGTGAGTAATGAGGTGAGAGTAAAGGGTGGCGATAGAGTAGTCCCCGTTAGCCAATACAGAGTCTATGAAAGACTTTTGAAAGGGGTCGGTACCAGATTTGTAGCTGTTCCTTAGGTAGCTGACCAGTTGATGGTAATAGAAGACATGAGTTGCTGGGAGAGAAAACTCCCTAGCTAAGACTTGGAAAGGTTTGAATTTGCCTGGGCTTGTAAGGAACAGCAAGGTGATTTTGTTGAGTCCTTTAGCACGCCACTGTGCGAAGACATCGTGGAGAGTAGATGGAAGGAACATTGGGTTCCCTTGGATTGGTAGGTGGCGAGATATGCCCGAGGGGAGGCCCAGGAGTTTCCGTGTCTGCCTCCAAGCTATAATCGTGTCTCTGACAATCACATTAGATTTGAGATGTATTGGCAGCTTGTTGGGGTTGGAGTGTAGGATGGCTGACAGGTTGTGCGGGAGCACTGCTGTTTCTTCTAGGCCGGTGTTTGAGTACCTGGACTTGCCAGGTAGCCAGTCAAGACCCTGTCTAAGTAAACATGCTAGATTATAAAAACGTATATTGGGCAAGCCCGCCCCCCCTTCATAATTAGGGAGAGACATCTTTTGCAGGGAGATTCGTGGTTTCTTGCGAGACCATAGAAAACTAGATAGTGCTTTGTGAATTAAATTCACGTCCTTATGTTTGATCAAGAGTGGAATGGTCTGCATGGGGTAGAGCAGGCGTGCGAACGAAACCATTTTAAAGAGGTGACACCTCCCAAAGAGCGAGAGGGGGAGGGCTGCCCAAGCTTCCAACTCCTTTACAATCTTAGTTATCAATGGCGGAAAATGTAATGTGTAAAGAGAAGAAGGTTCACGACCAATGCGTATTCCCAAGTAAGTTATATGGTGTGTGGCGATAGTTAGTGGTGAGTGCAGTTTCCAGTCAGAAGTCGTTTTGGGTGTCAGTGACAGTATTTCGCTCTTGTCAAAGTTTATACGTAACCCTGAGCATTCTCGGAAGGTATGGAAGATTTCCTTGAGTCTAGTAAAGTCGGTTAGGGGAGCTGTGGAGAACAGGAGTATGTCGTCAGCAAAGAGGGCTGAGCGTAGGATCTGGTCCCCTATGTTAATTCCACTGATACCGTCTGGAGAGTTAAGTTGTCTTGAAAGGGGTTCAATCGCAATGTTGAACAGAAGTGGGGACAGTGGGCAACCTTGTCTTGTTCCTTTGGTCAGGGGGATCGTATTTGACGTAAAGTCAGGGGTGATGAGCCGTGCCGAGGGTGCTTCGTACATTCGTTGGAGAAAGGTTAGAATTGGGCCCGAGAAACCGAAGTGTGACATTACCTTGAACAGCCAGGGGAGGCTAATGTTGTCGAAGGCCTTTTCGGCATATAAAGACATTATGGCCACTTCCTGTTTTGGGTTTGATTTAGCGTACTCAAGTGCCATGAGGACTTTGCGTATGTTCAGGGTGGCAGAGCGGCCCTGAACAAACCCAGATTGGGCAGTGTGCAATATAGACGGGAGTATTTGTGCTAAACGCGATGCGATTATTTTTGACAGGATTTTAGCGTCGACATTAATTAACGAGATTTGACGATAGGATCCTGGGAGTGTGGGGTCTTTGTCTTTTTTGCCTATCAACCTGATATGTGCCTGATTACCAGTGGGGAGATAGGGACCCCCTTTCCACATGTCTGAGAAGACCCGTGTAAGGGTTTCTGGAATAAAGTCCATGGTGGCCTTGTAAAATTTGGCAGTGTAGCCGTCTGGACCCGGCGCCTTGGAGGAGGCCAAGGACTTAATTGTCTCTTGGACGTCCTCCAGGGTGATGGGTGCATTGAGGGAATCTAGGAGATCTCCTTGGATCCTGGGGAGTTTGATCTTTGCCAGAAGGGCTTCTGTTTCTATCGGGCGGTCGGGGTCCGCCGAATATAGGTCGGTATAGTATTCTGCCAGTGTCCTACTTATGTCCAGGGGTGACGTTAGTAGTGTCCCGTCTTTGTTTTTAAGTGCCGAGATGTATGTGGGGCGTTTCGTTCCCGAGCATAGTCTCGCCAGTAGTTTGCCCGCTTTGTTCCCAAATTTGTGGAAGTGTAGCGTAGTGTAGGATGCTTTGGCTAGTTCTTGTTGCTCGGACCAGAAGTCAAACTCGCGTTTGGCTTCCCTCCAATTTTTAATGTTGTCAGGCGTGCGATTTAGGGTTAGTTGTTCGTGTGCTGCACGAAGGGTCTTGCTGGCCCTGGTGTAGCGCTGTCTAGCATGTCGTTTAAACTGTGTAGTATAGGAAATAATTTTCCCTCTAAGACAGGCTTTCCCGGCTTCCCAGAACAAGTTCGGGTCCGAGAGGTGAATTGCATTGGTGGAAGCATAGTCTGACCAGGCTGTGTTTAGCATGTTACGGAAATCTTCTCTATCTGCTAAATATGAAGGGAAGCCACGTTCTGGCAAGGGACGTAGGTCATGTATCGATCAGGCCCACTGTAACGGGTCCGTGGTCGGAGATCCTAGCGTCCAGGATTGTCGGGTTACGAAGCAGCTGCATGAGAGCAGGTGTCGCGAACAAGTAGTTGATTCGTGAAAACGAATTGTGGGGGGGGGGGGGGTAGAAGGAGTATTCTCGGTCAGTAGGGTGCGTCAGCCGCCATATGTCAGTTAATTGTAGCGAGTCCATCGTCTGGGCAAGAATCGTCCGAGGTGGGTATAGTGCCTCCCTACTTGGGTCTCTACTGGTTGTGTTGCTTGAGCGATCCAGCGTATTGGACATTACTGCATTAAAGTCGCCACCTACCAGTAGGGTCTCTGGTGCTGTCTGAATCCAGTTGGTCATGTCTCTATAGAAGGTAGCATCAGGTGCGTTGGGGGCGTATATGTTGGTGACCGCTATGTCCCTACCAGTCACAGTTATATGAACCATTATTTTACGACCCAGCTGGTCAACATTAACGTCTTTCACTGTGTGCTTCAGGTTCCTGTGCAGTAAGATAGCCACTCCGGCCTTACGTCCCACTGCAGGTGAACCGTAAACCGTCCCTACCCACATTTTATGCAGGCGCGTCAGGTCTTCTGCGGAGAGATGTGTCTCCTGTAGTAGAGCCACATCTGTCCGCAGTCTCTTTAAATGTCTAAGAATCATCATGCGCTTACTTGGAGAACGAAGTCCCTTAACGTTCCAGGATACAATCTTTAGGTGATTCTCGTCAACTGCAGAAGCCATGTCCGACGTTCAGTGATGATCCGAGTCGGATACAGGATACCTAGGGATTTCACGGGCATTACCTCGTCAGTCAAGGGGTCACCCAAACATTGTACGTTTCCTAAAATTGAAGGCATGTAGAGTATAGTTAAACACTGTGCAACCAATACCAAATAAAAGAGAGCATATAAAATATGACGAATTTGGGGTAATAACTTAACATAAACCATCCAAAACTTCACTTTTTTCCACATTTGGCTAAGTCAGACAAAGAGTCTTCCCGCCATTCGCCAGCACCTATTACCGGTGCGTACTTGAGCACCGGGGGGGGGAGGGGTGGGGGCAGAGGAAAAAAGGGGGGGGGGTAGGGGGGGGGGGGGTAGGGGGGGGGCAGGGGGGGGGGGGGGGAGAGGTGGGAAGCAGGAACATGTATTCAGTACCCATATAAAACAACATTGTCAAAAGTAAAGAGAAAAACTGGGTATTGGAACAAAAATATTGCTGCAGAGGAACGTCTTGTATTGCTCGCCATTGTGTAACTGACGGGGGCAGTCATTAAAGCTTATAGATCCGTTTCAGTGCCCTAGGGCCCTGGTGGGTCAAGCTGCAATTTTAGGCCACATGCCATGGCTAAGAATGAGAGGGACAAGCCTTTTTGACCCAGAGGAGACTTGCACATGGCTGGGACGGTAGAGAAAGAAAAAATAAAAAATAAATAAATAAATAAATAAAGTGTCTTGTGTCTACCTCATAAGAAATCCCAGACTGGGGGGTCAAAAGGCGCATATAGATAAAGTGATACTACCCATATTGTGCCTGGGATCAGCGTGGTGATGGTGGTGAAGTTCAGCGATTTCCAGAGCGATCCAGGTGTTGGGTGAAGCGAATCCGCTTGTAAGGAGGCTTGTTGGGGCTAGGTTGCTGCTTGCGCGGAGTAGAGAGAGGGGTGGTGGGCTGTGATGGATGTTCCCCGGTGGAGCTGGCATGTTCCATTTCAGTGCCTGTGGAATCAAAATACCTCTCAGCTTCCTCGGGTGAGGTGAATGTTAGTTGTTCTCCTGAGCGTGTTTGAATGCGCAGTACAGCAGGGTATGCCAGGGAGAACTTCACTTGGTTGTGATAAAGTGTGGAGCATATTGGGGAAAAGGCCTTTCATTGTCTCATCACCTCGATGGAGTAATCAGCAAAAAGTAGCAATTTAGCCCCATCCACCGCCAGGGAGCGTGTGCGGCGGAATGTTTGCATGATGGCTTCCTTGTCAGCATAGTTCAGGTACCTGACAATAACTTGCCTGGGTTTGGCCCTGTTGTCTGCCTGCTGGCCAATGCGTTGTGCTCTCTCCACTATGCATGGTATGCGTAGGCCTAGCTGCTCTGGGATAAGTTTAGCACATATATTGGCCAATTTGTTGTTGGGTACAGTCTCAGGGAGGCCTACTATACGGAGGTTATTTCTCCTGGAGCGATTTTCCAAACTGTCCAATTTCTCCCATAGCTCCCTATTTTCTGCTGTAATGCGTGCTAGTAGTGCCGATTGGGCCATGGTGTCATCTTCCAGGAGGGATATTCTCTCCTCTGTCTGGGTTATTCTGTGCCCCTGGGCCTGCAGCTCTATGTGTAGCTGTTCCAGCCCTCTGTGTACTGCTGCGTCCACAGTGGCCGCCAGAGTGGGTCCTAGGAGGGCTATCACCTCCTGTGCTATGCCTGCAGGCACAGCGGGATTGTGTGTCAGGGCGTCTGGGGCCTGTGGCGGTGGAGAAGCCGTTGTGGGGACGGCGGCCGCCATATTGGCTGAGGCCGGAGCTGTGTCTCCCACGGGGGGTGTCGGCGAGGCGACCGCCCGGGAATATGAGCGTTCCACGAACCTGTCCATGGGGTCTGCGAGGGTCGCGGAGGTGGGTGGGGGTCCTCCCCGGTGCTGTTAGCAGGCTTTTTGGCTGGATTCTTGTGGCGAATGGCGGGAGCGATGCCTCACTACACTACTCTCGTCTTTATTCGGTATTATCTACACAGTGTGACTAGTGACCGCGGCGGACCGCGCTGTCGATGGACGATATTTGCACGTCTGTGGGATTTCTCGTGTAGCAGAGTGTCCCATCATTATACCTTTTTATTTATTTCATGTATGTTTTAGTTTTGTGTTCTATAATCCTGAGCTGTGAAAAGTTGGCTGTAAGTTCGGTTTCGGGTCCGGTGTTCGGCTCTGTATTGGCGCCTTTTTAACAGCTGCAGGGCAGCCAATCGACAATCGTTTCACTAGTGTGCTGAATGTTCGGTTTCGGGTCCGGTGTTCGGCTCTGTATTGGCGCCTAACAGCTGCAACACCATAGTCTGTGTGTATTCTGCTATTGGAAAAACATTGCATAAAAATTAAATTTTGCATAAAAATTAAATTTTGCTTTTTTATTCCCCAATAGTATTTTCTGCGTGTTCATACATACACGCTGTAGACAGTATCCGTGTATTCTGCTATTGGAAAAACATTGCATAAAAATGTAATTTTGCTTTTTTTTTTTTTCCCAATAGCATTTTCTGCGTGTTCATACATACACGCTGTAGACAGTATCCGTGTATTCTGCTATTGGAAAAACATTGCATAAAAATGTAATTTAGCTTTTTTTTTTTCCCAATAGCATTTTCTGCGTGTTCATACATACACGCTGTAGACAGTATCCGTGTATTCTGATATTGCAAAAACATTGCAAAAAAATAGAATTTTGCTGTTTTTTTTTCCCAATAGCATTTTCTGCGTGTCCATACATACACGCTTTAGACACGATCCGTGTATTCTGATATTGCAAAAACACTGCAAAATTTTTTTTTATTATTTTGCAGTGTTTTTTTACCCCAAAAGCATTTTCTGCATTTTCATAAACGCTTTACATGCTGTCCGTGTATTCTGATTTTGGAAAAACATTGCAAAAAAATTAAATTTTGCAGTGTTTTTTTTTTTCCAATAGCATTTTCTGCCTTTTCCTAAACGCTTTACATACTGCCCGTGTATTCTGATATTGGAAAAACATTGCAAAAAAATTAAATTTTGTGGTGTTTTGTTTCTTCCCAATAGCATTTTCTGTGTTTTCATAAACGCTTTAGACACTATCCGTTAATTCTGATATTGGAAAAAACATTGCAAAAACATTAAATTTTGCAGTGTTTTTTTTCTTCCCAATAGCATTTTCTGCGTTTTCATAAACGCTTTACATACTGTCCGTGTATTCTGATATTGGAAAAACATTGCAAAAAAATTAAATTTTGCTGTGTTTTTTTTCTTCCCAATAGCATTTTCTGCGTTTTCATAAACGCTTTAGACACTATCCGTTCATTCTGATATTGGAAAAACATTGCAAAAAAATTTAATTTTGCAGTGTTTTTTTTTCCCAATAGCATTTTCTGCGTGTTCATAAACGCATTAGACACTGTACGTGTATTCTGCTATATACAAAAAAACCCATTTAGGGCGAGATCATGAATTTTGAAAATATGAGGAGATCATCAAAAAGGGGGGACGTGGCCCAGGTCGTGGTGCTGCTGGTGGAGCTCCTGTTGCAGGGAGAGGATGTTAGACATGTGCACAACAAAAATTTTTTTTTTTTTGTTTAGTTTTTTTTGTTTCCGAAAAAAAATCATTTTTTTTCATTTCGTTTTTTTCGTTTCCGTCGATTCGTAACGATTCGTACATTCGTAAGTCATCATTGTTCGGATTCGTAGCGATTCATACATTCGTAAGAGTTATTTTTTAGTTTTTTCGTTTAATTTAATTTTCGGACGCATTCATATTTATTCGTACATTCATAACATTCGTAGATTTGTAATCGGAGCATAATTCATAATTTGATGTAATGTGTATGCTATTATTACATTTTAATAATTTAAGAATCGAAAAAAAAAGTTACGAATCGAAAAAAAAAAAGTTACGAATGGAAATTTTTTTTACGAATGTACGAATTTTTTGGTTCAATAGAGACACGGAAAATTACAAATCTAAAAAAAAAAAAAAAAAGTTATGAATTGAAAAAAAAGAAACTAATCGAAAAAAAAAAAGTTACGAATCGAAAAAAAAGTTACGAATGTACGATTTTTTTGGTTCAATAGAGACACGGAAAATTACAAATCGAAAAAAAAAAGTTACGAATTGAAAAAAAAAGTTACGAATCGAAAAAAAAAGTTACGAATCGAAAAAAAAAGTTACGAATGTACGAATTTTTTTGTTGAATCCATTTGAAGCACGTTTAGCAGCACCATAGTAAGGGACACGGAAAATTAGCAATTCAACAAAAAAAAAGATACGAATGTACGAATTTTTTCGTTCGTTTTAGTTTTTCGGATTTTCTTCATTAGTACATTCGTTGTTGATAACTGTCACGTTTGCTTGTGTTCTCCACCAAACTGTCAAATCATCAAATGGCTGGTGTTATAACTGATCACATGTGCATCACCATGGGCTTTGCAGTTTAAACAGAAGCAGCTTGATTGGCTTAAAAGAATAGGAGGGTTTAATAGCGCTTTAAGGCTGTCAGTAGATCAGCCTGTCCAAACTCAGCAGTGCCCAAATATGCCTAAAACGGGAGAGCAACTGAGTATGTGCAGAGCAGGGTGAAACAGTGTATTACTGGACTTTAAAGTGTATGGACACTTATTTTTAATGTTTTACCTAACTATACATGCAAAACAGGGCCAACCTGAAGTGATCTAGCAGGACTTAGTTTTCTGACTAAAGTTGCACTTGAAATGACAGATTTAACAGCATGGCCTAACAGAGTTTTAAGAACAATTTGATCTTCATGTAGGATCTGCAAAGTTTTGGGACCTTTTTTTGTTTTTTTTGTCAGTGACATGGTAGCATGAAAACACAGCGAAAGTGGTCCTTCTAGTTCAAGCTAAATGTGTAAACTCTTTGTCAGAAGTGGGATTGGAACCCACGACTCCATTTGGAGACCAGAACACCCACACAATGTGAAGAAACAGCTCTTGAGTCTGGCGCCTTATACCACTCGGCCATCCTGACAAGATATGTTGAGTTTTCTGGCTGCCTCTGGAAATATCATCTACTCGTGGTACTCTGTTGATCTATTACCATTGTCAAGGAGCTGTATTAACACTCTGCACCTTTTGCTAATGCACTTCTTAAAGCATGACCTTGGCACCAAGTCAAACTTTTCAGATCCTTTATAGCAAATCTGCTTGAGCAAAGCAAGTAGAAGAAGATGTCCCAGGTGATCTTCAAGTGTTTGGCTGATCCGCACACCACAAACGAAAATGGTGGCCCTGTGGCAGACCGTGTGGCCTAATGGATAAGGCGTCTGACTTCAAATCAGAAGATTGAGGATTCGAGTCCCTTCATGGTCGTTTTCTAAGCTGCTTTCTAGTTCCTGTGCCCTTTACTTGCAAATTCTTGCTCCGTTTAACTTAAAGCACAACTTTACCCATAACAACTTGCTTCTCCCTGGAGGCTGCCATTTTGCTGAAGCCCAGAGCCCCCAAACAGCAGTAAATCATGAAGTGGAGCTAAACCAATTGATTTAACAGTTTCAAAAACTGTTACAATCCTGAAATCCCAGGATTGATAACTGTCACGTTTGCTTGTGTTCTCCACCAAACTGTCCAATCATCAAATGGCTGGTGTTATAACTGATCACATGTGCAGCACCATGGGCTTTGCAGTTTAAACAGAAGCAGCTTGATTGGCTGAAAAGAATAGGAGGGTTTAATAGCGCTTTAAGGCTGTCGGTAGATCAGCCTGTCCAATCTCAGCAGTGCCCAAATATGCCTAAAACGGGAGAGCAACTGAGTATGTGCAGAGCAGGGTGAAACAGTGTATTACTGGACTTTAAAGTGTATGGACACTTATTTTTAATGTTTTACATAACTATACATGCAAAACAGGGCCAACCTGAAGTGATCTAGCAGGACTTAATTTTCTGACTAAAGTTGCACTTGAAACGACAGATTTAACAGCATGGCCTAGCAGAGTTTTAAGAACAATTTGATCTTCATGTAGGATCTGCAAAGTTTTGGGACCTTTTTTTGTTTTTTTTGTCAGTGACATGGTCGCATGAAAACACAGCGGAAGTGGTCCTTCTAGTTCAAGCTAAATGTGTAAACTTTTTGTCAGAAGTGGGATTTGAACCCACGCCTCCAATTGGAGACCAGAATACCCACACAATGTGAAGAAACAGCTCTTGAGTCTGGCGCCTTAGACCACTCGGCCATCCTGACAAGACATGTTAAGATTTCTGGCTGCCTCTGGAAATATCATCTACTCGAGGTACTCTATTGATCTATAACTATTGTCAAGGAGCTGTATTAACACTCTGCACCTTTTGCTAATGCACTTCTTAAAGCATGACCTTGGCACCAAGTCAAACTTTTCAGATCCTTTCTACCAAATCTGCTTGAGCAAAGCAAGTAGAAGAAGATATCCCAGGTGATCTTCAAGTGTTTGGCTGATCCGCACACCACAAACGAAAATGGTGGCCCTGTGGCAGACGGCGTGGCCTAATGGATAAGGCGTCTGACTTCGAATCAGAAGATTGAGGGTTTGAGTCCCTTCGTGGTCGTTTTCTAAGCTGCTTTCTAGTTCCTGTGCCCTTTACTTGCAAATTCTTGCTCCGTTTAACTTAAAGCACAACTTTACCCATAACAACTTGCTTCTCCCTGGAGGCTGCCATTTTGCTGAAGCCCAGAGCCCCCAAACAGCAGTAAATCATGAAGTGGAGCTAAACCAATTGATTTAACAGTTTCAAAAACTGTTACAATCCTGAAATCCCGGGATTGATAACTGTCACGTTTGCTTGTGTTCTCCACCAAACTGTCCAATCATTAAATGGCTGGTGTTATAACTGATCACATGTGCAGCACCATGGGCTTTGCAGTTTAAACAGAAGCAGCTTGATTGGCTGAAAAGAATAGGAGGGTTTAATAGCGCTTTAAGGCTGTCAGTAGATCAGCCTGTCCAAACTCAGCAGTGCCCAAATATGCCTAAAACGGGAGAGCAACTGAGTATGTGCAGAGCAGGGTGAAACAGTGTATTACTGGACTTTAAAGTGTATGGACACTTATTTTTAATGTTTTACCTAACTATACATGCAAAACAGGGCCAACCTGAAGTGATCTAGCAGGACTTAATTTTCTGACTAAAGTTGCACTTGAAACGACAGATTTAACAGCATGGCCTAGCAGAGTTTTAAGAACAATTTGATCTTCATGTAGGATCTGCAAAGTTTTGGGACCTTTTTTTGTTTTTTTTGTCAGTGACATGGTCGCATGAAAACACAGCGGAAGTGGTCCTTCTAGTTCAAGCTAAATGTGTAAACTTTTTGTCAGAAGTGGGATTTGAACCCACGCCTCCAATTGGAGACCAGAATACCCACACAATGTTAAGAAACAGCTCTTGAGTCTGGCGCCTTAGACCACTCGGCCATCCTGACAAGACATGTTAAGATTTCTGGCTGCCTCTGGAAATATCATCTACTCGTGGTACTCTATTGATCTATTACTATTGTCAAGGAGCTGTATTAACACTCTGCACCTTTTGCTAATGCACTTCTTAAAGCATGACCTTGGCACCAAGTCAAACTTTTCAGATCCTTTCTACCAAATCTGCTTGAGCAAAGCAAGTAGAGGAAGATATCCCAGGTGATCTTCAAGTGTTTGGCTGATCCGCACACCACCAACGAAAATGGTGGCCCTGTGGCAGACCGCGTGGCCTAATGGATAAGGCGTCTGACTTCGAATCAGAAGATTGAGGGTTCGAGTCCCTTCGTGGTCGTTTTCTAAGCTGCTTTCTAGTTCCTGTGCCCTTTACTTGCAAATTCTTGCTCCGTTTAACTTAAAGCACAACTTTACCCATAACAACTTGCTTCTCCCTGGAGGCTGCCATTTTGCTGAAGCCCAGAGCCCCCAAACAGCAGTAAATCATGAAGTGGAGCTAAACCAATTGATTTAACAGTTTCAAAAACTGTTACAATCCTGAAATCCCGGGATTGATAACTGTCACGTTTGCTTGTGTTCTCCACCAAACTGTCCAATCATTAAATGGCTGGTGTTATAACTGATCACATGTGCAGCACCATGGGCTTTGCAGTTTAAACAGAAGCAGCTTGATTGGCTGAAAAGAATAGGAGGGTTTAATAGCGCTTTAAGGCTGTCAGTAGATCAGCCTGTCCAAACTCAGCAGTGCCCAAATATGCCTAAAACGGGAGAGCAACTGAGTATGTGCAGAGCAGGGTGAAACAGTGTATTACTGGACTTTAAAGTGTATGGACACTTATTTTTAATGTTTTACCTAACTATACATGCAAAACAGGGCCAACCTGAAGTGATCTAGCAGGACTTAATTTTCTGACTAAAGTTGCACTTGAAACGACAGATTTAACAGCATGGCCTAGCAGAGTTTTAAGAACAATTTGATCTTCATGTAGGATCTGCAAAGTTTTGGGACCTTTTTTTGTTTTTTTTGTCAGTGACATGGTCGCATGAAAACACAGCGGAAGTGGTCCTTCTAGTTCAAGCTAAATGTGTAAACTTTTTGTCAGAAGTGGGATTTGAACCCACGCCTCCAATTGGAGACCAGAATACCCACACAATGTTAAGAAACAGCTCTTGAGTCTGGCGCCTTAGACCACTCGGCCATCCTGACAAGACATGTTAAGATTTCTGGCTGCCTCTGGAAATATCATCTACTCGTGGTACTCTATTGATCTATTACTATTGTCAAGGAGCTGTATTAACACTCTGCACCTTTTGCTAATGCACTTCTTAAAGCATGACCTTGGCACCAAGTCAAACTTTTCAGATCCTTTCTACCAAATCTGCTTGAGCAAAGCAAGTAGAGGAAGATATCCCAGGTGATCTTCAAGTGTTTGGCTGATCCGCACACCACCAACGAAAATGGTGGCCCTGTGGCAGACCGCGTGGCCTAATGGATAAGGCGTCTGACTTCGAATCAGAAGATTGAGGGTTCGAGTCCCTTCGTGGTTGTTTTCTAAGCTGCTTTCTAGTTCCTGTGCCCTTTACTTGCAAATTCTTGCTCCGTTTAACTTAAAGCACAACTTTACCCATAACAACTTGCTTCTCCCTGGAGGCTGCCATTTTGCTGAAGCCCAGAGCCCCCAAACAGCAGTAAATCATGAAGTGGAGCTAAACCAATTGATTTAACAGTTTCAAAAACTGTTACAATCCTGAAATACCGGGATTGATAACTGTCACGTTTGCTTGTGTTCTCCACCAAACTGTCCAATCATTAAATGGCTGGTGTTATAACTGATCACATGTGCAGCACCATGGGCTTTGCAGTTTAAACAGAAGCAGCTTGATTGGCTGAAAAGAATAGGAGGGTTTAATAGCGCTTTAAGGCTGTCAGTAGATCAGCCTGTCCAAACTCAGCAGTGCCCAAATATGCCTAAAACGGGAGAGCAACTGAGTATGTGCAGAGCAGGGTGAAACAGTGTATTACTGGACTTTAAAGTGTATGGACACTTATTTTTAATGTTTTACCTAACTATACATGCAAAACAGGGCCAACCTGAAGTGATCTAGCAGGACTTAATTTTCTGACTAAAGTTGCACTTGAAACGACAGATTTAACAGCATGGCCTAGCAGAGTTTTAAGAACAATTTGATCTTCATGTAGGATCTGCAAAGTTTTGGGACCTTTTTTTGTTTTTTTTTGTCAGTGACATGGTCGCATGAAAACACAGCGGAAGTGGTCCTTCTAGTTCAAGCTAAATGTGTAAACTTTTTGTCAGAAGTGGGATTTGAACCCACGCCTCCAATTGGAGACCAGAATACCCACACAATGTGAAGAAACAGCTCTTGAGTCTGGCGCCTTAGACCACTCGGCCATCCTGACAAGACATGTTAAGATTTCTGGCTGCCTCTGGAAATATCATCTACTCGTGGTACTCTATTGATCTATTACTATTGTCAAGGAGCTGTATTAACACTCTGCACCTTTTGCTAATGCACTTCTTAAAGCATGACCTTGGCACCAAGTCAAACTTTTCAGATCCTTTCTACCAAATCTGCTTGAGCAAAGCAAGTAGAAGAAGATATCCCAGGTGATCTTCAAGTGTTTGGCTGATCCGCACACCACCAACGAAAATGGTGGCCCTGTGGCAGACCGCGTGGCCTAATGGATAAGGCGTCTGACTTCGAATCAGAAGATTGAGGGTTCGAGTCCCTTCGTGGTCGTTTTCTAAGCTGCTTTCTAGTTCCTGTGCCCTTTACTTGCAAATTCTTGCTCCGTTTAACTTAAAGCACAACTTTACCCATAACAACTTGCTTCTCCCTGGAGGCTGCCATTTTGCTGAAGCCCAGAGCCCCCAAACAGCAGTAAATCATGAAGTGGAGCTAAACCAATTGATTTAACAGTTTCAAAAACTGTTACAATCCTGAAATCCCGGGATTGATAACTGTCACGTTTGCTTGTGTTCTCCACCAAACTGTCCAATCATTAAATGGCTGGTGTTATAACTGATCACATGTGCAGCACCATGGGCTTTGCAGTTTAAACAGAAGCAGCTTGATTGGCTGAAAAGAATAGGAGGGTTTAATAGCGCTTTAAGGCTTTCAGTAGATCAGCCTGTCCAAACTCAGCAGTGCCCAAATATGCCTAAAACGGGAGAGCAACTGAGTATGTGCAGAGCAGGGTGAAACAGTGTATTACTGGACTTTAAAGTGTATGGACACTTATTTTTAATGTTTTACCTAACTATACATGCAAAACAGGGCCAACCTGAAGTGATCTAGCAGGACTTAATTTTCTGACTAAAGTTGCACTTGAAACGACAGATTTAACAGCATGGCCTAGCAGAGTTTTAAGAACAATTTGATCTTCATGTAGGATCTGCAAAGTTTTGGGACCTTTTTTTGTTTTTTTTGTCAGTGACATGGTCGCATGAAAACACAGCGGAAGTGGTCCTTCTAGTTCAAGCTAAATGTGTAAACTTTTTGTCAGAAGTGGGATTTGAACCCACGCCTCCAATTGTAGACCAGAATACCCACACAATGTGAAGAAACAGCTCTTGAGTCTGGCACCTTAGACCACTCGGCCATCCTGACAAGACATGTTAAGATTTCTGGCTGCCTCTTGAAATATCATCTACTCGTGGTACTCTATTGATCTATTACTATTGTCAAGGAGCTGTATTAACACTCTGCACCTTTTGCTAATGCACTTCTTAAAGCATGACCTTGGCACCAAGTCAAACTTTTCAGATCCTTTCTACCAAATCTGCTTGAGCAAAGCAAGTAGAAGAAGATATCCCAGGTGATCTTCAAGTGTTTGGCTGATCCGCACACCACAAACGAAAATGGTGGCCCTGTGGCAGACCGCGTGGCCTAATGGATAAGGCGTCTGACTTCGAATCAGAAGATTGAGGGTTCGAGTCCCTTCGTGGTTGTTTTCTAAGCTGCTTTCTAGTTCCTGTGCCCTTTACTTGCAAATTCTTGCTCCGTTTAACTTAAAGCACAACTTTACCCATAACAACTTGCTTCTCCCTGGAGGCTGCCATTTTGCTGAAGCCCAGAGCCCCCAAACAGCAGTAAATCATGAAGTGGAGCTAAACCAATTGATTTAACAGTTTCAAAAACTGTTACAATCCTGAAATCCCGGGATTGATAACTGTCACGTTTGCTTGTGTTCTCCACCAAACTGTCCAATCATTAAATGGCTGGTGTTATAACTGATCACATGTGCAGCACCATGGGCTTTGCAGTTTAAACAGAAGCAGCTTGATTGGCTGAAAAGAATAGGAGGGTTTAATAGCGCTTTAAGGCTTTCAGTAGATCAGCCTGTCCAAACTCAGCAGTGCCCAAATATGCCTAAAACGGGAGAGCAACTGAGTATGTGCAGAGCAGGGTGAAACAGTGTATTACTGGACTTTAAAGTGTATGGACACTTATTTTTAATGTTTTACCTAACTATACATGCAAAACAGGGCCAACCTGAAGTGATCTAGCAGGACTTAATTTTCTGACTAAAGTTGCACTTGAAACGACAGATTTAACAGCATGGCCTAGCAGAGTTTTAAGAACAATTTGATCTTCATGTAGGATCTGCAAAGTTTTGGGACCTTTTTTTGTTTTTTTTGTCAGTGACATGGTCGCATGAAAACACAGCGGAAGTGGTCCTTCTAGTTCAAGCTAAATGTGTAAACTTTTTGTCAGAAGTGGGATTTGAACCCACGCCTCCAATTGGAGACCAGAATACCCACACAATGTGAAGAAACAGCTCTTGAGTCTGGCGCCTTAGACCACTCGGCCATCCTGACAAGACATGTTAAGATTTCTGGCTGCCTCTTGAAATATCATCTACTCGTGGTACTCTATTGATCTATTACTATTGTCAAGGAGCTGTATTAACACTCTGCACCTTTTGCTAATGCACTTCTTAAAGCATGACCTTGGCACCAAGTCAAACTTTTCAGATCCTTTCTACCAAATCTGCTTGAGCAAAGCAAGTAGAAGAAGATATCCCAGGTGATCTTCAAGTGTTTGGCTGATCCGCACACCACAAACGAAAATGGTGGCCCTGTGGCAGACCGCGTGGCCTAATGGATAAGGCGTCTGACTTCGAATCAGAAGATTGAGGGTTCGAGTCCCTTCGTGGTCGTTTTCTAAGCTGCTTTCTAGTTCCTGTGCCCTTTACTTGCAAATTCTTGCTCCGTTTAACTTAAAGCACAACTTTACCCATAACAACTTGCTTCTCCCTGGAGGCTGCCATTTTGCTGAAGCCCAGAGCCCCCAAACAGCAGTAAATCATGAAGTGGAGCTAAACCAATTGATTTAACAGTTTCAAAAACTGTTACAATCCTGAAATCCCGGGATTGATAACTGTCACGTTTGCTTGTGTTCTCCACCAAACTGTCCAATCATTAAATGGCTGGTGTTATAACTGATCACATGTGCAGCACCATGGGCTTTGCAGTTTAAACAGAAGCAGCTTGATTGGCTGAAAAGAATAGGAGGGTTTAATAGCGCTTTAAGGCTGTCAGTAGATCAGCCTGTCCAAACTCAGCAGTGCCCAAATATGCCTAAAACGGGAGAGCAACTGAGTATGTGCAGAGCAGGGTGAAACAGTGTATTACTGGACTTTAAAGTGTATGGACACTTATTTTTAATGTTTTACCTAACTATACATGCAAAACAGGGCCAACCTGAAGTGATCTAGCAGGACTTAATTTTCTGACTAAAGTTGCACTTGAAACGACAGATTTAACAGCATGGCCTAGCAGAGTTTTAAGAACAATTTGATCTTCATGTAGGATCTGCAAAGTTTTGGGACCTTTTTTTGTTTTTTTTGTCAGTGACATGGTCGCATGAAAACACAGCAGAAGTGGTCCTTCTAGTTCAAGCTAAATGTGTAAACTTTTTGTCAGAAGTGGGATTTGAACCCACGCCTCCAATTGGAGACCAGAATACCCACACAATGTGAAGAAACAGCTCTTGAGTCTGGCGCATTAGACCACTCGGCCATCCTGACAAGACATGTTAAGATTTCTGGCTGCCTCTGGAAATATCATCTACTCGTGGTACTCTATTGATCTATTACTATTGTCAAGGAGCTGTATTAACACTCTGCACCTTTTGCTAATGCACTTCTTAAAGCATGACCTTGGCACCAAGTCAAACTTTTCAGATCCTTTCTACCAAATCTGCTTGAGCAAAGCAAGTAGAAGAAGATATCCCAGGTGATCTTCAAGTGTTTGGCTGATCCGCACACCACCAACGAAAATGGTGGCCCTGTGGCAGACCGCGTGGCCTAATGGATAAGGCGTCTGACTTCGAATCAGAAGATTGAGGGTTCGAGTCCCTTCGTGGTCGTTTTCTAAGCTGCTTTCTAGTTCCTGTGCCCTTTACTTGCAAATTCTTGCTCCGTTTAACTTAAAGCGCAACTTTACCCATAACAACTTGCTTCTCCCGGGAGGCTGCCATTTTGCTGAAGCCCAGAGCCCCCAAACAGCAGTAAATCATGAAGTGGAGCTAAACCAATTGATTTAACAGTTTCAAAAACTGTTACAATCCTGAAATCCCGGGATTGATAACTGTCACGTTTGCTTGTGTTCTCCACCAAACTGTCCAATCATTAAATGGCTGGTGTTATAACTGATCACATGTGCAGCACCATGGGCTTTGCAGTTTAAACAGAAGCAGCTTGATTGGCTGAAAAGAATAGGAGGGTTTAATAGCGCTTTAAGGCTGTCAGTAGATCAGCCTGTCCAAACTCAGCAGTGCCCAAATATGCCTAAAACGGGAGAGCAACTGAGTATGTGCAGAGCAGGGTGAAACAGTGTATTACTGGACTTTAAAGTGTATGGACACTTATTTTTAATGTTTTACCTAACTATACATGCAAAACAGGGCCAACCTGAAGTGATCTAGCAGGACTTAATTTTCTGACTAAAGTTGCACTTGAAACGACAGATTTAACAGCATGGCCTAGCAGAGTTTTAAGAACAATTTGATCTTCATGTAGGATCTGCAAAGTTTTGGGACCTTTTTTTGTTTTTTTTGTCAGTGACATGGTCGCATGAAAACACAGCGGAAGTGGTCCTTCTAGTTCAAGCTAAATGTGTAAACTTTTTGTCAGAAGTGGGATTTGAACCCACGCCTCCAATTGGAGACCAGAATACCCACACAATGTGAAGAAACAGCTCTTGAGTCTGGCGCCTTAGACCACTCGGCCATCCTGACAAGACATGTTAAGATTTCTGGCTGCCTCTGGAAATATCATCTACTCGTGGTACTCTATTGATCTATTACTATTGTCAAGGAGCTGTATTAACACTCTGCACCTTTTGCTAATGCACTTCTTAAAGCATGACCTTGGCACCAAGTCAAACTTTTCAGATCCTTTCTACCAAATCTGCTTGAGCAAAGCAAGTAGAAGAAGATATCCCAGGTGATCTTCAAGTGTTTGGCTGATCCGCACACCACCAACGAAAATGGTGGCCCTGTGGCAGACCGCGTGGCCTAATGGATAAGGCGTCTGACTTCGAATCAGAAGATTGAGGGTTCGAGTCCCTTCGTGGTCGTTTTCTAAGCTGCTTTCTAGTTCCTGTGCCCTTTACTTGCAAATTCTTGCTCCGTTTAACTTAAAGCACAACTTTACCCATAACAACTTGCTTCTCCCGGGAGGCTGCCATTTTGCTGAAGCCCAGAGCCCCCAAACAGCAGTAAATCATGAAGTGGAGCTAAACCAATTGATTTAACAGTTTCAAAAACTGTTACAATCCTGAAATCCCGGGATTGATAACTGTCACGTTTGCTTGTGTTCTCCACCAAACTGTCCAATCATTAAATGGCTGGTGTTATAACTGATCACATGTGCAGCACCATGGGCTTTGCAGTTTAAACAGAAGCAGCTTGATTGGCTGAAAAGAATAGGAGGGTTTAATAGCGCTTTAAGGCTCTCAGTAGATCAGCCTGTCCAAACTCAGCAGTGCCCAAATATGCCTAAAACGGGAGAGCAACTGAGTATGTGCAGAGCAGGGTGAAACAGTGTATTACTGGACTTTAAAGTGTATGGACACTTATTTTTAATGTTTTACCTAACTATACATGCAAAACAGGGCCAACCTGAAGTGATCTAGCAGGACTTAATTTTCTGACTAAAGTTGCACTTGAAACGACAGATTTAACAGCATGGCCTAGCAGAGTTTTAAGAACAATTTGATCTTCATGTAGGATCTGCAAAGTTTTGGGACCTTTTTTTGTTTTTTTTGTCAGTGACATGGTCGCATGAAAACACAGCGGAAGTGGTCCTTCTAGTTCAAGCTAAATGTCTAAACTTTTTGTCAGAAGTGGGATTTGAACCCACACCTCCAATTGGAGACCAGAATACCCACACAATGTGAAGAAACAGCTCTTGAGTCTGGCGCCTTAGACCACTCGGCCATCCTGACAAGACATGTTAAGATTTCTGGCTGCCTCTGGAAATATCATCTACTCGTGGTACTCTATTGATCTATTACTATTGTCAAGGAGCTGTATTAACACTCTGCACCTTTTGCTAATGCACTTCTTAAAGCATGACCTTGGCACCAAGTCAAACTTTTCAGATCCTTTCTACCAAATCTGCTTGAGCAAAGCAAGTAGAAGAAGATATCCCAGGTGATCTTCAAGTGTTTGGCTGATCCGCACACCACCAACGAAAATGGTAGCCCTGTGGCAGACCGCGTGGCCTAATGGATAAGGCGTCTGACTTCGACTCAGAAGATTGAGGGTTCGAGTCCCTTCGTGGTCGTTTTCTAAGCTGCTTTCTAGTTCCTGTGCCCTTTACTTGCAAATTCTTGCTCCGTTTAACTTAAAGCACAACTTTACCCATAACAACTTGCTTCTCCCGGGAGGCTGCCATTTTGCTGAAGCCCAGAGCCCCCAAACAGCAGTAAATCATGAAGTGGAGCTAAACCAATTGATTTAACAGTTTCAAAAACTGTTACAATCCTGAAATCCCGGGATTGATAACTGTCACGTTTGCTTGTGTTCTCCACCAAACTGTCCAATCATTAAATGGCTGGTGTTATAACTGATCACATGTGCAGCACCATGGGCTTTGCAGTTTAAACAGAAGCAGCTTGATTGGCTGAAAAGAATAGGAGGGTTTAATAGCGCTTTAAGGCTCTCAGTAGATCAGCCTGTCCAAACTCAGCAGTGCCCAAATATGCCTAAAACGGGAGAGCAACTGAGTATGTGCAGAGCAGGGTGAAACAGTGTATTACTGGACTTTAAAGTGTATGGACACTTATTTTTAATGTTTTACCTAACTATACATGCAAAACAGGGCCAACCTGAAGTGATCTAGCAGGACTTAATTTTCTGACTAAAGTTGCACTTGAAACGACAGATTTAACAGCATGGCCTAGCAGAGTTTTAAGAACAATTTGATCTTCATGTAGGATCTGCAAAGTTTTGGGACCTTTTTTTGTTTTTTTTGTCAGTGACATGGTCGCATGAAAACACAGCGGAAGTGGTCCTTCTAGTTCAAGCTAAATGTGTAAACTTTTTGTCAGAAGTGGGATTTGAACCCACGCCTCCAATTGGAGACCAGAATACCCACACAATGTGAAGAAACAGCTCTTGAGTCTGGCGCCTTAGACCACTCGGCCATCCTGACAAGACATGTTAAGATTTCTGGCTGCCTCTGGAAATATCATCTACTCGTGGTACTCTATTGATCTATTACTATTGTCAAGGAGCTGTATTAACACTCTGCACCTTTTGCTAATGCACTTCTTAAAGCATGACCTTGGCACCAAGTCAAACTTTTCAGATCCTTTCTACCAAATCTGCTTGAGCAAAGCAAGTAGAAGAAGATATCCCAGGTGATCTTCAAGTGTTTGGCTGATCCGCACACCACCAACGAAAATGGTGGCCCTGTGGCAGACCGCGTGGCCTAATGGATAAGGCGTCTGACTTCGAATCAGAAGATTGAGGGTTCGAGTCCCTTCGTGGTCGTTTTCTAAGCTGCTTTCTAGTTCCTGTGCCCTTTACTTGCAAATTCTTGCTCCGTTTAACTTAAAGCACAACTTTACCCATAACAACTTGCTTCTCCCGGGAGGCTGCCATTTTGCTGAAGCCCAGAGCCCCCAAACAGCAGTAAATCATGAAGTGGAGCTAAACCAATTGATTTAACAGTTTCAAAAACTGTTACAATCCTGAAATCCCGGGATTGATAACTGTCACGTTTGCTTGTGTTCTCCACCAAACTGTCCAATCATTAAATGGCTGGTGTTATAACTGATCACATGTGCAGCACCATGGGCTTTGCAGTTTAAACAGAAGCAGCTTGATTGGCTGAAAAGAATAGGAGGGTTTAATAGCGCTTTAAGGCTGTCAGTAGATCAGCCTGTCCAAACTCAGCAGTGCCCAAATATGCCTAAAACGGGAGAGCAACTGAGTATGTGCAGAGCAGGGTGAAACAGTGTATTACTGGACTTTAAAGTGTATGGACACTTATTTTTAATGTTTTACCTAACTATACATGCAAAACAGGGCCAACCTGAAGTGATCTAGCAGGACTTAATTTTCTGACTAAAGTTGCACTTGAAACGACAGATTTAACAGCATGGCCTAGCAGAGTTTTAAGAACAATTTGATCTTCATGTAGGATCTGCAAAGTTTTGGGACCTTTTTTTGTTTTTTTTGTCAGTGACATGGTCGCATGAAAACACAGCGGAAGTGGTCCTTCTAGTTCAAGCTAAATGTGTAAACTTTTTGTCAGAAGTGGGATTTGAACCCACGCCTCCAATTGGAGACCAGAATACCCACACAATGTGAAGAAACAGCTCTTGAGTCTGGCGCCTTAGACCACTCGGCCATCCTGACAAGACATGTTAAGATTTCTGGCTGCCTCTGGAAATATCATCTACTCGTGGTACTCTATTGATCTATTACTATTGTCAAGGAGCTGTATTAACACTCTGCACCTTTTGCTAATGCACTTCTTAAAGCATGACCTTGGCACCAAGTCAAACTTTTCAGATCCTTTCTACCAAATCTGCTTGAGCAAAGCAAGTAGAAGAAGATATCCCAGGTGATCTTCAAGTGTTTGGCTGATCCGCACACCACAAAATCCGCACACCACCAACGAAAATGGTGGCCCTGTGGCAGACCGCGTGGCCTAATGGATAAGGCGTCTGACTTCGAATCAGAAGATTGAGGGTTCGAGTCCCTTCGTGGTCGTTTTCTAAGCTGCTTTCTAGTTCCTGTGCCCTTTACTTGCAAATTCTTGCTCCGTTTAACTTAAAGCACAACTTTACCCATAACAACTTGCTTCTCCCGGGAGGCTGCCATTTTGCTGAAGCCCAGAGCCCCCAAACAGCAGTAAATCATGAAGTGGAGCTAAACCAATTGATTTAACAGTTTCAAAAACTGTTACAATCCTGAAATCCCGGGATTGATAACTGTCACGTTTGCTTGTGTTCTCCACCAAACTGTCCAATCATTAAATGGCTGGTGTTATAACTGATCACATGTGCAGCACCATGGGCTTTGCAGTTTAAACAGAAGCAGCTTGATTGGCTGAAAAGAATAGGAGGGTTTAATAGCGCTTTAAGGCTGTCAGTAGATCAGCCTGTCCAAACTCAGCAGTGCCCAAATATGCCTAAAACGGGAGAGCAACTGAGTATGTGCAGAGCAGGGTGAAACAGTGTATTACTGGACTTTAAAGTGTATGGACACTTATTTTTAATGTTTTACCTAACTATACATGCAAAACAGGGCCAACCTGAAGTGATCTAGCAGGACTTAATTTTCTGACTAAAGTTGCACTTGAAACGACAGATTTAACAGCATGGCCTAGCAGAGTTTTAAGAACAATTTGATCTTCATGTAGGATCTGCAAAGTTTTGGGACCTTTTTTTGTTTTTTTTGTCAGTGACATGGTCGCATGAAAACACAGCGGAAGTGGTCCTTCTAGTTCAAGCTAAATGTGTAAACTTTTTGTCAGAAGTGGGATTTGAACCCACGCCTCCAATTGGAGACCAGAATACCCACACAATGTGAAGAAACAGCTCTTGAGTCTGGCGCCTTAGACCACTCGGCCATCCTGACAAGACATGTTAAGATTTCTGGCTGCCTCTGGAAATATCATCTACTCGTGGTACTCTATTGATCTATTACTATTGTCAAGGAGCTGTATTAACACTCTGCACCTTTTGCTAATGCACTTCTTAAAGCATGACCTTGGCACCAAGTCAAACTTTTCAGATCCTTTCTACCAAATCTGCTTGAGCAAAGCAAGTAGAAGAAGATATCCCAGGTGATCTTCAAGTGTTTGGCTGATCCGCACACCACCAACGAAAATGGTGGCCCTGTGGCAGACCGCGTGGCCTAATGGATAAGGCGTCTGACTTCGAATCAGAAGATTGAGGGTTCGAGTCCCTTCGTGGTCGTTTTCTAAGCTGCTTTCTAGTTCCTGTGCCCTTTACTTGCAAATTCTTGCTCCGTTTAACTTAAAGCGCAACTTTACCCATAACAACTTGCTTCTCCCGGGAGGCTGCCATTTTGCTGAAGCCCAGAGCCCCCAAACAGCAGTAAATCATGAAGTGGAGCTAAACCAATTGATTTAACAGTTTCAAAAACTGTTACAATCCTGAAATCCCGGGATTGATAACTGTCACGTTTGCTTGTGTTCTCCACCAAACTGTCCAATCATTAAATGGCTGGTGTTATAACTGATCACATGTGCAGCACCATGGGCTTTGCAGTTTAAACAGAAGCAGCTTGATTGGCTGAAAAGAATAGGAGGGTTTAATAGCGCTTTAAGGCTGTCAGTAGATCAGCCTGTCCAAACTCAGCAGTGCCCAAATATGCCTAAAACGGGAGAGCAACTGAGTATGTGCAGAGCAGGGTGAAACAGTGTATTACTGGACTTTAAAGTGTATGGACACTTATTTTTAATGTTTTACCTAACTATACATGCAAAACAGGGCCAACCTGAAGTGATCTAGCAGGACTTAATTTTCTGACTAAAGTTGCACTTGAAACGACAGATTTAACAGCATGGCCTAGCAGAGTTTTAAGAACAATTTGATCTTCATGTAGGATCTGCAAAGTTTTGGGACCTTTTTTTGTTTTTTTT